>CM049853.1:31327576-31765076 GCA_027422415.1 Schizothorax lantsangensis
TGTGAAGTTTAGGATTACAATCAGTGTTTGGTGCCTGTACATCAGTGTAATTCATCTATCAGTTCCTCTGATTTTAGGGATTACTCATGGGTAAGGTTAGGTTTAGGTGTAGGAATATGGTTAAGATTATATTTTTGGATTAAAATGTTGTTCCAGGGTCAACAAAATATGTTGACCCAGGAACACGTCTAACTCGGCAATATCAGGACGTGCATCTATCATATATCTATCTATCTATCTATCTATATATATATATATATGTATATACTGTATATATATTTGAGAGACTAAGTGGAACATTTATTTTATTCATAATTAATTTGTCACACTGCAAAGCCATTTCAGTTGAACTAGTGAAGAATAGTGACCAATGACCAACTCAAACCACCTAAAATACATGCTATTACATATGCACACATACATATGCAGCTAATATTTAGCCAAAAATGTGTCAGCTATGCATTTCCATCCAGCTATCTGTGACTGATAGATAAATACATACAAATATATGCATGGAGCAATTATTCCAGGGGGTGATTTTAAAATTGGTCCCCTGGTTCAAATTCTATAAAGAAAGTCCACAAATTCAACACAGAGTGTCAAAAACACTGTGTGACATTTCAGTTCAAAGCCTTGTTCTTTCCTCTGGTTCAGAATGGATTGTTATCGCGCACAGTAACCCACCCTGTGATAATTATCGTCAATAATTTATGCAGGCGGGCAGTGGATGGTGTTTTTTAAATGGGGTTGCTGTCTGCAGTCGTGCTCTGGCTGCTCCTGCTCATTTAGCTGGCTTTAATGTGCCATCTACCATTATCTATATGAGTCTGCTGTGCTTGTTTTTCACCGCTGTAGTTTTGTGCAGAGGGGCCGTTTTTTTTCCACTCCCTCCGTTCCCTCCCTCCTTTCTCTCAGACTCTCTCTGGCTTCATTTTTTGTTTGTTCTCTTTTGTGTTTTTCCTCTTTGTGTTTCCATGTCACCCCTGTTTCTTCACTGTCCCTCTGCTTTTTTCACGTTCTCTGTTCACCCTTTTACATGTAAAGCTACATTTAGAAAACAGTATGAAGGTTTTACCATGTTTTTTGAACATACACCATAGTAACACTATGTTTTTCTTTGACATGCACCATAGTCATACTATTATATCCTTTGAGATATGTGTGAGTATTTTCTACATCAGCTGATGCAGATATCAAAATGGTCAAATATTGACCAATTAATCAACCTGGTCAATATATTGGTCTACCACTAATCTGAAACAGTTGCTTATTCAGTTTTTTACACACTTTATTGTTTTCTTTCTTTGTCTTTAGATGCATAGAAGTGAGTATGTGTTGATTTACCTGAGGAATAACACACATCACACACATATACAGTGCACAGCATAAATGAGTACACCCCCTCTAATACTTAACAAATTCAGCAAATACTCTTTACTTAGATGACATGTTAGGGTTCTTTGGAGATATAATGTTCCAACAAACCTGCTTGATCAATTACCAAAGAAAAATGTCAAAATTATTCAGCAAAATAAGATTTTCTTATCAAAGTTATAAAATGTTGTTGCAAAAATGAGTACACCCTCCTGAAAGTTATTTAAAAAAAAATGTGTATAGGTTTAAGGCTATTTTTGATCAACAGGTGAGTATATTGAACCAAAACTTTTAAAGACCAGTAATTTTCTGACAATTAAAAGTGTTACATAGTCCTCTGAATCATACTCAGACTTAATGCTGGCAGCAGTGGAACCAGTTGGGAGAGAACTACTAGGTGACTTATTCCTTAGCATAAAAGAGGACAATGTTACAAGAGGAATACCAAATTATTGTTTTAAGTGTCAAAATATAGCAGAAGTAGCACAGACATTCAAAAACAATGGACTTGTGACAAGGCTCCTGAAATAATCAGGTCTTTACTTTAAGTTTTCATTTAGTGATGAGTGAATTTTTGCTAGAAAAAGAGCAGGAGAAATAACATGCAAGTGTCTCAGAGCCGGCAAAAGCTATGAAAAGAGTGACACTTTATTTCACAGAGTATGACGCAGCCTGCAGAAATGACATGCATGGTTGTTGTCACCACTAGAATTACCTACTGTAGACAAAGCAAAATAAACTCATTTAACCTCTTCCAACGCCCATATCTACAAAATAGAGACTTCTGGGAATCCATACTCTGGTCTCAAGAGACCAAGTCAATCATTTCGGATCCAAAAGTATCCAAAATGTTCTGGTGTTGCTAGAGGAGGAGTACAGTGAGAAGTGTTTGGTACCCACAGTGACATTCAGTGGTAGTAAAGCTCTTGTATAGGGATGAATGAGTGCTGAAGGTGTGAGGGAGTTGTGCTTTATCAACGCTGTCATGAATTCACACACTACTGTGTGATGGAAAACAAAAACTTGAAAGAAGATGCTACCCTCCCCTCATTCCCTGCATTATTGGGCATTTTTTCAGCATGACAATGAAGATATTCGTTCTCCCAAGGTGAAAATCCTTCAGTGGACATGTATTTCACTCAGTCTTAACGCTCTTGAGCAGCTGTGGGGGATTCTGTAGAGACGAGCTGAGCAAAACTTGCCATTAAAGACCAGAGCATTTAAGGAGGTCGTCCTCCAGGAGTTAAACAGGACAGATGTGAAAATTTGTCATGAACTTGTACACTCAATGCCAAGAAGGGTCAGAGCAGTATACTTAAAGTTCTGGAGGACATACTAAGTACTATAATAGTATACATTTGCTGAATTAAATCTAGGGTGTACTCATTTCTGCAATCATTCATTTAAACTAAATTGGCTAATTTACTTATCTTACAGAAAATATTGATATATATTTTGTGGTTTTTATTAAGTATATGTTTAATACATTTCAATTGTGCCATCTTTCCATGAATTATATTAGTGATCGTTAAGAAAATACATATTTTATATTTATTCAGAGGGGGTGTACTCATTTATGCTGTGAACTGTACAGTTGTTAGACTGATATATTGATGGTTAATGCTTTAGATGTGCACTTACCTCAACCGAGCAGTTTCTGCTCATATCTGCAGTAGCATCTGACAGTTTCGAGCACTTAAGTGAATGTATTTGTCTTGTTTTCCTGTGTTCTGCAGTACTACGTTTAACGTCTGCAGTAACGGTTTCTCTTTATGAATGCGCAGGCGTTTATTTGGCCCTTTCAGGCAAAGTGGTGATGAAGCAGGAGTGATAGTGGACAAGAAGGCTTGGGTGTTTTTGAGCTGAAATGAGGCTGAATACTGTCTGGCTCTCACACTCCAGATGTGCTGAGGTTCCTGTTGTCTGGATGGCAAAACAAGAGCGATTCTGCCAGCTTGCTGCACGCTTTGTGCTGACAAAGACTTTTTTTGACAAAAGATACAAATTTTTAGCTGCCTAAGAGAAGTGTTCGCTGGAGGGAAAGCGTGTGTTTGTTGGAAAAAGCAAGCCAGAAAGAGAGAGGCAGAACATGAAAGCTTGTTTTCCTGCACAAACCCACCAGTTGCACATCACACGGTATTAATGCCAGAGACGTTTCCCTAAAAGAGAAGACGTACGCCGTGCTTTCAGGCCGTTTTGTTGTCATTTAAATTAGGGGTGCTTTACATCTCACCGTTTGTTGGAGCAGAAGTTCTAAGCGAACTCATGGTTTCATACGGTCTGACATTTCTCTTCCTGTCTCCCTCTCTCTCTCACCCATGAAAGAGGCGCTCTCGGATCATTTTGCCTTCCTTTGGCACAATGAAAGTTCAGGGTCAGCATTGACTGAAAATGATACACTCTCCCAAGGGAATCTGTGCACTTTCCAAAATGTAAATCGCACCTCAGAAAAGAAACACGCTCGTTTATGTGTGTGTAAGCGTGCGCGCGCGTGCATCGGCTCCCCTGCTGTTCTCTAAGCTAGAGCTGCTCACCTTTAAACAGCACAACAATAATCAATGGGCCGTTATTAATGATAAAAGTCATTTATGTACACAGTTCTCGCCTCCCGCAGGGCTCCATACGACTTTGTAGTTGTGGAGAAGCATTTGTGCTTGATCTGTGCTCTGTATTGGATTCTTCAGCAGGGCAGCCAGTCTGACTGCGGTCCTCTCCAGAGCACCGCCGAGGCTATCGGCTCAATCGCACAGTGGATTGATCCAACCTTTTCAGAAAATATGGATGTGCTCCGTGCCAAATGAATTCAGCAGGACGGCTGTAATATGGACGTATCTTTACTTCAACCGTAGTGAAATGAAAATCACTGAGGCAAAATGTTTGATTATATCGACTGGAAATGTTGATGGTCTGCCGTTGCTCACAAATGCATGGGATATTTGGTTTCTAACAGGAGAGAAATGGATTATCGGTATCAGGGGAGTTGAATCTCCTTTCTCTATGAAAATATTATAGGATTCCAAATCACAGAAAAGTACGCTTGTATGAAATATTAAGTGTAAGGATGATAACAAAAACTTTAGATTTGTTCAAAACAAACTAGATGACATTTTAAGGCGGTATATTATGCTGCTTTAAAAGATGTCTTGTTTTGGATAAAATCTAAAGCAGCATTGAATTTATATTTCATGGAGAAGGCAATCCCAGAATGCATCAGAAAGAACTTATCCAAGATGGCAGACAGAGTCTAGAGAAGTGTCATTCAATATGAAAAGTAAAAAAAGGTTTTATATAAATATTAGGCCTATGTGTTTTTCATGCATATTAGATTATTGTGTATTTTGCTTAGCAACTCTAAAATGCATTATGACAAGACAAAGAAAAATGTTGATTATAAATAAACACTATTAATTTGGAGAAAACAAAGAATTTATTTATTATTATTTTTATTTTTTGGTAAATAAATGAATACATGTATTAAGCAAAGATGCATTAAACTTATCAAAAGTGACAGTAAATACATTTATAATGTTATAAAATATTTATATATATAAAAAAAGTTATTTAATGCTTATTTATATTCACCAAAGATTCCTGAAAAAAATGCATTACTGTTTGCTCAAAAATATGTAGCAACATTGATATTAAGAAGAAATGATTCTTGATCCGCAAATCAGCATATTAGAATGATTTCTGAAGAAACATGTGACACTGAAGACTGGAGTAAAGATGCAGATTTTTTTTTTTTAGCTTTGATCACAGGAATAAATTACATTTTAAAATATATTTAAATAGTAAAAGGTTCTTTTAAATTGTAATAAAATTTCACAATATTGCTGTTTTTACTGTATTTTTATCAAATAAGTGCAGCCTCTTTCAACAAAATTAAAAATCCTAGTTTTAATGGTATTTCTTTCAAAACTGAAAAGTGTTTCTTCTTATTAAAATGTACAATTTTATCACATATACGTGCATGTATTTTTTAAAGCTTATTTATTTCTAAAATCTCTTGAAATGTATTGTGAGTTGAATCTCCCATACATCATTTGTGTGCATAAACACTCACCAATGAAGTTGAGTTAAACAAATGACATGGTAAAACCCAGGATACAGTTTGTGGTCATGTGATCTACATGTGATTGATACAGGTCTAGTGTTAGAACTAATCAACCAGGTGGCACAACGCCTATTTTGTACATGGCGTACAAATGAAAAAACATATATAATGAAAAAAAGAGAAAGAGAGGCACTGACAGGAAATTACACTGGCCGAGCATAAATCATATTAATTATAAAGGCAATGCCATATTAAGAACTCATGGAGGGAAAATGAAATGATCAAGGCTCATCTCTGGCTGGAGTTAATGAAAATACTAATTACCTGATGATAAACTGAGAGTACAGAGAGGGAGAGAGAGTGTGTGCATTTATAGTAATCGAGAGGTAATAAAGTTTCCATTTTCTGCTGAGTCATTCTGTTTGACTGGTTAATTGACCATCACTGCACAGGTTTTATTGGTCAATTACATCCCAGCATCTGATGACTCAAACTGTACCATGCTCAATTATTTATTACTTCTGGATGCTTTCGGTCCTGGATGCTGATTATGTTCATCACAGTGATTTTACCATGGGAAAAGAGTGATATTACTGCCCTAAAACCTTCTTAATCATGGTAAAATCACTGTAACGTGTTGCTTATTGCTTTTAGAAAGCAGTGGGAACAAGAAAATGATAGTAGAACCCAACATTCTCTTAATAATAATATTATAATAGAGTACACTATTTAAAACTTTTTTTATGCTTACTAAGGCTACATTTATACAGGCAAAAATACATTAAAAATAGCAATATTATGATTTATTATTACAGTTTAAAATAGCAGTTTTCTATGTGAATATATTTTAAAATGTAATTTATTTCTGTGATGCAAAGCTGAATTTTCAGCATCATTACTCACATGTCACATGATCCTTCAGAAATCATTTCAATACGCTGATTTGCTGCTCAAAAAAACATTTCTTCTTATTATCAATAAAAAACGTGTTATAAATTATTTTTAAAAATGTGCAGGCATCAGCATTATTCAACTCTGAATTTAGACTCTGCTACTATAACATGTTTTTCAATGAGCAATATTTGAGTGTTTTAATGCAGTTGATCTGATGGTGAGGTTTTTCACACAAACAGAGATACCTAGATCCAATCCTGCAATCATCACAGGGACCCTTTTATTCTGTCTTTGTTTAATTTGCAGTTAATATCAGATTTTGCTCCCATTGATTTCCTCTCTGTGTTTTCACTCTAAATAATTCAGTGACATTCTTCACCTCTCTGTCTCTGTATGTCTCTCTCTCTCTCTTGCTCTCTATAGTCATTTAATGGTCAATAAGTGGGTTAAAATTGGACAATGGTGGATGGGACCGGTTTTGACGTGAGGCGGTGTGGATTTTGTCCCCTAGAGGAGGTGTGTGGATGGGGGTGTCGGGGGCAGTAATATGGGGGAGCTGTGTAAATTTAGACAGACGACAGAGCACCGCAGTCAATCAGAGCAATCAAGACATACATCAATAGTGGTTTCCCCTGTTTGAGCAATGGATAAAGGACAGACACCAGAGAGAGAGAATATAGTGAGCTGAAGTTAATGAGTCTTCAAACAGCACACAGTGATACTCTTTTTTGAACCCAAATTATCAAACAAGGTTAAAGTATAGTTCATCCAAAAATGAAAATTTAATTTACTCAAAATGTCTTATGTTCAACAGACGTTGAACAGTCATAGTGGTTTGGAACGACATGAGTAAATGATGCCAGAAATTTTACTTTTGCATGAGTGCACTCTATATTTTTCTCCCATTAAAAAAGGGGTTAGCCATAAAGAAATGAGTAGTAGTTGTAGTAGTAGCCTAATAAAACCTGTGACCAGCCAAATACTTGATTTATCTTAATGACAGCCTGTTACTACAAACTTCATGGCTTAATTATAATCATCATGGCTTTAATCATGGCTAACTGATAACATTTGATTTTGTGTGATGCTTCATCCACTCCACTAAGTGTCAGTACAGCCAGAGACAAATTGTTATGCTTGAATTAAATCTACACCAGTATGCATAACCAGAAGTTCATCCACCTAGAAACAGTTCAGGCCGATGTTGCCACCTTGTTTACAAACTAACTACTGTGTAAAAATTCGAGGCACATGTGCGAGCTGAACGTACAGAGTATAAGCGGTTAAACAAACGGTCTGGCTGTGCGTGCAGCATGTGTTTACTATGCTGATGATGACAACCCTTACGAAAATGAACCATGGTTTTACTACAAACGAAGACAAAAAAAAACATGATTAATGTAGTAAAACCATTGCAACCACAAATTAACCATGCTTTGCTACACTAATCATAGTTTTACCATGGTATTTGTAGTAAAACTGTGGATATACAAATGGTAATCAATCTGCAAAAAAAACATGGTTAATTTTCGTAATGGAATGGTTTGCATAACCTACTATACGCCTTAAAAACAAAGTGTACTTTGGACTTTGGGCTTCTACTGTAAGTGCATGTGTTTTCAAAAAAGAAAAGTGTACGATTTACTTTGAAACCGTTTCACTCAGAAATTGCTTGTAAATTTCACAAGTACTTACAAAGAAATGACAAGTAACATTGAATTAAATCTGAATCTGAAATCTTACTCCAGTAAGTTTTATTTACAACATTTTTGAAAATTGTCTAAACTAATAGTGAGAGTTAGGGGCGGGGCTATGTGTTTACCTGGCCAATGACAGATGAGGGGAGTGTTCTGGAAACTTGTTTGAAAAATTTCACTTTTTTGCAATTCCATTTAATGCCACTATGGTGATGCAGAATTTACACACTTCGGCTTTAATGAATCATTTCTGGAGTCTGTCGGACACTGAGTGTAGCACATGTCAGACGGTCCACTGATGATGTTGTTGGTGTCAATCTGACCTCTCATTCACCTTCATTTCCTGCCCTCACCCTGACAGCTTGATCAGTTGACCGGCGTTAGGGGAGCGTTGGGCCGGTGTTGCGAGAGCGTGAGGGCAAATCCAGCTCACCGGGGCTCCAGCCTTACCTGTCAGTCTCAGACATCAGGGGGGCTCGAGGTGTCCCTGGTGGGCTCTGGTTAGAGACAGTTCTCACTCCCGATGACCCGCGGCCGTCTCGCCCAGACACAGAACCGACATGCTAATCAATGATGATCTGTCAGGATGACGGGCTGATAAGACGAGACGAAAATGACTGGGAATGAACTGCAGCAGTGTGTGTGTGTGTTTCAGGGTGTTGCAGGTGTCTGCTCCGGTTTGGTCCTGACATGCGAAGGAGTGCTGAGAAAGTGATGCTATATTTGGCCAAAGATTTCCTTCACGTGTGCAGTCTGAGGGGTTTGTCAGAATTAATGTGTGTTTAACGTGCACTGGAACAATGGCCTGTAGAGGAACTGCTCAAAGATTTACCTGAGCATCTCGAGTGTAATCCAGTGTGTGTGTGTGCGTGTGCGTGTGCGTGTGCGTGTGCGTGTGTGTGTGTGTGTGTGTGTGTGTGTGTGTGTGTGTGTCTAAGTAATGTGTAACAGGATCTAATGGATGATATTTCAGTCTGGCAGCAGGATGTTAATGAGATCACACTCACCCTCACAAATACCCATGCATTTTTACCTAAAGGAGCACAAACCATAAACTTCTATTGGTTTTCTTTTGAATTATACAGACTTTACCTCTCAATATAAATCAATCAATCAATCAATCAATCGATTATTTATTTATTTATTTATCTATTTATCTATCTATCAGAACATTTGCTCTTTCATAGATTATTTATTTATTTATTTAATTAAATATTGTTGTAAATATTAATTCAACATTTAAAATGTATTTATTTATTTATTATAAATGTTATTATCAATTTTATTATAAATATTCATACATTTATTTTACATTTTACATTATTTTATATTTGTATTATTCACTTTCAATGTTAATAATGTATTTTTGTATTAAATTATTTATTTATTTGTGTATTCATTTATTAAATATTAGCAAATTCAAACATTAAAAATGTATTTATTTCATATTTTGTCAATATTTAGTTTGATTGATTGATTATTATTACTATTGTTCTTGTTGCATTTTTATTAAGATATTATTTTATATTTATTTAGTCATTTGAATGTCCCCACTGTGTAGGTCATTTCAGGTTTTAGCCTCACTACGTAGGCACAACATGACATACACACACATATAAAAAATAATTCTGATAAACAAACATTTTTAGAAATATTTTAGAATAATATACATTAAGGAAAAAATACAACTTTCCATTTATTTTGGCCTTAAGATGTTTATTTTTCAGTATGCATACATTACCCCTACAGTATACTGTAGCAATATTTTTATGGGTCAATTCAATATAATCGTCCTGACACACAAACTGTCACAGATCAAAACAAACATTGTTGCTGACACTGGAGACATGATCAATTATTCATAAACTTCTTCTTAATAACCACCCAAATATTTAAAATATTGTTATTTAATAATTCATGCACAGAATATGAATGCACATGCACAGACTCATGAATGATGTCACAGAGTTCAACAAACAAAACAGAAAATTATTTGATTAATTTAATAAACATTAAATTCAAGCAACATTTTTACATTTTATACAGAAAATATGAATGATGGTTGTCAGAACATTGCTGTGCGACGGCTGTTCTCAGTTGCTATGTGGTTGCTAGGGTGTTCTGTGTGGTTGCCTGGGCATTGCTAGGTGGTTGCTTATGATCCGAGTCAAAAGAGCCCAAGTGTATTCTTGACACTAGAAATGGCTTAAAAGGAGCGTTCACCCACTTTCTGGCCCTGTTGACTTCCATAATATGTTTTTTATCCTCATACTATGAAAGTCAATGGCTACCATCAACTATTTGGTTGCCAACATTCTTCAAAATATCGTCTATGGTGTTCAGCAGAAGAAAGAAAGATATTTTGGAAAAATGTTATTAACCAACCTATTTTGGTTCCCATTGATTTCCATTGTATTTTTGTCCATACAATGGACATCAATGGCTACCAACATTCTTCAAAATGTCTTCTTTGATATTCTGCAGAACAAAGAAAGTCATACAGATTTGGAATGACATAAGGGTGAGTAAATGATGACAGAATTTTTATTTTGGGGTAAACTATCCCTTTAATGAAGTAGCAGCACATGTCTTTTCAACAAAATGCATGATTTGGGGACTGATTCATGTTTGTAACACAAACAGTGCAGGATGAGTTACACAGAGACGTTTAATAATTATGGTTAGAGGTTTGTTCAAATCACTAATGCTTAAAGTGATTTAAACAATGATTGTTCATAACCAGTCAAACTGCTCTGACAGTTTAAACTTTGTCATATTTTGATATGTTTTCTCTCTCAAATAGCAAACAAGTGTTGTAATGTATGATTGAGTGCTGAGTGAAAGTACTAAAACACACACATCTTCCTCTTAATGCTCTCTCTCTCTCTCTCTCTCTCTCTCTCTCTCTCTCTCCGGTGCTGTAAATGAGTTGGGCTAACCTCTCTGACCACGCTCTTTCCTGTCTCTGCTGAACCACACATCTCATGAAATATTTAATGTGCTCGGGAGTGACCGACCTCTCTTCTCCTCTCTTCTTCTTTTCAATTCATTTTTTCCACCCATCTATTCCACTATTCCTGTCCTGTCAAGTTCACTCCTGTCCTCGTCCTGATCCGATCCACTCCTCCACTGCGTTCTTCTTAAAGAAACAGTTCGCCCAGCAATTAAATCATCAATGCCTAAAAACTTTACTCTTCACCACAGCAAATCAAATATAACACCTACTGTTTATGACTAGGGCTGTATATGAAAAGGTTGATTTTATGTTGAATATTAATACATCTCTGTTACAGTTCATAATGACCATGTCTGCCAAGCTTGAAAAATAATTGGTTGAGTCAATTACTCAGTGATTGATTCATAAAGAGTCACTTGTTTTGTTCCTGAATCAGTGTTTTTTAATGAATTTGTTTAGTGAATGGTTCAGAGACTTATTCATAAAGATAGATCATGTTTTATTCCTTGAATAAATCGCTGTGTGTGAGCAAATCATTTGAGTAAATGACTCAATGACTCTCTTACAGTCACTTGTTTCATTCCTTAAATAAATTGGTGTTTTTGAATGAATTAGTTGTGTAAATGATTCAATGTCTCACTCATAAAGATCACTTTTCGCCACCTGCTGGTGAAACATGCGAAACGTAACTTTTGTACATGTAATGCAAATGTAACTTTAAATGAGCATGTAAACAAGAATCAGAGCAAACTGGTTTATATTTTAAATACATTAGCATTCAAAAGTTTGGGTTTGTTCACCAAGGCTGCATTTATTACAAATACAGTAATACAGTAAAATTAAATTAAATAAAAAAAAAAATTAAAATTAACAGTAAACAGTTAAATACAGTAACATTTTGAAATATTATTACAATCTAAAAAAAGTGTTTCCTTTTAAATATATTTTAAAATGTAAATTATTTCTGTGATGCAGAGCTGAATTTTCAGCATCATTAGTCTTCAGTGTCACATGATCCTTCAGAAATCATTCTAATATGCTGATTTGATGCTCAAGAAACATTACTGATTATTATCAATGTTGAAAACAGTTTTTGCAGCATAATATTTTTTTGTTTGTTGAAACATGATACATTTTTGGATTCCTTAATGAATAGAAAGTTATAAAAAAAGTTATTATTTTCAAATTTACTTTACAGCTATGGTCACTGTGAACTGTAGTTATATTAAAAAATATCTGTGTGAAGATTCTTAATTTTTTTTTAGTTCCACATGCAGTTTGTTTTTCTTCTTGTCTGTTCTTTTTCCTAATTTCATCCCCTCTCCATTCTCCTCTCTAAACATTTTCTTTGTTCTCTCATCTCTCATCTGTTCTCACATGACCTCCTCTCATTTCCTGTCCTCTCTCATCATCATCCTCATGTCTGAGCTCACGTCTGTGAGGCTGCAGTAATTCTGATGTCACGTCCACCTGCTGACCTCAGACTGCAGGACATTCCATCCCATTTCATTCCTCTTTTTGCATATGGTTGGGCGTTCTAGCGCAGTGCCACCAGATCTGCGGCCGGTGTCTTGTTTAATCAACACTGATGAATATTTGATGGTGTGGTGGTGAGCACAGGGGTGGCCCAGGCCGCTTCTCTCATTATCTACACACACACACACACACACACACACACACACACACACACGCAGTCTCCATCTCAGCCGACTCAGACACTCGCTCACACACTCACACACGGCCTTTAAGCCTTGAACACGCACACAAAGTTTCAAACTTCCACTAGACTCAGGCTGATGAATACATTCAGTCATTCATTGGCGGTTCACGCTGATCCAGATTGAAATGTGACGACTCAATGAGTTTATAGTGACACAGTGTTGGCCCGTCCTGTCAGATCTTGTTTGGGATATGTTTCATGCATAATGTATCGCATTAGGGCTATCTTTACCTCTGCGTGCAGACATCTGTGATCGATAAGCCATTCATTGGGATAAATGATCAGCTGCCTATTTTTCCCATGTAGAGATCTGTGGAAGTTTCTGCTAGAGCTGTTTGATGTTGTTCTACAGACAGTAATGCTTGATAATATCATCAATGGTTTAGCAGAATTAAGCAAAAAGATGAAATAAGTTAGATCTTGTGATGTATAGTGACATCATTTTGACATGGTATCATAATAAGAAAAATAATAAAATATTTTAAAATTAATTATAAATATTTTAAAAGTCTGTCATCTTTAAAGGCATTGCCATTCATCTATTATCATTCATTCATTCATTTTGTTTGTTTGTTTATTTATCTGATTTGAAAATATTATTTTTGTACATGAGGAGGAAAATTTGCTCTTTCATAGCTTAATGGAGTTCTTAGTTATGACTCATTTGAGCATCAACATTATCTCAGATCTCAGATGTTTCTCCTAAAATAAAAACAGACACAATTGAGATAATTGTTAAGATAAAGAGAGAATATCCATTCAAATTAATTTGTATAGATCATTTGGTCTTGGATGAGAAATGTTTGAATTCTTGATTGGTATCTGAGCAAATCTGAGCACAGTTTGAGACATTGTTGAGATCTCTTCAGAAAGAAGAGACATAAGAATTTACTGTTTTTTTTTTCCTCAGGAAAATCTCTCTCCTAAAATAAAAAATAAACACAAATGAGACAACTGTTAAGATCAAGTGAGAATATAGAGCTATAAAGTTAATTTGAATAGATCATTTGCTCTTTAAAGAGAAATGTGTCTTTAAATGAGTCCTTATTGAACTCTGTTGCAGATTTTTACAAATCTGAGCACAGTTTGAGATATTGTTGAGATCTCTTTTGAAAGAAGAGATGTATGAAATTACTAGGGTCATTTTCTCAGAGAAATCTGAAAAGCAGGAGCCTGGAGCAAAAGTCTCCATTTGTGCTCCATGCATCTCATTGCTGTCAATTTTTCTTTCCTTCTAGAAAGCATTTTTGCTTCTTTTTTTCCTTTTTTTCTAAATTGATCTAGAGATGTAGAATAACATCTCTACAATTATCTCCTCATTTTCTCCACGCTGTCTTTGTGCAATCAAATGGCTTCAAAACTCCATGTGAAGGGCCCATTTGTAAACAGTGTCACCCAGAGCTGGTTTGTAAATATCTCCACGCTTTGTTGAAGAGGGATTGCTGGAACAAACGATGAACTCCAGAGGCAAAATGAGGATAATGATGAGGGGCGAGTGTGTTCAATAGAAGGTCAAAAAGTGCAGGGCCCGGGGCCATGAGAGCGTTAAAGAGACAGGATGAGAGAAAGCACTTGACATTTATACAAGCCGTCATAAAGAAACAGACTGACAGCTACTCTAACAATCCAATGGGAGAGTCGGATCAGCCACAATTCTCACGTGCTTAAAGCTATAGCTGGATATTGTTTGTCAGGAACCTTGCTGGCTCTTTAATTTCTGTCAGTTTGTTCTTGAAGGGTGCGTTCGCTTCTGGAGTCGACCTGTCTGTGACAGAGCAGCATTTGATGAGCAGATAAATGCAGAGAGCCGAGCAGGTTTTGATCTGCATAAAGACTTTAACCTCTATTTCCTCTCAGCTGCAGTAAACGCTGCAGGTTTGGAGGGGGGTCAGCCTTGCTTATCAAATATTTTTCAACTTAAATGACGGATTTATTAAACAAATAGCTTTTTGGTCTGACTCTGAACCCCTTGTGATTGAAATACGCCGTTGTGTCAACAGCCTGTCTCCCCTCGTCGCTGGCGAGATGCTGAAGATCACTGAATAAATACAAGTTGGAAATGAACACAGATCCAGAGGATTCGCTCTCCCAACCCCCTGTTTGACATTTCCGTCCACGGGCCATCCTTCATGGACATTGTTATAACCAATACAGAGCCGTGCGTTTGCTCTGTGTGCACGTGTTTCCCATAAAACAGCCTGCTTTGGTTGCTACAGTGGCCAAATTGTTAATAACATGTTTAAAAATATTAATAAATGCTTAATGATATTATATATTCACATAATAGATTATTTGCTTATTTAAATGTTTGTTTGTTTTTTACCTAAAAATACATTGCAATTTATCATATGAATAACAGAAATGTTACATATAAAATAAATGAGTTTTCTTTAGTAAAATAATTTAGATTTAAGTCACACAAATTTGATCATTGTAGGCCAATAGGGAGGCTCCCCTAGATAAATCTGAGGTTAATCGTTTTATTTATTTATTTGATTATGTTCATGTTTGGATTTGATTTATTCTGCTCAGTTAATTTTTTTTATTTTAAAATAATCAAAATCTATATTATCTGCATGGATTGAAACCTGCAGAAAATAGGTCATTGTATTTATTTTTAAAATCACTGTATTTTTATCAAAGGTTAGAAATGATACTAGTGATCACGATTTGATCAAACATTCTCACTGCTCTATTAATTCATCCATTTAACAACAGCACAGCTCACATCTTTAACTTTCCCCAATTGCTCCTGTTTTTTCTCTTTCACAGCCATCCGCAGAGTGTTTCTCTTTTTGCCTTAAATGGGTTAGCCGGTGTTCTTGTTGTCGCTGTTTGTAGCAGCTGAACTTTGAGGGTGGGATGCTGTTGAGTTGTTGATGAAGTATCTCTTGATTAATAGATCCATGAGGCAAACCGGCTGACATATGGCTCATGAAGCAGCTGGGATCTGTACCTGCGGCATCCCCTCCGGCCATTAACATATTAGAGGCTTTAGTGCAGGCAGAACGACAGCAGCACCCTAGAGCTGTTTGATATAGACTCTCAATAATGCATTACTCTTCAATCTGCGAGGGAGCTGTTCGTGGTGCTGAAATATGGCGCTTGCGCTTCACGGTGGCGTCAAACGCAGGCAAAATGTAGTTTTAGAGGAAGTTTTAAATTAATATAAAAGGGAGGATTAGCGAAATGGTGCTTTTTGTGTTTATAAAAATCCTGCACAATTTAAAAGTATAGTTAAATGATTAAAAATGTTAGGATAAATGATTATAAAGTCTGTAAAAACGAGCTGTTTCTAGCTGACTTAACGGTTAAAAATGGGTTTCGTTCAGGTAAATTATTGTAGTCAAGTTGATGCAGTGATATTAAATAATTCATTTGACTTTAACAAACGAGTTAATTTAGTTCTTACCATAAATAATTTTTTATATTATTTAACAAAACATTTTAGTGTAAGAAGAAAACTCTATCTCAAAACTGAACTCCGAGGTAAACGGTATAAAGCTGAATGAAAATAACTAAAGCAATAAAATTGCAAGTTCTAATTTCTTTGAAATTGTTACAAAATAGCAAACAAATTGAGTGCATTGTTCGGATGCCACAAACTCGCTCGATGGCACTTACAAACTAAAGCTGAAAATGAAAAACCTGCTCTCTCTTAATAAGCTGTCGCACCAATAAAGCGTCGAATTATGAAACAATCCAAATGCACGTCTAGATCGGGAGAATTTTAATGCCAGTCAAATCAAACGAGTCATTCTTTCCCAAAGAAAATATCCATATACTCACTGCGTTCTTCTCTTCGTTGCCAAAAGCCAAACAGTAGCAATAAATGTTTCTTTCTCCAGCAGCACTGCAGCTGCGACCTGCTTTCATCAAGTGCTTCCCTGAAAAACCCCGATAGCTGTCTGAAAATATTGCATTTTATATCAGCAAAGCGCGATTAATATTGCATCACCTACATATAACATATCTTTTTTAAAGGCAGCAAAATGTAAAGCTCCCCACCCCTTCCCCCCTGAATTTTTCTTTAATATTACAGTGAGAAAGATCTGCGGTGTCATTTTTTATGAATAAACAAACTTTTGAAATTAGACGCCTTTCTTTAGTCATTGTGAGGGTGAATAAAAGACACTGTTTGGAGACGGCCTGGTCTCAGGCTTCATTAAATGTTTATTGTCAGTTCGGCAGAGTAAAAAAAACCGTCCTCTTTTCCTACAACCTTCGCTTCTGTTCTGAGGAAATAATACGCAGAGTTTCGTCTGATATATTATAGGCAGATATGGAATCGCAGAATTGCGTTCAGATGGAGATCTAATGTAATGCTCATGTTACCTCATTTAGCAGACACGTGCATGGCCAAAAATTCCATTTGTTTGACACACTAACATCCCATTAGGACGCAGATAACAATTACCGAGCTTTTTAATTAGTGTCTTGTTGTATTCCGTTTATTAATTTTCCAAACCACAGAGCATGAATTATTTAATAAACCGTAGTAAGGGTATTTAAATGTAATGCTCAAGTAGAATAATGGCCGAAATAGTGCGACATTTATTAAAAAGTATTACTAATATTATTTTGTTATTATTACTGTTATATTATTATTATTATTATTATTATAGACGGTCTTGTCTCTTATTTACCATTTTGTCTGCAATGTATTCTGTTAAATTGAAGACATTTTCTTGTTAACAGTTAAAAACTTGAATTTCGTGGTAAGGAACTGTTTTTACTGGCCTAATGAAATGCAGTCTAGACTGAGAATTCCAGATCATGGAAATGAAGAGAAATAAAATGTATAAATAATGCATGTTTCCAAAGTAATGACTGTATATCAAAGATGTGCGCTGATAAGGAAGCCAATCAAACCACTGTAAGAGAAAGAAAGAAAGAAAGAAAGAAAGAAAGAAAGAAAGAAAGAAAGAAAGAAAGAAAGAAAGAAGGGCGAAATGTTATTGGATCGATTTTCTCTTTCAAAACAATCGAGGGTTGGGCTAATATTGTTTTTTTATTTTTATTTTATTTTTTTATTTTATTGTGCCATTGTATTAATTATCAATTACGTTTTAATTATGGCATCAAACTTTCTGGATCCATCGTTTCGCCGTTTTTTTCTATTAGTATTTAACGAAAACTTTATGTAGGCTATTTTGAATTTAATTGTGCCGTGCACTATTTTAAAAAAAAAGAACAGGTGTAGATAGCAGTGGGTGTGTGCTGATTATTTAGAATTATAATAAAAATGCATACATTTGACATTTCTCGTTGATGTGTAAATGTAAATAATAGGCTGAATATGTCTGAAAACGAAAAATGTGTCTGTTTGTGCTGTAGAATAAGATTCTCATCCAATACACCTCAATGACAGCCTCGACTTTGATTCATCGTTTATTTCGAAGATTGCCGGGATTGTGTCCCTGCAGCTGGATTTGTCTTACAGAATGGAGAAAGTTTGGATGATAAGATGATAAGACAGCAGACTGTTGGACAGGTGCACAGGTATGACAGAGTGAGACGTCTCGTGATGCGCACGTGGCCGCTGTTTGTAAACATACTTGTGCACAAAATAAAAATCATTACAACTTCTTCTCAGGAACAATTAACACGACAAACAACGTTGTGTCTTTATGTGAAAACAGGCATTAAACAGTGACTTACACCATCCACAAAGGTCTACCAGTAGATACTCTATGTAGTGCTTGTTTTTTCTTTTTTTTCTTTCAATGCATAGAATGTTTGCACTGCAAACCAAAGAATACAAACCAACAAAATTATATTTTAGGACTTACATTTTCCTTTAGAATGTAAGAATAATCATCTTTATCATGCGAGTTAACTAATATCCGCAGAGGAAGAATTCTGATTTGCCAAAATAATCATAATAATACAAATAAATAGAAAACAAAAAATCGGAAATAGAGTTTTGCACGGTGAGCAAGTGTCATTTGTACGTATATTCATATATATACAAAAGCATTTGAATATATCTAACCAATCTAAATAACAGTAGATTTCAGTGCAATTTCAACAAATACGAGCGGTGGTTGCCACCTTTATTATTTAAAAGGGACTCTGTATAATTTTCTTTTCCTACTGATTTGTGTATTCATCAGAACAGACCTTTGAAACACTGAATGATCACATTAGTTCATCAACACTGTGAAAAAGAGATCTGCTTTGAACACATTTAATAATCAAAAATATAGCAGTTCCCTGTACGAATGAATACATACACAAATATGCCGAACATAAATAAATACATACATAAATAAATAAATAAATAATAAATTAGGATAGAGTTAAACTATGAGGTAATCCATCAATGGCTATTTTTCGTCATTCATCGCGGGGAGGGGGGGAATAATAAAGCTGGGTGTATCTAAGTAGAGTTGAACCGCAGAAAAGTAGTTCATCTGGATTACCTGTTATTTGCATACTTCACATTCACCAGAACAGTGAAAAGAAACACGAGTTGTGAAAATAAAACGGTACTAATCATGAGCACACGCACATTTGAGCCAAAGCGATGTTCCTTGGTCCCCAAAAGTCAGTTTCGTTTTGTTTTCTCCTAGAAGTATAGTCCATCAGTGAGTCGCGGAAAATTTCAACCTCTTCTGTTTTTGTCTTTGGTTGCAAAACCATACTCGCACCACGTTCTTTTTGAGGTCCAATTTCTCAGCTATCGCCGCGATTTTCTCCGACGACGGCCGGGGCTGCACCGCAAAATACGCCTCCAGAGATCGCTTCTCCGGGGCCGCTATGGAGGTCCGCTTGCGCTTCTTCTCGCTGCCGTTGAAAATGTCGGGTTTGCTCAGTTTCTCGCGCTGGGCGCCCTCGGCCTCCTCCAGCCACGCCTGGAGGATGGGTTTGAGCGCGATCATATTGTTGTGCGACAGAGTTAGAGACTCGAAGCGACAAATGGTACTTTGGCTCAGGCAGCCCACGCCTGGGATCTTCAGGTTGGCCAGCGCGCCCCCCACGTCCGCCTGAGTCACCCCGAGCTTGATCCGCCGCTGTTTGAAGCGCTCCGCGAACGCCTCCAGCTCCCTCGGGTCCGTGTCCGAGTCGTTAATGGAAGGCAGTCCGTTGTTGGCGAGTCCCGTGCACTGGTGCGCACCGCCGTGGTGGCCTCTGTAAGAGGCCGTGGTGCGTGAGCGGCGAGCTCATGTTCATAGCAGCCTGGTGGGACAGGTGGGTGAGCCCGTGCATGTGGGAGTGCGGGTGGGCCGACGTGGAGATCAAGCCCCCGCCGCCGCCTCCTCCGCCGCCTCCGCCGGCCCCCTCGTGCGCGCTGGGCATGAGCGCGAGCGACGGCGAGCCGATGTGCTCCATGAGGTCTGGCGGCTCCAGGTTCTGGTGGTGGTGGTGGTGATGGTGGTGGTGGTGGTGGGCGAGTGGCACGGTGGAGGCAGACGAGCATGGCACGGAGTTCATCGTGTGGTACGTGGCGTCGGGCTTGAACGGGTGACTCTTACCCTGGGACACCGCGATGTCCACGGCCGCCAGAGCTTCGGCGCGGGCCAGGAGCGTCTCATCCAGACTGGCGAAGATGTTGCTCTGGAGCTTTTGGAGTCGGAGAGACGAGAGGGAAAGACAGAGAAAGAGAACGAAAGGGGAGATGTCAGCTGGGGAATAGTGTCAACACACATAACACAGAGAATATTCCTTTTAAGAGGCTTCCAGTCATAAAAATTAATACAAAAAAGGCTGAAGCCTGAGCCTTCAGTGAGCATGCCTTCAGAAAAGATCACAGGCGTGCAGATGATTGCTGTGGAATACATGAAAAAAACATTAAGGCGGTGTATGCGCCTCCAGCGCTCCTCCTCGCGCGCGCAGGAGAAGAACGCGGGAGGAGAAACGCAGAAGTTTTGGAGCTCGTTTACCTGTGGAGTCTGCAGACAGGCTCTCCTAATCGCCTCCGAGCTCGAGTGCAGAGTTGTGTACTTGTGCTCAGGTAAGCTGGGATGCATGGCGAAATGATGCTGTTTGCTGTTCATGGACATCATGTTTGCGCGGAATCCGGCGCAGATAAAGTGCGCCAAAAGCAAAGCGAGAGTCCGGCGGCGCCTCTTCTGGCGTCTCGCAGCAGTCAGGCGGATGCGGTAGCGCTCGGCTGCTGATGGTACAGAGGAGATGCCCGCAGAGTGTGTGTGTGCGTGTGTGTGTCTCTCTCTGTTTGGCTGTGCTGTGTGTGGATGAGGAGCGCTCTTACACCTGAGTCCCTCACATCTCGTCCGGCAGCCTCGCCTATTCTCGCGAGACGAGCGCGATTGACTCTCTTCTCTTCTCCTCCTCTCCTGTCCTCTCATCTCATCGCGCCTCTTCGCGTCTCATGTCCTCCTCGAACTGTAAATCGGCCTAACGACGGTGAGGGGGCTTCCTTCCATACCTGTGGATTCTGCGCGCCTGCGCGCTGCCGCCACCGATTTAGAATGTTGTGGAGTTAAACATTGTGACAGTGGAACCGCTAACGTTCCATATGCAAATGAGGGCTGTTTAAATGACTTTTTGAAATAAATGTTTAAAAAAAGATTACATAAAAAATACGTCCAAGACGTCTTTTAAGATAATTGTTTAAGATAATTGGTATAATCGTGTGTGCGTGTGTTTTAATAATATTAAAATGTTTACAATCAGCATAATTGTTCCTATTAGGCTATATGAATGAATAAAATCAATTAAAATCTAAACATGAAATATATCAATATAGTTAAACAGGGAAATTATGTAATCAATTTAAGTTTATTTGAAAAATTATTTGCATAAAAAAGAATAATACGTTGTAAATTGTTTGTTATTGATTTCGTATTTGTTTATTTCAGTTTCAGAAGAATTTGAAGAATTTAAATTTAGCTTATGTTTATATAGCCTACTGGCTGCACCGCGTTGTTTTATTAAGCAACGTTAATCATGTTTATATTAAATAAAATAAATGGAAAGAGAAACGAATAAAAATCTATATATATATATATATATATATAGATAGATATAACGAAGATCGTTTTAGACATAGGTTACGTATATACATTACAAATTACGTAAATATATGACATTTCTAGACATCAGAATATAATCTGTGCGTATTTATATCAATTTATTTCAGATGCGCGGAATTTGTATTTGAATATTTCAATTTCGCTCATATTAACGCGAGTCATGGTGGCATTGTCTTGATCACGCAACTTTAACTATCATGTATATTTCACTAAACTCTAATCACGGTATGAATTTTTAATCGCCTAACGCTTCTAGTTGGCGCTAATGAAGTGTTAATTCACTAGCATTAATTCATTCTTTAAAAGACTGAAGGAGGTGGGTATTAAATAGATTTGTTTAGTATTCCGGTGATGACACAGGAATAATTCACCATTAAACACAGAAAGACATGTTTTTGCATGCACTATTATTAAAATTATGACAATTACAGTGTTTACAACAGTGTTGTTTTATTTAGACAACATCCAAGTACAAAAACATTTGCAGAAATATTTGAAAAATAGAAAATGACAATATTTTCAAACCTTATGCACAAATATCATTTATTGTTTCTACAGTTCAAATACAGAATTATTCAGATGCCACATAATTCTGTACAACCACAAAAGCTTTGAAATTCCATAGGAAAAAAATCTGTTTAATTTCAAGAGAAAAGCATAATGTTAACACCTTATCCCCTCAGGATACTGAAACGCTTTTTATAACATCATCCAGCACACACTGCTGTCATAATAACGAACAGCGAGGCAAATTCGTAATAAAAAGTCCCAATGGAAAAGAAAGGCTGTTAAATCTTGTTGAACCCCTAAAAAGTCACTGAGAAGTAAACCCACTGAATTAGATCAAAATGGAGACCATGCTGGAAAATACTTGAGATGCTTCTGCTTCTACTTTAGTTTTGAGAGTTTCGATGGACTGGAGATGGACAATCCTGGGGGACACTTGCGCTTGGTGGGCTGTGGGGGATTTTCCACCATAACTCCAGCTCTGTCACTGACCTCAACAACTGAAGCCTCTTCCTCAGAAGCCGTAGCAGCATCACAATGGGTGGTCTCCTGAGTCAAAGATGTGGTTTGGTGCTCTCTTGCTGTTCCAGGATCAGCCAAGAGGTTGCTACAGAAATCCAGTTCTGGTATTTGGGTGGCATCAAAGTCTGGAGATTGTGATGAAGATGATGATGATGATGATGAAGATGATGCCAGAGGAAGGCGAGAGACCTGACTGCAGGAGCTCTCACCTTCAGCCATCATAGAGTCCAGCTCAGAGATCTTGTCCAAGTACGCCGCATCCATACAAGCTTCACTGTTACCCACAGGGTCCTCGGAGCGCTTGAACTCCTCTCCATTTTCATCCAAACAGGGAAGATCAGGTCCGCAGTCCATCCAGCCTCCACACAAGACATCTTTGTTCAAACTCACAGTGGTTTTCTCACCAAAAGCAGCACCATTGTTGATTTGGAAGGACCCTGGGCTTTGGTTGACTGAGGATGAGCTGGTTGGGCCCTGGCAATCATCAAAACTGAGTCTTCTCAGGTAAGTGAGAGGTTTGAGACCTAACTTTCGGTCGCTACAAACCGCAGCAGGACTCTTCAAGCTCAGAGATCTGAGAGCCGAGGAGGGCGTAGAGGGAACCGTTACATCTTTGAGTCCATCGTTCTGTGGAGTCAAGGTCCCCCCTAGAAAACCTACCCTTTGGCACACATCAGATGTTGTCAGGAGGTGCCCATCGTTGTTGGGAAGCTCTGAACACTTTTGGTCCAGGTCTGTGCAAACAGAAGTTTCTTCCATTTCACTCAGGCTCCTTCGCATCAGGGAGATTCTTTCAATCCCTCCGTTTTGAGTCCCTCCAGAGGCAGCGTTTGAACAAACACCTTCTTCAGACTTAGGGCTGTCCCTCTGGTTCTGGGCTTCAAGCTCTTCGATGTATTTGTCGCTGCGCTCCAGAGCTCTTTTCAGCTGTGCCACGTCCCGCTCATACTGATGAATTTTAGCCTCAAGAGCTGCGACTGTATACCTGCCAAACCTCAATGTAAAACACAGAAAACCACAAATAAGATCAATTTTGTAAATCTGAGTTTCTAATACTGTGTAAATATACATAAATAGAACCTAAATAAATATGAATAATCTATTTGTTGTTGTAATTTTTCGATCTAACTTAAAATGCAAGTCAGTACACCTCACCAGCATTACATTATGAACATTGTGCTTACTTTTGAGGAGATCTGCTGTCCACTTCGGCTTTCAGGCGCATATTTTCCTGCATTAAGTCAAAAATTTGGGACCGCAGAGTTTTGTTAGCCTGAGGGAAAGAAGCATGTTGCTTTCAGAATAGTTTATTTTTTTATATTAAGCACAGAACACAAATATCACCATTTCCCATATTTCCAGTGGTCAGTGAAAATTCATCTATATATACAGGTGCTGGTCATATAATTAGAATATCATCAAAAAGTTGATTTATTTCACTAATTCCATTCAAAAAGTGAAACTTGTATAATGTATACATTCATTCCACACAGACTGATATATTTCAAGTGTTTATTTCTTTTAATTTTGATGATTATAAGTGACAACTAATGAAAACCCCAAATTCAGTATCTCAGAAAATTAGAATATTGTGAAAAGGTTCAATATTGAAGACACCTGGTGCCACACTCTAATCAGCTAATTAACTCAAAACACCTGCAAAGGCCTTTAAATGGTCTCTCAGTCTAGTTCTGTAGGCTACACAATCATGGGGAAGACTGCTGACTTGACAGTTGTCCAAAAGACGACCATTGACACCTTGCACAAGGAGGGCAAGACACAAAAGGTCATTGCAAAAGAGGCTGGCTGTTCACAGAGCTCTGTGTCCAAGCACATTAATAGAGAGGCGAAGGGAAGGAAAAGATGTGGTAGAAAAAAGTGTACAAGCAATAGGGATAACCGCACCCTGGAGAGGATTGTGAAACAAAACCCATTCAAAAATGTGGGGGAGATTCACAAAGAGTGGACTGCAGCTGGAGTCAGTGCTTCAGGAACCACTACGCACAGACGTATGCAAGACATGGGTTTCAGCTGTCGCATTCCTTGTGTCAAGCCACTCTTGAACAACAGACAGCGTCAGAAGCGTCTCGACTGGACTGCTGCTTAGTGGTCCAAAGTTATGTTCTCTGATGAAAGTAAATTTTGCATTTCCTTTGGAAATCAGGGTCCCAGAGTCTGGAGGAAGAGAGGAGAGGCACAGAATCCACGTTGCTTGAGGTCCAGTGTAAAGTTTCCACAGTCAGTGGTGGTTTGGGGTGCCATGTCATCTGCTGGTGTTGGTCCACTGTGTTTTCTGAGGTCCAAGGTCAACACAGCTGTATACCAGGAAGTTTTAGAGCACTTCATGCTTCCTTCTGCTGACCAACTTTATGGAGATGCAGATTTCATTTTCCAACAGGACTTGGCACCTGCACACAGTGCCAAAGCTACCAGTACCTGGTTTAAGGACCATGGTATCCCTGTTCTTAATTGGCCAGCAAACTCGCCTGACCTTAACCCCATAGAAAATCTATGGGGTATTGTGAAGAGGAAGATGCGATATGCCAGACCCAACAATGCAGAAGAGCTGAAGGCCACTATCAGAGCAACCTGGGCTCTCATAACACCTGAGCAGTGCCACAGACTGATCGACTCCATGCCACGCCGCATTGCTGCAGTAATTCAGGCAAAAGGAGCCCCAACTAAGTATTGAGTGCTGTACATGCTCATACTTTTCATGTTCATACTTTTCAGTTGGCCAAGATTTCTAAAAATCCTTTCTTTGTATTGGTCTTAAGTAATATTCTAATTTTCTGAGATACTGAATTTGGGGTTTTCATTAGTTGTCAGTTATAATCATCAAAATTAAAAGAAATAAACACTTGAAATATATCAGTCTGTGTGGAATGAATGTATACATTATACAAGTTTCACTTTTTGAATTGAATTAGTGAAATAAATCAACTTTTTGATGATATTCTAATTATATGACCAGCACCTGTATATATATATATATAATCTCATTAAGGTTTTGTATGCACATTTAAACAACAGTTATTATATTATTTTATTAAGTATGCGCATCTATTTATCCATTATTAAAGCCACAAATTTTAAAATAGTTTAATAATGGCAAATGAGACAATAAATGTCTCACATTAAAGAAACAATAAACACTTCATTTCATATATTTTCCCAGAATGCACTACAGAATATTTGAAAACAGAAAATGTGCATTATTCACAGGAATAATGATAAATAACAGGAGACTGCCAATTTTCAAAAATGCCATTACAGCTTCAGTTAAATGACCAAAAGAGCACAGTCAATGCATAGTATCTTAAAATGGCTAAATTATGGGGTTATATTTCTTTACGTGCTTTTTTGACCAATTTTTATTGTATTCAAAAAAGCAAACACATTCATACTTCTTTTAGCCTTTCGAGGTCCTGTTTGACCTTCCTGTAGAGGTCATTGGCAGCTCTCAGCTTATTGGCCGACTCCTCCAGAGTGCTCGGGTCAACAGTACTGGTTTCACTCTGAGGAACCAAGACTGTGCTCGGTTCCACAGCCGTCTTAAGTTGCATCTCAAGGCTCAGGTTTTCGCTTTTCAAGTCCACATTCTCTTTCAAGAGGGTTTTGATTTCATCCTGTAAGACAGATGATTCATAAGCTCAGTGAATGAACCTTCCTGGCTTTCACTGCATAGCTAGGACAGTTTCTTACAGGCACATTGTGTTAAGTCAAATTTGGAGTCTCGTGCCTTAGTTCAAGTCTGTCAGTTATGAGGAGGCCCAGATGGAATGGACCAGATTTAGTTTTAAATATTTTGCATTTATTTTTGGAGGGAAGTCTGCAGAATTTTGTGGTATGGATTCAAAGATGGCAAAATGGGTATTCCACTTGAAATTACACAGGGAATATCAACAGAAAATTGTGTTCATCAAACCATTTCATTGGGTGTTTGACTAGAAGTACCTCATATTCTCGTAAAAGCAGCTCCCCTCGAGTCTTTCGGAGGCGTCTCTTCACAGAATCACTCTCGCTGGACTCGCAGTCAGTTGTGGCTCCTGTGAACATATACACACACATATACACACACACAGAGGAAGACATTTAATCACCCTCATCATCCCACATAAAACTTAGTTCTGCAGCTTTGCATTTCAAAAACAACAATATATGATTGTGAGGTCAGCTGACATTACCAATGATTTCTCTGCAGGGGTTTTCTGGGGTGATGGCCACTCTACAGGTGGGACACTGACTGCTCTTCTCCAGCCACATTTTGATGCAGTTGGAGCAGAACACATGGTTGTTGCAACAAATGACCGGCTGACGGACCTTTGAGGTGCAGATCAGAACAAACCAACAGGTAAATGCAAAGTAATGACTGTTAATATTAAATCGTACAGGATCATTAGAATCAAACAGGACAGAAAAAAACAATTGCAAACAAATAACCAAATGCCTATTTAATTACAACTATTTGTATGATTAAATGTTTTTAACAACATTACAATGCATGCGTGTATGTAGATTTATTCCTTTTTTTTTCTTTTAATTCCTGTTTATCCCTGTAAAGCTGCCCTGAAACAACCTGTATTGTAAAGCACTATATATATATATATATATATATAAAATAGCATGTCAGTTTTCCAATCCTGTCTATGTAAGTGTATGTTGCCCTGCCCACCTTAAACTCAGACCAGTCAGATCAGGTGATACATGTCAAGTACTGTGTTTGCAAATGTTTTAAATAGTTTGCAGTTACTGAATCTTAAAGAACTTTAAAACTCCTACCTTATCTGGGGTGCGTTTCCCAAAAACAACTATGGTCGCAAGTTCCGTCGTTACCAATAGAGTTCAATGGAACTAACGACCATAGTTAGCTAACGATGATTTTGGGAAACGCACCCCTGGTCCATTTTATTGCATCGCTCTTTATCATCACTCGCTGTGAATATTTCAGGGATTCAATAACTACATCAAATGCAACAGTGTACAGTCAGAAGCAGGCGTTTAGTGCTGGCTGGTCTTTATTGTTATTTTGTGTTTTGGGAGAAAACAAAAACGCTCCTCAGTGTGTTCTACTGTAAAATACAACAACAACAAAAAACTATCGCTGTTTTAAGTTATAGAAACATTGTCTATAATATGCACCTATTTACACATTATTTTCATTAATGCAAGATAAAAGAGCGGTGCATTATGTTAGGTATAAATGTAGGCCTGTAATATCAATTGTATAATTCAACAAAGAAGAAACATGAAGTTCACGCACACACTGCACGACTCTCTCTGTGTGTGTGTGTGTGTGTTTTCTTCTGTCGTGTGTTTAAAGTTTTTTGAAAGTTTGTTACCTTTCCGAGGCAAATCTGGCAGGATATCGGTAAAGTCAATGAAAGAGTAACGTTTTGAAAACTTTGCGCCATGATTTCGTCCTCACACGTGAAACATGATCCAATACTCCCTCCAACAGAAACAAAGTAACGAGCGGCGCACGCGACTACGGCAAGCGAAGAGTGTAAACTAAGTTACTATAACGAAACGCTTCCTGCGTAGAATACTGCACATACTCCATGCGGTTAGCGTTGAAGACTTAAATTATTAATGCGTTTCTGAAGTAACGTAAGTTCTTATGTAATAAATCTTGTTTTTATAGACTTTTTGGTCAAAGCGAATTCAAAATTAATTAATATATAAATACTCCGGAATAGGATCTCATATTTTCTGTAAAAAAAAAAAAAAGAATGGTAATGCATGCTTTCAGTAACCATTAACAACACTAATAACAACAAGCAATAATAATAATAATAATAATAATAAAAGTTAAAATTATTAGTAGTAGTAGTAGGCCTACTAGTAGATAATAATTAGTACATAATTAGATTAGTGGATGTAATATTAGTAGATAATAATAATAATAATCGTGGTCGTTGTTGGTGGTGGTGTTCTTGGTGTTGGGTATATTTTATGTATATGGTCAAATACAAATGTATTTACACTTGGCTGAATTGCATCTTAAATCTTAAATCACAGGCTGATGTCTGAGTGATCAGATTGAGATCCATTTCAAAATGTGTCCTGAAGGGCATTTGTCATGAATGGAATAGCTATCTGATGAAAATATGCAGAATAATGTATAAAGTAGCGCTGTCAAATGATTAATCGCGATTAATCGCATCCAAAATAAAAGTTTTTGTTTACATAAAATATGTATGTGTACTTTGCATATTTATTATGTATATATAAATACTCACACATACAATATATATTTTGAAAATAGTTACATGTATATACATTTATATATTTATATTATTATATTTCATATTATATATAAATATATTTAATATATAAACAACATATTTTTCTTAAATATATACATGCGTGTGTTTGTATTTATATAAATACATAATAAATATACACAGTACACACTCATATATTATGTAAACAAAAACTTTTATTTTTGATGCGATTAATCGCGATTAATCGCTTGACAGTACTATAGTATAAAGTAATCAAATGTATTAATAGCAATTAAAAAGCCAATTTATGTGTGTTTTCTAATACTCAAAATACTTTTTGATGTATTAAAAATTGTATTTGCCCCTCCTGTTCTGTGGATGCGTCTCATCTCTTTGTTTCAAGAGTTTTATCACAACAGTGTAAACCTTTATAGGTTTTACTTCATTTTTATTTGATCTCATAATTCATTGGTCATTGCCAAATGATGGCTTTATTATCCCATAATGACAGACCAGTGGCTGAGCGCTTGTGAGATAACTTCATTAGCATCGAACTGATGCAAAACAATGTTGTACATTGATTGCATCAAGCGGACTATTGGTGCTGCGACTACATTACTGTCATTTGTTGCAGGTCTTTCATGTCAACACAGCGCATGGTGACTTCACTTTGTCTAGACTATGAGTAGTCTGACTGTACGCCAGTAGGTCTGAAACTCAGAATTAGACATCTGCATGTGGAAACATTCCTGGAGAGAGAGAGTTTGCACTCGTTTGTGAGCAAAGACCAAACTGCTGAGCATGCGCTTACATAATAACATAAATTTGCCTTGTTTTCTTATTTTTACAGACCCCCTCCCTCCCCTTTTGTCTCCTGTCAGTGAGATCAGCATCTCAGAAATACACACAAAAATCGCTTGCTACTCACTTCATCGTTCGTAAGTGGAACAAGAGCTGTGTCAACAAGAGACGTCCATTTCATCACCAAATCTCCAGTGAAATGAGTCATCCAGCGCAGTGAAAGACCTCATCACATGAGCCTACAAAAACACCCATTCTGAGATGAGAAGCTCACCATTTCTGTTGTTAAGAGAGAGGTATGAGTTGATTTGCATTGCTGATGACTCATTTATTATATTAAACACTGATGTTCCAAAGTTTGGGGTCGGTACAATTTTTTTAATGTTTTTGAAAGCCTCGTATGCTCATGAAGGCTGCATTTATTTGATTAAAAATACAGTAAAATCTGTAATATTGTGAAATATTATTACAATTGTAAAAAACTGTTTTCTATTTGAATTTATTTTAAAATGCAATTTATTCCTGTGATGCAAAGCTGAATTTTCAGCATCGTTACTCCAGTTTTCAGTGTCACATGATCCTTCAGAAATTATTCTAACATTTCTTATTATACTCATTATTATGTCTTATTTTTTAAAGGATTTTTTTTTTGATGAATGGAAGGTACCAAAGAACAGCGTATGTTTGAATTAGAAATATTTTGCAACATTATAAATGTATTTGTCACTTTTGATCAATTTAATTCATCCTTGCTGAATAAAAGTATTAATTTCTTAAAAAAAAAAAAATCTTACTGACCCCAAACTTTTGAATGGTAGTGTATATTATGTTATAATATAATTAATGTAAGATTCCTAATGTTTTGATGATTTATGCAACCAGGTACAGTTATACACGATGCATGATGGTTATTGTCATAACTGTATGTTAGAAAAACCCAATGGCAGTTTACTTCAGAATTTTGCTTAAAAATATTAATTTGCAATTCCACATGAACATGTAAAAATCTAGTTCAAATCATATTATTAGAACCATTGCGATACTCTAAAGATTGTATTTTGCCCACATATGCTTCAGATAATGGTTTGTAATCTTTCCCCCATTAATTGGTGACAGTCAATTAATCACAGCCGGTTGAGGACCGCAGGATCTATTGATCTCGTCCGAGGCCTTATTTTTCATCCCTTAAATGACACAGATCGGCACATTTGCCTTGGCAGGGTAATGGAGGGTGGTGAGCCAATGACCCGTGTGTCAGGCCTACATGTGTCCCATGCTCCCCCATTGTGAAATGGCATCTTTACCATTTAAGCTGGAAAGGTTTAGACTGCCCTAAGAGCAAGGTGCTGGGACAGGCCTTGCTCCGCTGCTCAGCTGACCTTTCTGTTTAAAGCTTAATCACTGGCAAATGCTTACATTAATTAGCCTGTCCTCTCTCTTTCTCTCTCTCTATCGCACACACACACCAACGTCATGCCAGTGGCTTGAGAACCAGAATGAGTGTAACCTGCAGTCGTGCACATCTTGAGGACATTAAGACATTTTCCCTCGCACTCCTGCAGGCTTCACATATTGATTAGCGTGGCCCCTGACCGCGATCGCTGCGGTGCCAGAGAGTGTGTCATGGAGATGAGGGGCCCCTGCTGTCCGCGGGGTTCTTTCCTAAGCCCCAGCTCTCTCTCCGCAGTCAAGCCGCAGCTGACGCCCCCTCCACGGCTCAGACACCTTTCATTGCCCTTTCGCAACCCTGCCCTTTAAAAGTCGGAGCAGCATCCGGTTCTTTACGTTTTGCATCATGGATTGAAGCTCACGGCATCTGGAATTATCCATTATGTGTCAGAAACTGTACTAAAAGCTTGCAAAGGAAGAGTAAAAACATCCTCGGAAATGTTCACACCAGATATGTTCTTACATAAAGATTACTTATGTCATTTGATGTTAAACATTTGATTCCAGCTTAAAACACAGGAACAATAGGCTGATTGCCTGTTGGGTCTCATTCACTAATAGATATTTGTAGGCACAGGAGAACTTCTCACAATATGATAAAATAGATTTAAAATAAAATATCTATAAAACAATTCATCTTAAAATTTATATGGACACCCAGAGTGTGTTATTTATTTATTTGTTTATTATTATTATTTATTTATCTTTACATATGTGGTTTCAGTTTTTTCTGCTTCTTATTTATTTATTTATTTGTAAATTTAGAATGAAATTTATAACTAAAGTTATTGCTGAATTAGTTTGTGAAAATGTCCATATGCACATGGATTAAAGCTCACACACAGCATCTGATTAAATACATTTAAAATGAAATTTTCTCTATGTATAAAAAATTGTTTTAACACAGTTATCCAGAGTATGTCTTTTTGAAAATGATTACACCAAATATGGTTCGTGACTGTTTCTTTGTATATCCTGATCGGGGGCAGGGCCAACTGTTTGTTCAACCAATCACAGTCAGGGACAGTGTTGAGGAAACATGTTTGGAAACAAGAAGTCAGAGCAGCATCTTAACATTCATTTTGCATCATGGAATGAAACTCACGGCATCTGGAATTAATCTGGAATTATCTATTATGTGTCGAAAGTTGCAAATTTAACTTATGCGCAAAATTGAAATATCGCATAAAACATTTGCGAAAATGCACCGGTTCCATCCAACGAGTCAAAGAGAACAAAATGGTCACTTCCTGGAAGAACTGGCACTATATATCACTTAGAAAAGTAGGAGAAGCCACTGAATATAATAATTTAATATATAATAAATTACTTGCACCTCAGAGCAAGCAGACGAAACAAAATAAATGCGGTCATTGCTTTCGGAGGTGGATGCCTGTTGTTTGGGAACGCAGTCGTGTAACAGTTGTGGGAGGCAGTTATATAGAAATATACTAGAAAGATACTTCAAAATGCGCATAAAAACAGGGTGAAGGAAACATAGCTATTGTTTTTGCACTTTCGTTTGTTCACACCAGTATTGAAGAAATGACAGACTTCTGTCATCTGATTGGACCAAAGACGTCTATTTGCCACATGCGTAGACCAACAGTTAAGCACAGATTAAACACAAGAACCCATATCCTGCACAAACGACCCCTAATTCCACTGTCGTCTGCAGCAAACCAGACACAAAATGAATACATGCATATAAACACTCCTCTAATGGAGAGCGTGGGATGCCACCCCAATTATTAGTGTGAAAGTGTGTTCTCTAGCTGTGCTGCCACCCCTTCCTCTCTCTTTCTCTCTCCAGCCTCAAATTTATTCTCCTCCGCGGGTGCAGTTTTAGTGGTGGGCCGTGCGTCGCGGTGCAGAGAGGAGCAGCGTGCTGTGATTTTATTGCATTGCCTACAGGCTGCTTCAGCCACACGACTCGCTCGTGCCACCCCCACCCTTCCACACCGCAGATGAGGCTCCGCTAGCCCGACGGTGGCTCCGCTACACCCCTCTTCCTCCATCCATCCCTCTCTCAAGGGGCCCCTGGGAGCCGAGGGTGGATTATTATGGAAATACTATCATCCACTGGCCCTCTGAAGCACAGCTGGGCAGGGCCATCATTGTGGCAATCTGTTCCGGGAAGGACAAACGCAAACGTCACGGTGGCAGAGATGAGAGTGGCATGCATAGATCACATAAAATGTGTGCCGGATAAAATGCAAAAAACTTTAAAATGACCTCGATAAATTTTGTACTTTTTGCCTCTGGTTTTATTAGGGCTCCCTTGCAGCCGTATCTTACGGGATGCGTGTAAATAAGACATTTTCATCTCAAATATTTTATGTCCACCTGCATTACGGCCTGTTTCTTTTGCATGGCAGGAGCTCTTGTCTAATGATATCTGATATCAGCGTAATCTGTGCAGCAAACGTCGCCGGTTTTGTTCCTGTCGAGGGATGCGAGGGATGGATGGTGTGTCCGTGTATCAATCATAGTCACCGGTCTGAGCGCTGACCAGCCTCTGAGTGATTGCGTTTAGTTCCTTACGAGATATTTCTGCCATGCTTGTTATCAGATTAACCCGCCCACTGAGGCGGATCATTCACTGCCCAATAAACGGGGTCAGTCACATCCATCAAATTACTGTACTCACGCCTTCTGCCCCAGTCTCGTTTACTTGCTCAAGTAGAGTAAAGTAACAAAACAATAACATCATAATCACTGGTTTAACCTGAGTTATAAAATCCTCATTTCATTCATTCGTATCACATAGATTTTTAGAAAAAGTCGATGAAAGTATATAACATAGTCTCATGTTTAAGACAGAGGTGGTTGGATGTGGAATTTGTCACAATGATCCATTAAAAATGCATAGAACCTCATTAACTTTTGCAGAGACTGAAAGCTCTTTCTTATAATCTCTTTCTTTTTATATCACTTCTTTTTATATATATTTGCAATATTGGATTCATGGTGACAGCTTTACGAGTCCAGGATCTGATCTGTTGAATTCAGCCTGTAAAAAGCTTTTTGAGATTATACAAATGGAGTGTTCAGATGAAATACTTATGACATGCTGTATTCCGTCTGAAACTATTTAAACAGAATTTGCCAATTATTTATAATTATTGTTTTTTTAAATTGATTTATTTAATATATTTAATTTGTTTTAACAATTATTTTAAAAAATATTGTTTTTATAATTATTGTTTTATTTAATATATTTTTATATTGATTTTTTAAAATAATTATTGTTGTTATAATTATGCAGTTTTTAAAAAAAAATTGAGAGGCTGTTGGAATATTTAATTTTTTTGTTAAACCACAGGACGGTTTAAAATGAACTACACAAAAAATGATTGAAATTATGAAAAATAATGGTTAGTCACAGCAACTGTTAAACAGCCTGTGGAAAAAAAGATGTTTTAAGATTAAGAGAATGGAATGTTTGAGATGAAATATGACATGCTGTATTGCATCTGAAGCTATTTAAACAGCATTTTGCTAATTATATTATAATTATTGCTTTTAAAATGTATTAGTTTATATATTTTATTTATTTATTTATTTAGAATATATTTAGAATTCATATTTATTTAATATTTTTTTATAATTATGCAGTATTTTTTGTAAATGACAGTCTTTTGGAATATTTACACCTTTTGTACATTTAAGAAATTAATTTGTAATACCGCTGGACGGTTTAAAACAAACTAGGCAAAAATAAAAAGCGATTAAAAATGATGAAAAATGGTTAATCACAGCACTAACTATTAGACACTAAATATGCATTTCCAATTATATGTTGATATAACGTTTAACCTTATATCTTGATGTTGATTAAATAAAGCTAATGGACATGCACCAACCTCTCTTATGTGAAATCAGAATGAAAAAGTTCTACTTTTTAAAGTCACTTCTGATTGCGACAGAACAGCATGCATATAGACATGCAAAACACGCTTCTTGTAATCAAACACACTCTCAGCATAAGGGCTTATTAATTATTAGTGCCCACTTGACTTCATATTGTGCTGCCGGTGGCCTGGTCAAAGATTATAATTACCACTTTGCTGTTTGTATCGTATTCATCTCCTCTTGCCTGTAGTACTGTATTACTCTCAGCATCTCTCCCTCTCTCTCTCTCTCTCTCTCTCTCTCTCTCTCCCGTACACAAGACCAAAAGTGCAGGCACATCATTTATTGATAAGACAAAAAGAATGTAATGAAATTATCAATGTTCTTGAATTAATTATGAACATGATTAAGAAAGCTAAAATCTCAGGAGCCGAGATCTCATTACCCATTCAGTCTCAGGGATTGCTTTCATTCAGGAAGAGGCAAAAGAAGCCGTCCACCCGGCCCGGCTCGAACAGTCCTCTCTGCCCCTGCATGGAGCTCCTCTTTACCCTGCTACTCTGTCCCTGATTTATTCCCGCCGGCCTGCGCCGCTCCGTCCTGCTGGAGCCAAATGAGATCCACGACCGTTTGCACGCCGAGAGGTCCTGACCTTCCCTCTCAGATAGCAGCTCCTCACTGGAGGTAAGACACACAAGCTGGTTTTACTGGAGAGCAGCCGCTCGGCTCGACCTTAGTTTGGTCTTTGTGTGGAAAGTAGTGCTGGGAATTGTCTGTTAATACCGGATGGCTTTGTCCTAATTGTGGATAATTACTTTTCTGCACTGCTATGGAAAACTTTTCCCAGTCATGCTGTCTTGTGTTTGTATATGGAGGATGTGTTGTTACTTTAAACTCTGAGGAAGGAAAAAAATAAATAAGCAGTTTTTTAAATTGTGAAAATCCAAAGAATTTAAATTTGGAATTTTCAGGTTGTCGTTTGCATATTATTGACTTTTCCTAAAATGTAGAAATGTAGAAATGTTGATTTGAATGCGTGTATCATTTAAGGCCACAGAATATAAGAGGCCATTCATACAAACTATCATTAAGCATGTGAAACATTTCAGATATATTTTAATATTGAGATATATTAAAGATATATGGTTATTAAGAAATATTAAGATATGTATTAAAGATATATAGTTTATATATATATATATATATATATATATATGACATTTAATTATTTATTAATTTGTTAATGTATATATTCATTCAAATATTATTATTATTGTTGTTGTAAAATTGGCATGCTATAAAGGCAAAGTACATTTTTAATACTGATTTCTGTATAAATCACATTGTAAAAAGGCTAATTATTAAAATGTCTACTATAGTTCAATAAGTTTCATTTGATCCGATAAAACACTGAATCATTGACATACTTATATTTTTAAAAAAGTTGCATATTAAGAGTTTCTCCATTTTTCTTTGGGTGTCTGTCGCTCCAGTCATTTAGTATCTTTGCATTATTATCGTGCCTTTTCTGAGTATTTATTTTCACTGCTTGTTTAGTGTGAATCAGAACGAGTCGCTCCTGTGGAAACGAGTGTGAGAATTGCTAGTTTTTTTGTTTCTTTGGTCACATGGGGAAATGTGCACCAGTATATGGGCGTCCCCAAAGGAATGGAGCTGGGGTTTCAGAGTCCCATCTCTCCCAACGTCTCTGTCTTTCTCCCTTCCTGTCTACCTTTCTCATATCCCTGTTTTCTTGCCTATTTTTTTCTTTCTCTCCATCTCTTGTGTCTTCCCATCATCAGGCTCTAACACACACACACACATTCACTGCAGCGCTGCATTGTAAAGCCGCCCATCGGGGAACGGTGTGCAGTTGGCCAAGAACTTGTCGTATTGGGATGATATTTTCTCAACCGTTTCGAGGTCCTGCAGTAAACATGCATGTCTTTACCGTGACCTAAACAAATAAAAACATTCCAAACTCTCATTATTCTTCCAGATAAGAAGGTCTATGTTATTCAGTTTTAGAAAACGTGTGTTTTGCGCCTAACCTTGGTCTCGGCGGATAAGAAAGCCTCTGGAGGATAATGAGAGCTCTCTGGCCCGAGGATTGATCCGTGTATTGGATCTCACATAAGACTGCTGTTACTGGATATTACCCAGCGCTATCGGCCAGCCGTGATGGCCTCGTGATAAGAAGTGCTTACCAAAGGGGAAGCTCCTACAGGGCAGATACGGTTTCTCAGCCGCCCTCAGGGGACCGTCAGCCTCATGCTGCTGAGCTCAGGAACTTTTTACCTCATCAAGTAAATTCAGACCCTTATCAAGTTACCAAGCAGGCCTCTTCCAGTCGAACAAATATTTCTGCCCATTGTCACTGTCAGTGCTAAAAGAGACAGTCGCGTTACAGGGCACCTGCTTTTCATTGATAACCCAGGAAATTTGGGAGGTGATGGATTTGTTTGGGTGATTAGGAGAAACTTTATCTCTTTAGCCATCTTAACAGTCTCTAAGTGCTTTCTCTGAGTCTGGGAGTCTTTTGTTTTAAGATTTTAATTCATGTGGGATGAGAATTCCCAGATAAATTATTTGGAATTTACAGTCGGGATGCGTTGAAGTTTTTATGTCCTTTAAAGATAATGGCATTGTTGACAATGCAATCTACATCCTGTAGCGCAGTTTAGTGCGTTCTGGATCTCTAAAAGACGCTAAGCTCTCAGATAATGAAGTGGTCGGTACATAATGTGCCATCTCCAGAGTTTTTCAGCCCTTCGTCACAGTGTTTAGGGCCCAGCAGAGAGGCGATGCAGGAGTTTGTCAGCTCCGGCGCTACCGCTGCGGCAAAATCAGCCAGGTGGCATCTGGTACCCACCGCCTGCCAGAGGAGGAGGGCCCAGATGGCGCATTAAGCAGGCTAATTATTTCAACACAAAACTCTGATATCGCAGCCCGCCAGGGTCCAGTTTCCCTCTTTTGAATCTTACTCACCGGGCTTTGTTTCGGAACCGCCCTCCCTCTCTTCCAGTGAATGTGTCTTTGCGGGGATGAGTAACTGGATCCCACGAACTGGTGGTAAATTGTGAGCGATGCCATGCAGTGGGAGATGACAGCTGTAATGTTAGTCCTGAGAGGTGTCACGGTACAAAACGCCAGACTGGTTTTATTCATTTACATTAATAAATGGATAGAGAACATCTTCAAATCTGTCGTACTACCACCTGATGTTCATGTCATTGTTTTTGGGGTTATTCTGTGTCAAACTTTGCTTGGACATATATATTTTTTAGGAGCTATTGAACGGTATGAGTCGTAGCCTAGCATTGTGACTCTCAACTAGGGTCGTGACCTCAAAAATAATTGCTGTTCTTCGCTGACAACAGGGAAAAATAGTGTAAAATGCAAATTATAAAATGCAACTGAACATTACTAATGTTGAAAAAAAAGCTTTTTAAAGTATTTTTATTTAGTATGGATGCTTTAAATTTATTAAAAGTTATAAGACATAAGGTTACAAAACATTTGTTTCAAACAAATGTTGTTCTTTTGAACTTTCTATACATTAAAGAATTCTTTAAAATATGTATGACGGTTTCCACAAAAATATTAGGCAGCACAACTGTTTTCAACACTGATAATAATCAGAAATGTTTCTTGAGCAGCAAATCAGCATATTAGAATGATTTCTGAAGAAATCTGAATATTTCTGAGGACTGGAGTAATGATGCTGAAAAGTCAGCTTTGATCACAGGAATAAATTACATTCTAAAATATAATCAAATAGAAAACAGTTATATTAAATTGTAATAATATTTCACAATATTACTGTTTTTACTGTATTTTTATTTATTTATTTTTTACAAATAAATGCAGCTTTGATGAGCATAAGAGATCATAAAAACAATGAAATTCCAACCAAAACTGTCTATTTTGTCAACAATAAAATGTGCAATGCATCTTATTTAGCCTACAGCTAAAAGAAAACTCTTCTTTTTCTCTTGTTTGCTTTTTGTACTATATAAATCATTTTCCGATACTGTATAACCAACAATAAATGTAGCAAAAAAGGTCCAAAAAAGGGTTAAACTGTATTGATAGGTAATATAACACAAAGTACTTACCAAACAATATTTCAGAGCTGAGCGGGTTCGGCAAATAAAAGCGTAGTTTTGGCAGTGAATGGTTACCATTTCCCCATTCATTGACCGGGCCGTTACTGTCCAGCGATAGGGCCGCTGAGTAATGGGTCAATAAAGGCCAAGTCAGTGCGGAGCACCTGCTATCAGAGCACCGCAATACCTCTCGCTTTCCCTTAAGAGACCTCAGACCTCGTCATGTAGTCCAGTCCAAAGTCCTTCTCATAATAAGGGTCACTTACTAAGTCAACATTAAAAGCCTATTCCATTAGGAGTCCAAAATTACACGAGACTTCAATGTCTTCAAACACCAGCAGTTAAGAGGGAAACTGCTCATGTGCATTAGCAACACATGTTGAAATAGTCATGAGATTATTATCGAATCACATTTTAGTATGTTTGGCAACACAGATGTTTTTATTCATGGCATACATCTGTTTCCAAGTCATGCTTTATGATGGCTCTTTTGGGAGCTGCAGGTTGTAGAAAAACAATATTTACTGCACGCTGAATTTCCACCTTTGAGTTAAACCCTTCATTGATTGTGTATTGGGAGCAGTCCAGGCCAGGCCGCTCACGCCACCCCTCCTCCTCCTCATCTTCATCCTCTAGTGGACAGCAACACCTCCACCTCAATAAAGACAAGGTGCAGGCCTCCGACTGATAACCTGCTGACTCCTACATCGCAGGTTTCCCCTCTAAATTGAGTCCTACATCATGATCAATTGGTTGATGTCATGGATGAATAATGCTACTTTACACATGTTATCCAAAACACACACATGCACTTTAATTAACACACTTTCATGGACCATTTAAGGAGGGGATTCAGTCCATTGCATAGGTTTTTGAATGTACGTATATTTTGGTTTAAATTTGATGCATCACAATAAAACCAAACTAACATACATTCAGACAAGCGTCAATATATAATTATTATGATAAATATAAATAAATCCTCTGCAGTGAATGGGTGCCGTCAGAATAAGAGTCCAAACAGCTGATAAAAACATCACCAATAATCCACAAGTAATTCACATGTAAGTTTGTAATAAACAAATTCATCATTAAGGCATTTTAACTTTAAACTGTCACTTTTGGTCAAAATACCAGTCCAGAATCCATAATGACGCTTCCTCCAGTAAAAAAGTCCTTCCCTTGTTGTCCTCTCACATCTAAATCCATCAACATATTTGTTTAGAACGGTTTTTGGACTGTTTTTGCTTCTAAATCTGTGCTTGATCTGTGCATATTTCTCTCCTGATTCAGACGAGACAACATTTTCAATGGAGAAAGCAATATTATGAATAAAGGACTTGTATTTTAGAAGCAATGGGTTTGATGGATTTGTTTCTTACAAACATGTAGTTTTTCACTTCACTGGACGTTAATTGATGTACAGTCATATGGATTCCTTGTGGATTATTGTGATGTTTTTATCAGCTGTTTGGACTCTCATTCTGACGGCACCCATTCACTGCAGAGGATCCATTGCTGAACAAGTGATGAATGCTACATTTCTCCAAATCTGTTCTAATGAAGAAACAAAATCATGTACATCTTGAATGGCTTGAGGGTGAGGACATTTTCAACAAGTTTTCATTTTTGTGTGAACTGTTCCTTTAAGGTAACACAATAACACTAATGTTAATGTTAGAAAGGATTTTGAGTGTCCATTGAGAGGGACAGTGCAGTTTATAAAATCTGTTTGCAAAGAGATTTATAACAATATGGACACTTTTTTAAATAATAGTGTAGATGGATAGCGTTTAGAATTTAATCTATAGTTTGCAGCAAATATTTTCAGTTAAAGTCAATTTATTAAAAAAGGGTCATTTGTTTAATTCATGCTTCTGCAAACCTATTTACAAAGTTTGTTTTTGTAAGCTCTACTTCTTTAGCGACTTTCCTTTTCAGCAGGCCTTCTGTGCCACAAAAAAAGCCACAGCTAATGTTGGGAATATGAGACCTAATTAAAAAACAAAGTAATAAATGAAAGCGCACAATAAAGAAAGAGCTTGTCACAATAAAGAGATTTCTGAATAATAGCGATTTCAGTGTTCTTCAGAGACATTTGTTCTGCACATGCTGTATTGGAGACGGCTGCATTATAAAACACTATGATCAGTAAATTTTGGGCACCCGCTGCGTGAAAGTTAATCATTTTCCGAGTGTGTCATTGATCAGCATTACATCTGGAGACTGGCCTTCTGCCTTTCTCCCTGGAGTCCCGATGCCCTGCGAATTAGCAGCAATAAAGCTATAAAACTGTTCATTTGTATCTCCACATCCCTCCACCTCTCTCTTCCCTCTCTCTCCCCCCTCCTTCACTCCCTAAAGTGTCTCCCATCTGCTTTTGGGACTGTCGGTTGCGGTCTTACAGCAGGAGTGAGATAAGCACAACATTTTCCTGTCGATATGTTTCTATTAGTCTCCGCAGCTCCATCCATCAGCGAGACCTTCAGGACCGTACGGGACTGACTCTGTGTCTCTGCTTTTTCACTCAGTGCTGAAGTTACAAGACTTACAGTCTCATTTGACTGCAAGGAATGAGAAAACAGAGACTTCAGCTTAGATTTGAGATGTCTTGAACATCTGACAGCTCTCAAAGCTACTTTTGTTTGACTTTGTCCATGTATACAGTACTGGAGAAGATACCTAGTTCACAGCCAGTGGCATAAAATCGTTAAAAGATGCTCTTTTTTGTTTGAGGCACTTAATAGCAAGTTAACTAGACATCCACTGAATATTAGGACTATGCACTGTTTGCCAAATTTTTCTATAGAAATGATTTCTTTTGAAAGACTACACATGGTTTACGCTGCTAATTTCTTCAGTGTTGTTCCGCGTCAATCTATTCTATTGCAAACTAATAGCACCTAAAATCACTTTTCATGTTGGTCAGACACTTTTTTATGTCTAAATCGGCCACTTTTTTATGCCAACAACCAGTTTTATCAAAATATGCTGAATTTTTTGTTCTAGATTTGAAGGACAAATGGACTCGTAACAGGGCGGATTTTCAACGAGCAATTAGTGTCAAGTGTCTTCATTTGTAATCCACTTTAAGAGCATTAATACAGAAGCACAAATCCCACTAAAGAGGACTAAATCAAACATGCTCTATTGATATTGCCAAAGGTCACGACCTGGAAATGATGTCCCCTTTTGGTCTCTAACCTTTACGCGTGGTTGGGCTATAATGGCGTTGCAGAATAGCAGCGAATATTGAAATGTAAGTGACAGTCAGTGTTAATGTCTCATTTAAACACAATAGACGACACAAGTCACACTGAGATTGCTTATTGATTACTGGTTAACCATTTGGATCAAGGAACCTGTCAGTTTGAACTGTCACAATGTGATTTTTGTAGTTGATGAAACTGTCTCATTCTCAAAATGTTAGTGGTCAGATGTTAGTGTAAGCTCATGAGATTTAAAGAGATAGTTTAAAGAAAATGCAAATCTATCATGAAATCTTATTTCTTGTGTGGAAGATGAAATAAGTTTTTTTTTTTTTTTTTTTTGAGTCAGAGTCATCTTTCAACATCTTTTTTGAATGGACCAAAAATATTTTTTAAAACATCTTCCTTTGTTGGCTTTTTATCCAAATGTCAACATCATTGCAGATGTTTCTCCTAAAGAGAGAAGAAAATATATTCAAATGTCAATAGTTTAAGAATAAAGAGCTATAAAGTAAACGCGGACAGCAGCTGAGATCACTGGTCTTGGAAGTGTTTGGTGAGAAATATAATGAAATATTGAATATCTCTTTTTAAACTCTCACTGTGGTCTTTGAAACCAATGAGATAAAGAGATATTCATATTTATTTCCTGTTAATTATTAATTAAAATCACTTTTATGAAATATTGTGAATGATAAGCCAAACCAGAAATCAGTTTACACTCTTAAAAATAAAGGTGCTTCAAAAGGTTCTTCAAGCGATGCCATAGAGGAAAGATTTTTGGTTCCACAAAGAACCATCTCTTTGCTTACCTTTTTATAATCTGAAGAACCTTCTTTCACCACAAAGAATCTTTTGTAAAACAGAAAGGTTCTTCAGATGTTAAAGGTTCTTTATGGAACCATTTAGACAAAAAGGTTCTTCTATGGCATCGTGAAGCACCGTCATTTTTAATAGTGCACACCAGCATGCAGGTGTATGAATATAAGTGTGCCTGTATTTATTATAAGGATTGCCACTGTATTTGCACACAAGAAGATGAAAGATTGATTCCAGATAGATCTCTCCTCCACCTGCAGTTCTCCTCAGATTGTCTTTTAGCATTGAGATGAGAGAGTCGCTTTAAAGCGCAGACTCTTTATTCGATGGCAGACTGGCCTACTTCCCGTAACGGGCCTCGGTTTGAAACAAAAGCACTACAGGAACTACATCTGAAGCTATTGATTCAGTAATGTCATAAGAGAGAGAGAACGTAAAGCATGAATGGGCTGTTAAACAGCAAAACCAGAGAGAGCCGAGTTACTCATACTGCGCTCAGGGCTAAATATGAAAGATTCATTTTGGAGTTTTCTCACTTATGAATGTGGTAAGTTTGTGCCTGCTACGCTGATAAATGCAAATCCCACAATGCCAGCAGATGTACACATACACACACGCACAGATACCTGTATTGTGAAGATACGAGCATATGGCTGTGAACGACATGTGGGTTTCCTGGGGACAGTTTTCCAGATGCTTCCAGAGGAAGAATGCAGACAAAAACATCACATCTCTGTCTCTCTCTCTCTCTCTCTCGCTCTCTCTCTCTGCCTCTGGCAGGTGTCTTGTACACACTGACTGTTAAGCACTTGATAATGCAGTGCCTGAGAGCATTGAGCAGAGCAGTGAGACCAGATCAACATCTCTGTGATTTAAACTGGCCATCTCCTGCTGCTCTCAACTACCTATTTAACTATAACTAAAACATGGAAGAACAGGCTTCCTTTCAGTTCAAGAGTGTGAATTTGAGTATCTATCTATCTATCTATCTATCTATCTATCTATCTATCTGTCTGTCTGTCTGTCTGTCTGTCTATCTATCTGTCTGTCTGTCTGTCTGTCTATCTATCTGTCTATCTATCTATCTATCTATCTATCTATCTATCTGCCTATCTATCTATCTATCGTTCGTTCATTCGGTTGTTTGTTTTTGTTCTATCTATCTATCTATCTATCTATCTATCTATCTATCTGTCTATCTATCTATCTATCTGTCTATCTATCTATCGTTCGTTCATTCGGTTGTTTGTTTTTGTTCTATCTATCTATCTATCTATCTATCTATCTATCTATCTATTCGGTGTTTGTTTTTGTTCTATCTATCTATTTGTTTGTTTGTTTTTGTTCTATCTATCTATCTATCTATCTATCTATCTATCTATCTGCCTATCTATTTATCTATCGTTCGTTCATTCATTTGTTTGTTTTTGTTCTATCTATCTATCTATCTATCTATCTATCTATCTATCTGTCTGTCTATCTATCGTTCGTTCATTCAGTTGTTTGTTTTTGTTCTATCTATCTATCTATCTATCTGTCTATCTATCTATCTATCATTCGTTCGTTCGTTCATTCGTTTGTTTGTTTTTGTTCTATCTATCTTTTATCTATCTATCTATCATTCGTTCGTTCATTCGTTTGTTTGTTTTTGTTCTATCTATCTATCTATCTATCTATCATTCGTTCGTTCATTCGTTTGTTTGTTTTTGTTCTATCTATCTATCTATCTATCTATCATTCGTTCGTTCATTCGTTTGTTTGTTTTTGTTCTATCTATCTATCATTTGTTCGTTCATTCGTTTGTTTGTTTTTGTTCTGTCTATCTATCTATCTATCTATCTATCTATCTATATTGTTTGTTTGTTAGTTTATGTTCTATCTGTATCCATCTATCCATCTTCTTTATCTTGTTTTTGCTAATTAATAAATACAGTTGAATGTATGAATGTATTTTCAATTCATTTTCATTTTCCTACCACACATTTAAATTTGAATTGCCATTCCACATCCTGTTTGCCAGCTTAATTCAAATTCAGAAATTGAAATCAAATTCAAATGTAATGAATTTAAAAGTAATTTTATTCTGAATGCACAACAGAATCTTAGCATGAGCAATATTTATAGTGATGCTTTCCAATAATGTCCTTTTTATTTTATCTAAGTGTCATCTTTCCATAAGAGCATCTAGTGTTTGACATGTGAACTGAGGTTAAGCTTGTGAGTGAACAGGGGCCCGTTTCAGTAAGGAGGTTCAACCAACTCTGAGTTTAAACTTGAACTCCGAGTTGACTTACTCTGAGATGGGAAACTCAGAGTTTTCGGTTACAGAACAGCTGAATTGTGTTAGTTTACTCAACTCTAAGTAGGTTGACTCTGAGTTTAGCGCGTGCACCACGACTATGAAAAGTCATGATCAGTGGAGCTCCGAAATTACGATTCACCATGGCAACAGCTCCCGCCAAAAAGACGTCAGCGTGCATACTTCCGTCAATGCGTAACTTTAATTCTTAATAACTGTCAATAACTTAAAAACTGTTATAATATCAGAGGTAAAAACTGTAAATTATTGAAATAATATTCGTTTTAATGGTATCCCATGGCCACAAAAAAAGAAAGAAAAAAAGGAAAAAGACAAAGAAGAAACAAGAACGTGGCAGCAGCTAAAAATGAAGTATAAAAACACAATTCAATCAAGGTAAAGCTTTGAACATGAAAGGTTCATGGGTGTGGGCTAAATTACTTTACAAACATTTGACATTAAATATCATTCAATGTCTATTTCAACACGCTGCAGCTTTTTCCACATAGTCTAACAGTCTTTTCACATAATTAAATATTCTCTAATCCAACCTGTGACATTTCTTAATTAGAGTAATAAAATGAACTACTGACTTGTAGACAGCAAGAAGGCAGAGGGAGAACCTGCAGCAGCACCACTGACAGATGAAGAGGAGATGGTCAAGTATTGGAAGATTTCTCAAATCCAAAAGTAAAAAGAATAACTTTTGCTTTTGTATTAGGAAATAAAGATGACCAAAATTTTTTGAATAATTGGTTTATTTAACAGCTGTGGTGGTGGTTACGGCTCGTACTACCCCTCCATCTGGCATCCTTCCATTCCATACAGTAATCAGTTTCATTTTCAGAAGGTGTGATGGTGGAGATATGCTTATCATCAATGCATCCAACCACACTGGAGATCCTGAAGGAAATTCTGATTATTGGGTTACTTCCAGACGTCACAGAAAGATGTTATCAAGTGAACGTCATTTATCAGATTAGCCTCATTTAAACCGATTTCTACACCACTGACCTACAGTCCTGTGATACTCCTCTTTGACGGATTTGTGCTCATGAAAAAATTATCAGAAAGAGCGTGAGAGCGATGCACACTTTCCTTAAAATCTGCATACAGGACTTATAATGTGCTCTGCATCTCCGATGTTTTGAAGAAAACTAGTGCATGAACTCAACAGAACGACTAATGTTACCGCTCAAATAAATATGCACATGAATATGGTTTAAAAAAATTATAATAAAATAAATAATATACAAGTTTCAAGTTTTATTTGTCACATACACGACTATACAGAGATTGTATAACCAGCAGTGAAATGTGAGTCCAGCAGTGAAATGTGAGTCGTGTTTAATACCGTGTTTAGTCTTGTTTCCATGAAGGAAAAAAAAACGAATTCAAGTGATTTTTTTATTTTATTTTGCAAATTATCTGGCAATGCGGTAATAAATTAAAAATAGCCCATTCTTGTTTCCGTTTGCATTAAGATGGAGAACACTTTTATATTTTAACAAGACTAAATATCTAGATCATTTTTTATCTATATAAAATGCATCTTAACTTAAGAATTTTTAAATCTTTGTACTTGAAATAAGACAAAAATACTCAGTAAGAAAAGCAATTTTGCAGCGTGAATGAATGAATGAGGTATTAAAATATGCTTACACTTTAAAAAGGGGGAGGAGACTGAAAGAAACTCTGGGTTTACCAAAGAAAACCTGCTCCCGACCAGGTTAGGTTCACAGAGTAAGTTACCACGGTTACCGACTCTGAGTATAAGTTACCTCTCTTTCAGAAACGGGCTTGACTTATCCTACTTTCCCGGGTTTGACAAACCTCCCGTTTTGAAACGGAAAACCCAGAGTTTCCCTCATTTCAGGGTTAACATACTCAGAGTTTTCACTTAACCTCCTTTCTGAAACGGGCCCCAGGTATTTTGTATCACAGCTGTTATTAAATCACATATAGCTGAAATGTTGTATTGATCGATCGTCCAGGACCGGAACTGTCTGATTTATAATTTCTGATAAGAACTCCCTCCCAGGCCTTTACTGTTACATTCAGCCCTCATTATATCATATTTACCCAAAAGCCCCTGCAGCCACAGTGTAATCCACAGATAATCACCCCAGCAGCAGTTTTTCTTCCTGCCTTTTTTTGTTGCAATCGCTTCTTTTTTCTTCAGCGTTTTTTTCCTGCTGTTACTGGTTTCTCGAGTCTCCACAGGAAATCCAGTCTCCTAACAGGTCATTTAAATGCTGTCTCTCTTTCACATTATTGATCGGGCGGCCAGCACGGACGAATGCAGGGTCCTTGAGATGTGTATCTGTCTGGTAAGGGCAGTAGTGTCTACTATGAGCTGATACACAGCTCTGACCTTGTGCTGATGTGCTAATACTGCCAGAGAAACACTCTACAAATGCAAAGAAAATGTTCAGACGTTTCTGTCAAGGGAAGATACACTCAGTGTGTTTTTAATTATGAGCACACTTTAGTGACTGGGTATGTTTGGAATAGCATACTGCATATTATTATTATTATTTATGTACACTACTCAAAAGTGTGGAATATTTAAGATTTTTTTTAAATGTTTTTGAAAGAAGTCTCTTAGGCTCACCAAGGTTGTAAAAACAGTAATATTGTGAAATATTATTACAAATTAAATAACCATTTTCTATCTGAATATATTTATTCCTGTGATCAAAGCTGAATTTCCAGCATCATTACTCCAGTCCTCAGAGTCACATGACCCTTCAGAAATCATTCTAATATTCTGAATTGCTGCTCAAGAAACATTTCTTAGTATTATCACTGATACAAACTGTGATAAGATTTTTAAAAAGAAAAACAGGAAAATAATACTTTTATAATGTTACAAAATATTTCTATTTCAAACAAATGCTGTTCTTTTTTACTTTTATTCATCAAAGATTCCTAAAGAAAAAAAGTCATGGTTTCCACAAAAATATTAAATCGCAAAAGCATATCTACCACAATCTTTTTTATTATTTAATTGGATTTCCAAATTGTAAGACTTTTTTTAAACCGAAAAGTTGTGTGCTATTGTACTAGTTTACTAACTGAATTGCACTGTAAAAAATGATCGTGATTTTAACTGTAAAAAACTGTGAAGATGCTACAGTAAAAACCTGTTAAATGGTTAACGGTAAGTTCCTGTAAAATTTACAGGGAAAAAAACGTAAACTGACGTTCCCAGAATTCCCTGCGTTGCATTTCAAATTTTGTTTGAATTTGATGTTTTTTCTTTGAAATAACTGTTTCTTCTTAGTTTTTTCTTATCAGTTATGTTTATTAGGGTTGTATGTTACATCTAATGTTGTTAAATTAATGTTTATTGCATATTTCAGTTTAATGAGTCTCACCATGATGGTGTTTAGTGTTTGTGTGAATGACACTGTGCACCTTCTATATATGTTATTATTTAAAAGCAGCTTGTGATGGGCTTTGGTTGATCATGTGACTTTCTCATCACCACCAGCTTTTGGTGGTTATCAGTGTATTTCAAAGGTACAAAACAGATTCCAGTACTTTAATAGGTTGGTATACTAACATTATATCAGTATTTAAATGTAAATTTAAGTTAAAACGGTAAAACCTAAAATGTTGTTACCGTATTTTTTACGGTAGAATTCCGACAACCACAGCTACCGTTTTTTTACCATAAATTTTACGGGGTTTTTTTACAGTGTAGAGTTAATGATGCAATGACTCACTTATGAGAATTCGTTCTCAATTCCTGAACTGAAAAATCCAAGAGGGTCTTACTTTTGCCAATAAAATGAAAGAAAAAGATGACAATGGCTGATATTACTTCCTGCTCATTCATCATATTGTAAATGGAAAGTCAGGTCAAGCAAACTACAGGGTAACAGTACTCCTCACAGTAAGCTCTGTTGTATAGTGCACATTTTGGCAAATGTAGTATTCTATGCACAGTATGCATATTTTCAATATCCTTTCAAATGTTTGTCGTTGCAAATTACATACTGCTTGACATTATGAAGAAATATAGTATGAAGCCAACAATATATGATACAGTATGCAGCAAGAAGTGTGCTAGAGTTCCAGTCTGAACATAATCAACATTTTCAAACATTCTTTGAATATCCCACTTGGGCAACAATTTCCCATCAGCAGTGTCTTTACAATTCGCATGATTAATCTAATAACTCGCACATGCTTGTTTTTCATCTCGGAGGCCTTCATTTCCCAGTCCACTCTTCCTTTCTGTGTTCGGTTTCATATGCTCATGCTATCAGAAGGCTGAAGCACATTCATTAATAACCAGCCTTTGTTCTGAGAGATTTCCATTATCACTGCAGAAATCTATCACTCTGCATTTTCATCTCTTAACATGCCAGCTTAATGAGCGACTGGGACTCCAGAGCGATTCATTCAGATATAAAGCTAATGGAACAGCCTCTGCCCAGAATTGTACTGAGAGAATTGGGAAAATGTGTCCCTTTTCTTTTATTTCTACATTGATTCATAAGATATACCCTAGAGTGGGTTAATGCTGAAGCCTCTCTTGCAATATCCACAAGAGATATGAGTTTGTGCTCTCGGTGAGCAGCGCAGCATCTCTGGCCTCCAGGCATCCCGATGAGATGAGACTCCATTGCGCATGACTTGCACGTGAAGGGTGAAATTCCAGAAAAGAAATGGCTCTAGCATATTGACTACAAATACAGTGTTATATTAACTCTGAAAAGGCACGGTTAAAGCAGTTAATGTTATACAATGCTGCAGTAATGTGTTTTCGGTGGCCGCTGTGAGAGTCTAGGTCACTGCTTCCCAACCAGGGTTACGTGTACCTCAGAACAGTGGCGTGCACAGGCCTCCGGAGGGACAGGGGTGAAATGGTGTTACGAGGGCACAATCACGGACCGGGGGGGGGGGGATGAGTTGTTCCCCCTCGGCTAGGGGTATCACGATTCACGATTTTATCACGATTCTTTGTCATGTTGGTTCTTCTATTTTGCAAGCTGTTTTAGCATTACAGCCAAACTAATTTCCCTATTATAAAGACAAAGCCTTTCAAGGTAACAAAATATTAAAAAGTATGGCAGATATTTAGGCCAAAGTGGTGAAGATAAAAATCTTTGTCATTATTTTATCTTTGTTATTAAAAAATGAGAACAAAGATACACATTACAAATACACATAATATACAAATAAAATAAACAGTGTTTTATTTTCAGGTACAATAGGCATATTTAGCAGGAGCATTCAAGAAACTGAATGAACAAATATAAAAATAAAACACTATATAGATTGATTCCTATTAAAGAAACTGATTTAAAGTTTTTCAGTCAAGAGTAGTGAGTGATTTTTCTCTTTGTGTTTGGTGTTTTATTAACATTAAAGGAATAATTCACTCAAGAATTAAAATAGGCAAGTGTTTTATTTTTATACCTTCATTTACTCACTCAAAAGTTATTTTAAACCTGAGTTTCCTTCTTCTGCTAAACATAAACGCTGTTTTGAAGAAGGTGGAAAACCAAACAGTTGCTGGTTCACAGTGACTTCCATAGTATTTTTTCCCTACTGTCAAGGTCAATGTGGACCATCAACTGTTTGAACCCACATTCTTCAAAATATCTTCTTACTGATGTGAATGTATGTGGCGCTGTACAGTATATTGATACGGCGGCACCAGAACTGCAGCTGATAGCATGTGCGCTGTAGCACGATACTACGATATTTCTTCAAAAGCAAGATCGTGGAGACATTTTTATCAGGGCCGCTGCTGGCCAAATGGGATGCCCTAAGCAGGATTTTATTGTTGTGCCCCCTCCCTCAAATATTATGGAAGTTTAAAAAAACACCTACCATAGGGGTCAAAATAGAACTTTAATAAAATATAAAAGTAAATAAATTGTAATGAAATTGTATTATTTACAAATTACACCTGTAGCTCTAGACAGTTACCTATGGCAGTAATACAGTTGTCTGATTGATTTTATGCTCTCAAGCATTCAGAAATCACGCAAAAGAAAATTAAGCAGTTTTACCACGAAAACCATGGTTAATTTCTGTAAGGGTTGTGATGTCCACATGTTTTTTGTTGAAGAAATTATAGAGGCTGTGTCATCTATAGCAAAAAGGTGGCCAAAAATGAAAGATTAAGTGGATATTTGAATGAAATGTTAATATATGTCAATAGCCTATTAAACAAGGATATGATCGTCTTGTAAGTGTAACAGCAGCAATTACCAGGCCTTTGGCTCCCTTTACAGGCATTTATAACATGTAATGTTGAAAAAAACAATAGACACCTGATCACAACATTTGTAATGGTTTTACTGGTTATAATGGGACTTGTATTGGTTTTAATGGAAACTGTAATGGACTCTGTGGGTATCTACTGGTAATTGGTCTCCTTCTATTGGTGGCTTGTTAAAACTAATAAATCCTAATGGAATATGTCCCAAAACATTCTACAGAAAACCTTTTTTTTTTAAGGTTTTAATGGTTAAAAGTTGATGGTTTTTTAATGGCATTTTTGATTTATTTGTGATTCGTTTGTGATGTATTAGAATTTTCTGTGATGGTTCTATTGTTTTTTTTCAGCAGGGTTGCCTCATTTTTATATAATGCATGTTAAGTCATTTTAAAGGCTGTTGTTGGCTTAGGTCTGTTTTTATAACCACAAAAAAATATTATTTGATTATGAATGTAGCCTACCTGAAAGTGACGTGTGGGCTTCGTTTTCATCTCTTTTTTTTTTTCTTTTCTCAGCGCCGGACTGCTGATGTCTTTTCACGGGCATAGTTGTCCATCAATTATGATCATCTGCATTCAGCCGCAAACATGAGGCGCGAGCGGTCGTGGGTGTGGGAATGGCACGTCATGTTTTTTTGTTTCTTTCACGTTTTTTTCCCAGAAACTGGGATGGTGCCCCCCCCCCGCGAGTGCCCTAAGCAAACTGCGCACTCTGCATATAGGAAGCGGCAGGTACTGATTTTTATCGTCCATGGTATCGTTCATATCGCACAGCCCAGACCGCAAGGGCACTTTAGCGTCGGACCTCAAAGGGGCAGGGGCTCGAGCCCCCCCATGCACGCCACTGCCTCAGAAGATACTTGCTATGACAAATTGTTAAAAAAAATATATGATGGTAGTTTAGTAGATTACAATAAAGTATGCCATTAACCTGTTTTTAGTATACTTTTAGTTCATTTTAGTTCATTAGTGGTTGTTATACTTCAATGACTCTTACTGCAGGGTACATTGTTATTGAGTCATTTGAATCATTCATTCAACTGATTTGTTCAAAAACATTGATTCATTCAGGAACAAAACACATGATTTGTTATTAAGAGTAAGTCATTGAATCGTTCATTCAACCAATTTGTTCAAAAACATTGATTCATTCAGGAATAAAACACGATTTGTCATTATCATTGAATTATTCGTTCAATTGACTTTTTCAAAAACAAAACACATGATTTGTCATTATGAGTGGTTCATTGAATCATTTATTCTACCGATTTGTTAAAAAGCATTGATTGATTCAGGAGCAAAACACCACCACTTTGTTGTTTAGCTGTGATTGGTTTGGATCTGTTTTTGGTCATGGCACAGAAACAAAGGAACTGGCAATATTGTGTTTAAAATGTCTAAAGTTACTGAATAATTAGCTTGTTTATTGAGACACTCCTTGTTTAGTTTTTTTCTTTTTCCTTTTACTGACTCTCTTTGATTCTTGTTTAGTAAAATGTCTTATATCTTTAAAATGTAGGAAATTATTATAATGCAGCCAAAGAAAAATTATGAGCAACATTTGTCATGTGACAGATGCAAAATTAACAAATAATGCATGAATGACATATCACTGTATATGTATATTTTCAGAGGTTTTTGGTATTGCTGCATTTTAATGAAAACAAGGGTGCGTAATTCTTTATAATTCTATTAATTTATTTTAATAAATAAATAAAAATATTGTAACTTTTTATTATTTTTTAGTATTATATTTATTTATTTACAATTTTGAGTTTGTTTGGATTTACCTATTTTTTTTCCTTCAAAATTTTTCAAAAGACATCACTGTCTTTAAATTTGAACATGAAATGCAATAACTCTAAAACAGAAAATGATGAATTGTCTGTGAAATACTGGATGGCATGGAAAGTCTGGTTTATTGTGTGCAGTGCAGTTGTAAGCCCCATGGTTTGCTAGCCAATCAAATTTGTATCAGTAATGGATGCCAGTGGTTCTTCAGTAAAGCAGTTCAGTGATAATGTGGATACGGTTATGCTTATCGACCTAACAAATAGTATTATCAGAGAAAAACAGACTGGAATTGCTCCCCTGTGTGAAGAGAATACATACTCAAGAAAGACTATCACAGTCTGAATTCTACTCTCATGATAAGACGTTTGTTCTTACAGATTATGTGAACATCATCACTGTTGGTGATATACAGTCTTTACACAGATACAGTCTATACAAAGTCTATACACATATTCAGTAGATGGATGTGATTATCAGGTTAGGTGGCATTGTGAGAAAATCATAAAATAGATTCCCCCAACCCTAGTTATAAAGCGATAAATAAAGATAATGAAATTATTATTGTAAACTAAAACTAAAACTGCATTAGTGGTGGGTATTTTTCAGTGACTCTTTCTGCAGGTTACATTGTTAATGAGTTGTTTGAATAATTTACTTAATTGATTAATTCAAAACGTTGATTCATTCAAGAACAAAAAACACGATTTGTCATTATGAGTGAGTCACTGAATCATTCATTCAACTGATTTGTTCATAAATATTGATTCATTTTATGTTTCAAATGTTTTTGGTTTTGCTTCTTTTGAATTAGAAGCAGGGTGCTTAATATTTAGAATTTTATTATTTGTTTAATAAATACATGTATTACTATTATTTTATATTAAAAGAATCTTGTTTTTTTTAATTATTCGAAATTTTGATTCAATAATTTGATCCAGTATTCAGTATTATTTCAGCCTGTTGCCAAGCCAACATTTCTCATATACTGTATGTATGTATGTATGTATATACTGTATATATATATATAATTTTTCTTTAGAATTTATTTATATAAAAACTTTTTTATAAAACTGAGAAAAATACACACAATTACTAAAACTTCAACTAATATTAAAGTGAAAACAGAAAATATGAAAACAACATCAAAATGTTAATAAATACTATAATAGTATATCAATGATACTAAAATAACACTGGCTTGTTTATATCATCTGTCTGTTTCTAAGCCGCAGAGTGTCTGTGTTGACACTTTTGCTCATGAAATATTTCTTTTGAGTGTTTCTGGCCGTCATTCTCAGTCTTGATAAGTGCTCAAGCTAATTCTGTCCAGACGGAGGACTGTCGCTGCACATCAGAGAGAGATCTCAGCAAAAACCTGGTCCTTCAGTGGGGAACATGTGGCGTTATAATGGAGGACTCTGGCCTTGCACTGTCCTTATACCAGAATAACATGTCCTGTAGCAAAAACCTTGAATCGCTTTGTCCTTTTATGTGACTAAAATGTCCAAAAATGGGGACATATCTCATGCTATTTTGAAATAAAAGAATCTATCACTTGCAATTCCCAGCCACAGATGTGCTTAATAACAAAACATCCTTTTTTCCCCCACTGTGTCCATCATTTTGCACTGTATCCAGATCTCTCCTGACATTCCAGCACTGATCTTATAGCTGTCTATTAATCTAGGACATTACAGCCATTCAGTCCCTCTGCAAACAGACAAGCAGCCCAGAGAGGCTCGTTCAGTCTCTCACCGGCCCAAATCTGATTACGCTGCTGTGAGGAGTCGTGGCCCCTGGCCAGAGCCAGCAGGTCCACTCCACCATGGACTCACACCTTCAGATGTGTCTTAATGATGCTGTGTGTGTTGAGCAGGTGGGAGCAGATGTGCAGTACAAGGAGCCCTGCAGCAACGTGATCCAGACCTGTGAAATTTTATAGCGTTTAGATCAGGCAAATGGGTATCACGTTAAATTAATAGAGCAGATAATATGACATATGGAATTCCAGACAGCATGGGATTAAGAGCTTGTTTTGGATTTCAGGAATGGGCTGATAAGAAGGAAATGATGAATTTCCTGAAACATCTGGAAATCTAGTATTGCTTTGCTTGAATTAAAAGTAGGGTGCTTAATTCTTTAGAATTGTATTGTTTATTTCACAAACTTGTTCAGTTTCTCTTTTAAGGAAATTAGTATTTGATGCATGATTTTTCTATGGATTTGTGTGTGTGTGCTTTATCTACACTGTTTTGTGTCAGCAGTAAAATTTTAGTTTTTGAAAAAAGTCTCTTATGCTCACCAAGACATTTATTTCAGCAAAAAACACTATATATTTTACAATTTAAAATAAATGTTTTCTATTTGAACATTTTTTTTAAGATTCTTTAATGAATGGAAAGTTCAAAAGAACATACTTTGTTTGAAATTGAAATCTTTTATAACATTATAAATATCTTTACGGTCTCTTTTAATCAATTTAATGCATCCATGAATGTATTAATTCACTTCAAATGGTAGTGTACATCAACAATGCAAAGGCAACTTTTTAATATTTTTTTTAGTTTCAATGGTCCTATCAAGTGACAAATGCTTTTTTTAAAAATAAAAATATTCTGTGTATTCTCCCAATTATTACTAGGTTTGTTGCATACATTTCTTATAAAAGTTGGTTTTAAATGCAGCATAGCTCATCACGCCGCAGGATCTGTCAGCTTCCCAAAACTATTTCATGTCAGCAGCCCAAACACACAGAGTGCAAATGAATGTGAGATGTGAAGAATGGTATTTAATAAGTTGTGAGACACTGAGCCAGACTGAAACGGTGGAGTGAATCACAGATGGAACAGAATGAGGAATGATCCTTCTTCTGTTGGATTCATTATTGAGTCTATTGTTTTCAGTGAGGATCATCAGGGCATGTGGCTCCTAACAGGAAGTGTCACATCCACATCTGTCAGAGTCTTTTAGTTCCTGAAAGGTGCACTTAAAACAGCTTATTTGGCATTTTCTACATCTAAGTTATGTTTGCTTAACCTTTCTCACAGCTGACAGTTTGCAGCAGTAAGGCTGTCCTCAGATCCTGCTGGGAGGTTTATGAGTTTGGAAGTCTTAATTACAAAGTGATGTGTGTTCGTGCAAGTGCTTTTGTTTGGATTAAAATTGACATGTTCTTTTTAATCACTTCTTGACTTACACATACACTTCCATTCAAACGTTTGGGGTTGGTAAAAATACAATAAAAACTGAAAAACTGTGAAATTACTATTTAAAATAATTTTCTATTTGAATATATTGTAAAAAGTCATTTATTCCAGTGATGCGCAGCTGAATTTTCAGCATCATTACTCCAGTCTTCAGTGTCACATGATCCTTCAGAAATCATTCTAATATGCTGATTTGCTGCTCAAGAAACATTTCTGATTATTATCAGTGTTGAAAACAGTTGTGCTGCCGAATATTTTTGTGATGCATTTTTTTCTAAATTCTTTGATGAATAGAAATTTTAAAAGAAATACAGTAAAAAGAAGTGTTTTGAAATATAAATATTTTGTTATAAACTTTAATATACATTATAAATGTTTTTACTGTCACGTTTGATAAATTTAATACATCCTTGCTAAATAAAAGTATTAATTTCTAAATTATTTTATTTTATGCTTTCATCAGCATTACTCTGTTTGAATGACCTGACACTGTTTGTCCAAATTGTTGCACAATAAGGGAAAAAATAATTGCTTGAATTGTTAATTGTTTAATTTCCCAATTTGCGTTGGTTTTACTAATTATGACCAAATCTATTCAATTCTGCCATTGAATTGATGTGCCTCTAACTCAGAGAGTCTGGGCTCAAAGAAAATACACTGCAAATTTGTGACTGCATTCACATGTACTGATCTTGTAAATATGATTAACCCAACACACTACGAATGCAGCACAATCCTAAAAATATGAGTTTAAAAATCACTGCTCTCTGATTGGTTGATCAGCACAGCCGATGGGACCACAGGACACATTTGAACAGGTTTTGTCACACAGTGTATATTTCTGATGCAAACGCATACCGAATGCATGCTTTTCATGTGCTTTATCACTCATGTAGATGGTTTGTGTGTGATGCTGTGAGAGGTTTGTGAGGCTCTGCTGAAGGGTGATGCCATGGCTGATGATGTAAGCGCTCTTTATTTAGAGCCTTTATCTCAGAGCAGCCTGCAGTAACACAGGGAGGATTTCATTTCCCTCTGCGGACGGGACAGGACGGGACGGGACGGGAGGGGAGGGCATATCTCTTACAGTGTGGCCTGGGCGGCACAGGACAGATCTCTTTACTTAGTAGCTAATTGATCGAGAGGAGGAGGAGGATGTGGAGGAGCGGGTCGAGAGGTTGATGGGATATGTGTTCTGCCCCATAAGGAGCAGGTCAGTGTACTCGCTCCCCCCTAACCCTGCTATTGATCATGTAATGGTACGGTCCACAACCCTTAACCTTCTAATCTCATCTGACTCTGCGGCTCATCGCTGCCAAATTCTGTCAATTGGCCTACAGATGGAAAAAGGAACGTAAAATGTAAAAATATGGAGGATTTCTTTGCCTTCAGGTGAATGTACTCTCCATTTCACTGAACACTTTTGTGAAAGGTCCCACAGTTAAAGTAAAGTGCTACCATGGAACTGTTCAATTACAAAATACCTTCCAGCTTCTGGAAGGTGCTTTAAAACATCTCAATAGATTCACTTCAGGATCCCAATTGTATTTTGTACAATCATTTTTATATCACAATAATTTTAGGTTTCCAAAAGCCAGGGTAATAATTAACTAAAACCATGAACACTTTCCTTAATTGAAATAAAATATAAAAATGTAAACATATTTTATTTCAACTAGTTACCCAAGACAACATTTCTCATTTTCGTTTAGTTTAAATTGAAATACTAAAATAAGTTAAAATAAGTAAAGTGTAATGTTTGATTGGACAAATACATTTTTTTGATGTCAACAACCAAAAATATGGGAAGCATTTCTCTTGATTTATTTTGCTGTCCAGACTATGCATATGGTTAGTTGCATTTTAGTTGTAATAATTGCATTATTTCAATTTCAATAAGTCTCTCATGTTCCCAGTCTTTATGCTGTAATGCTCCAGCTGAGAAAATAAGATTTATATGAACTTGGATTACTGCTCTTACAGAAAAATTCCTTGGTATTGTCATCACGGTGCTGTCTGACACCTTTTAGATCAGTAATCCATGAGCATATAAATGTCTTTTCTTGACAGCTATGGTTTAAAATGACTTGTCTGTCCAGGTCTTCCTCAGATCATCACCCAAACAGTCAGAGGTGTTTGGAGTGATGTGAGCAGGTGTGGGCGGGAACTTCTTGTGTGTGACATAAAACCTGGCTGGATCGGCTGCGGAGGCCGTGTGTGTGTGTGTGTGTGTGTGTGTGTGTGTGTCTACCTGTTTGTATTGAATAGTGCCCATTAATAATTTAGCTGCATGGCTGCTGGCTATTATTACAGAAAAATAGTGCAGTGCGTTTGGACACATGCCTCCTGCTTGTAAGTCAATAGAGAACAGTTCACCCAGTAGGACCAGGACAGAGCTCTCAAACCCGTGACAAACCTCTCGGCTTTATGTCTTTGTCTACAGTTTCCATTACACAGGTATTTGCATGGGGTATGAATAGTGCTTTAGGAGTGAAGTTCATTATTATCACTGATATTATAAGCTCAGGGCCTCGGTTAAGGGTTGTTTCAGTAAAATAGGCATGAGAAGCATCTCATATTTTATGTTATATATCTAATTCATCAAAGTGTAAAGTGATTTTATTTGCATGAATGTTTTTGAGGGTTACAGACAGTTTAAAAAGGGGAAAAAATGTGGCTGCTCATATTCTGGACTCAATCATTTATTGCATGAAAAAACTTTCTATGTTCAAAAACCATGCAAGTTAAATGAAAATACACTTCTGTGTAAGTTTTGGGTAAGATATATATATTTTTTAAGAAATTAATACATTTAATTCAACAAGGATGCGTTAAAAGGATCAAAAGTGACAGTAAAGACATTTAGAGCATTACAAATTTGTTACGTTTCTATTTCAAATAAATGCTGTTCTTTTGAACATTCTATTCATCAAAGAATCATCAAAGAAAATGTATCACAGTTTCCACAAAATAAAAATATTAAACAGCACAACTGTTTTCAACATTGATAATAATGAAAAATATCTCTTGAGCTGCAAATCAGCATATTAGAATGATTTCTGAAGATCATGTGACTCTGAAGACTGGAGTAATGATGCTGAAAATTCAGCTGCGCATCACAGAAATAAATTACATTTTAACATATATTCAAATACAAAACAGATATTTGAAATTCAAATGATATTTCACAATATTTCTGTTTTTACTGTATTTTTGATCAAATAAATGCAGCCTTGGTGAGCAGAAGAGACTTCCTTACCAACCCAAGACTTTTGTATGACCCAGACTACATTAAATTCAGGTTACAGGTTTGACAGGTTTACACTTTGGTTGCCACAAAATCTGGATCCTGAAGCAAAACCAGCTGAGAAGCAGTGATCTAAAGCAATGACATTCATACATATTTAAGCGTGGCTTAAGTGTCCAAATCCACTGTATGTATGGGCATTTGTGCATGAGATGTGTCTCATCTGAAATCTTCAGATGCTGAAGTGTGTTTCCTTCCTCTGACATCTCCATTCCTCTGTTCCTTCTGCTTTTACTCTCTCTCTCTCTTTGTCTCTTTACAGTGGAGACCATTTGTTTCTTTTTTGAGTCTGTAGGGATGTGGTAGTGTTTGGTGGGCTGTAAGGTGAAGGGTTTAGATTGAGGGCAGATTTTGGCCAGTTCCGAGTGCGTTTGATACGGTCTGTTATCGATACAGGGCCTGGATGGAGTCGAAATTGTTTGCCGAGTTAATAGCGGTTTGATGATGTCACTGTCAGTGACCTGGGGAAAAATTGACCCCCGTCCGACAAGAATCGCTAAAATGCCACCCGCGCAATTATGAACTACAGGCCCCAGCGGTCTGCTGCATTTTGTTTTATGTCCTTCAGAGACACACTCGCACACAAGCTCTTACGCATGGATAAAGACTCCATCCATCGCCGTCTCTCTCTCCCGCACACACACACACACACACACACATGCATGCATGCATCTTCTAACACACTGCAATCAGAAACACAAATACTGGCAATGTGCATGCAGTCTGATTAAGCCGTACATTTTGGGTTTGATCGGTGACCTGCATTCGAGTGTGTGCGTGCAACAGAAATGGAGCAGTTACTATGACGATGAAATTTCAGGCGCATCATTTATTCATTAAGAGTAAGACAGCATTACATCACCTCGCACTCACTATTTTCACGATTTAGTGGCTCTTTTCCCTTTTTTCACGTCCGTTAATGTGGCTTTTGATAGGCCTGTTTAGAAACAGGAAGCTATTTTGGTTAGTATGGGATAAATGTTGACACTCAGTGGGAGTTTTTATGATGGCGTTTTGCGGCACCTGCCTGCATTTGTAATGCTAACAAATCTCATATGATCTGGAAACCACACAAACGCTTCTAACAACGTTTCTAGCACATCCCTCTTCAACATAACAGTCCAAATAGGCTTGTAGCATATCTATTTGTTTTATCTGTGTATTGTTGTTTTTTCTATCCCTTTCTGTCCTTTAAAAAGAAAAGACGGAAGAAGGAGCGGAAAGAGAAAATCCTCAGGAGGCATCTATAATTCATGGCTTAGCTTAGTGGCTGGAAAGAGCGCCATACTGCTGTTCTGAGCTTTATTTGCTGAGACCCCCTTTTCTCCACACACTTCCACTCACTGGCTTTACACGGCCGTGGATTGAGTTTACACGCAGGCAAAAGTTAGGTCAGCACAGGTGCAGGGTCCAGGACACGTGGCTCTGGCCTTCCTCTAACATTTGCATTTCTTTCCTTCTAACTATTATTCAGTTGCCTGTTTGTGTTTTCTTATTTCATTCTTATAAAACTGTTATAAGAGTCAAGACCCCAAATTGGGTCACTGTTTTCTTCTGAATTGTTGTAATTGATTAAAAACACTTTTTATCCTGTTAGCTTTTTGTATAATCAAAAAACAAAGCAAAACACAGGAAGTGACATCATTTTGGAGGGAAAATAGTGGACAAACGTGAGTAAGTATTAGCAATGGAATTGGTTTGTTTCACATTAGAACATTCCATCCTGTTTGGTAAAATTACCAAAATCATACTAAAATATATTTGAAAACCTAAACCAAATAAGCTATCCATGTAAACATTTTTAAGTGTCCATGCTTGACCAGAGGGTATTTCTGAATGTCAGTTCTGTCCTTTTATTGAAATATTGAAAGATTGACTCAATACAGTATTTTCAGGAAAAATAAAAATGAAAAAAAGCTTGAATTGGAGTTTTATTTAATTTGAAGTAATTCTGTAAAATCATAATTAGTACACATTTCTATTACATGCATGTAAATCTGTTTCATGCAGTGCAGTGGGTGATCCAAGTTCTGTTTTGATCGGAGGGAAGAACAGTGCTTAATGCAAATAATGAAATGCTACTAAACATTAAAGTTAGCATAGTTAAATAAACTTGTTGATTTTTTTAATTGAGGAGAAACACTTCCCACATTATGTTTTTGATACCAGTTTGAGGAAATGCATCAAACTTTATTCTGTTTTGGTGCAAATTCTGTCACCTGGATAATGAAATTGTCTGTGTTCCTATACATGTTAATAATTTTGCATATTGTTGGGAGTGTGCAGTTGAAGGTAAATATATTGGCTTGCAATGTTTGATTTGAAAGACACTTTTGGTTTACTTTTATATGATAAACAGCTGTGCTGGGTCACCACTTGATGTGAAGCTCTGGTTTAGTGTTCTGTTCCCTCTCTGTTTGGATTGCTGTCCTGCCGTCATGAATAATAGAGTTGAGGAGTCCCGTGCGTGCGCATGGCATTGTTCACAGTTTGTGTCACACCAGCGCATGGTTAACTAGACAAAACAAAAGCTTTTCAATATTTCAGTGTGTTAGGGTGCTGCACACAGGCCTGAGTGAGAAACACACACACACACACACACTGAGAGATGCAGAGCTTTGACAAATAATACACTCATATTTGCATATAACACAATTTAGTTTTTAATTATGGCTATAGAATTTCGTTTTTAATAATTACAAAGGACTTTGGAAAAGTTTTTATCAGTGTGCTTTCATTTTAAAATCAGATGGCTGATCATCAAATTATGAACTATTACTAGTGGAAAGCTGACACTGCTATTTATTGTAAGACATCATTATGTACTTATCGCTTAATTTATTTCATATCATTAAGCAAAAATGCATGCTAAATTTATCTATAGCCTACCTTTTTATTAGACATTTAACTATATGAGTCATTCCAACAATGCTGTACATAATCGTCTTATGTTATAAATAATTTTAGGATGAAAATGTATTTCAAGTAAAATCACAATATCACTATTAAGTGACTTTATGCGTGAATTTAAAATTCTTTGTTTTAAAGCAGATATTTTCATACTTGTACAATACAAAACTGACAATTCATTATGAAACACTTTTCTTGTGAAGAGTTTTCTTCATTTTTTTTTCATTGTCTTCTCAAAGTTTTCTTGGGAATATTGTTTTAACTGGTTAAGATGTGATTTCCATCTTTCTACAGTATAATGGTATAATGCATATTTAAACAAGCAAAACCAAAACCAGGAAGTGACATCATTTGGAGGGGAAACAACAGTACAAACATCAGTATTAGCAGCACATTTGGTGAATTCTGTGATGTTTAGTGGTGTTATTTGGTTTGTCATATGCTAGAATATTCCATCCATAAAAATCAACATTTCAAAAAGTAAAAAAAATTAATAAAAATAGCTTCATCAAAATGAAGCAATCTCTAAGCAGTGCCTTTAGCAAGTTATTTTCATCCCGTTCATTTTCTTGCTATTGTGTTAATAATTTTAACAACAACCAATAAAAAGCATCACTTAGCCTAATAAACGTTAGGTGTCTGAACTTGAGCATGCAGAGGATTTTTCTGAAAGTCAATATATTTTTCAAAAGTGTTAAAAAGGTATAGATTGACTCACATCAGCATCTTCAGAACAACTAAATAATAAAAGCTTAGATTAGAAAATACAATTTTGAATATATGATACAAAACATAAATTGGCTACAAAATAAATACATTATTTGCTCAAACATTCTGACTTGTAGCTGGTTCGTGGACTGAAGAAGACTTTTGTTTTGATGTCAAAAAACAAGGTTTGCATGCCAGTTATCAGCATAAAATGATGTGTCCTAAAAGCCTGATGTCTTTGTTTTGTAACCCAGTCAGGCTCTTTAGTCTTACTGTCTTCAGGCTGGAGCTGGAGTGCTGTAATGCAGGTGTCTCTGATTCTGCATGGACCCATTGGTCATATATGATTTCAGAACTCTGAAGGATGTGTTCTGTGGCTTCTCTCAGTGCTGATTATGGCTCATGGTGGTATTGTTATGCAAATGGTGCTTTGCATTATTGAGCTGAAAGACTGTCAGAGTGCAACACAGCCAAACAAATGTGTGATTAAACATATAGATACACACTATAAACACACACATCCTGGAGATTTTATGTTGGTCAGTAAAGCAGAAGTGTGTCAGTCAGTGCAGAGAGACAGATTCAGATCTAACCACGGGCCCTTAATGGCCCTCACAGAGCCCAGGGGCCTCCCGCTGAGTTCCCAGCTAATTCCACCTGTAACTTTAATAGAATGTTTCTTCAAAGTTATCTGGTCTTTAATTCTGTTCTCAAAATATTAGCACAAAACATTCATGGAATGTTTTTTTTATCCTGAAACGTTTCAGTCGCATGTTCATGTAACGTTTTTTAAATGTTGCTACTTGTTTCAGAATGTTCAGAGAACATTCAAAAGTAACATTTGCAAAATGATCAAATGGAATGTTCCTTTAACATTAGCTTAACCAAGAGAAAACATTTAAAAAATAACGTTTATATACAACTTTATAACTTAATAGGAATGTTAGATGAAGAGCATACATTTGTTAGCTGGGCTGTAGCATTTAGGGGTAAATAAGGTACAAATATTAACTTTAGATTTTGTACCTGACGGGTACCAGCTTTGTTTTTCCTTTTTTTTACCTTTCTTTCTGAGAGTGTAATATATGTATTGTATTTATAACATATACTTAAGTTCTCTCTGTTTTTCCAGTGAGTGATTGTACACTAAACAGTAAGATGTTTGTATGACATACAGTATGTTAACTGTAATAAGGCATGTATGGAGGTTCACCCCTCATGAGATGACCACATTAAATCAATGTATGGATCCTGCCACCTACTGCCAATACTGAAAATGACATCTAAGAGCTATTAAGTGAAAAGCAATGTGTGCTATTCATCAAATACTGCACGGGCTTGAGAAATAATGAGCAAATCTACCTCAGGACGGTTGGCCTGTAAGTGAGGGATGTATTTGTGCTTCATAGTGTTTTTTGTTGTAAAAATCTGACTTAAAGTCTTGCATCTAAAATTGTAAATGCCTATTTTTGTTGCATATATATATATATATATAGTATGCAGTGGAGTATGCAGTAACAAGTGCATTTCCCCAGTGTGGGATTAATAAAGTCTATCAAATCAAATCAAATATATATATATAATTTATTTAAAAAAAATTAACCATTGATTATTTTCAGGATACCTCATTACAGCTTAGGTCTTATAACACCTCATTGAATTAATTTGAATGTGTGTTGAATGTGCAAAAACAAATGTTAGATGAGCCATTGCAAGTTTTGTGTTTTAAAATAGAATATTGCTTGTTTCACTGTATAACTATATGCTAAATAATTGAATCATTAATGAGGATTACCACAAAAAATAGACCTTAAATGCTTAATATTTTATTTCATATTATGCATATTAATATATATATATATATGATTATAATATAACACGGTTATATAAATGCAATCAATTTGTGTAAATCAAATAAGTACATTAATATATAATATTGAATATACTGATTAAATATTAAGCATATACACTACTATTCAGTAAGATTTTGTAATGTTTTTAGTCTCTTCACCAAAGCTGCATTTATATTATCAAAAATACAGTAAAAACAGTACATCTTGTAAAATATTATTACAATTTAAAGTAACTGTTTTCTTGAATATATTTTAGTGTAACTCATTCCTGTAATGGCAAAGCTGTATTTTTTTTGTTTGTTTGTTTGTTTGTTTGTTTGTTTTTTTGTTTGTTTTGTTTTTTGGAAGCATTTTGAACCATTACTGAAACAATTCTTATTATTATCACATCAATATATTTGTGAAATATTTTTGTTTTCAGGATTGTTTGATGGATATAAAGTTCAAAAGAACAGCATTTATTTGAAAAATATACAAAATAAAATGCATTTATTATCGTCTTTTCTGTCAGTTTTGATCAATTTAATGTGTTTTTTTAAACCTTACTAACCCCTAACTTTTGAACAGTAGTGTATTTATGTGTATATTTAATGCTACTATTATGTTTACTGTTCATATGCACTAATACAGAGAGACTGGCCTCTATTGGACATCATCTGCTATTGCAGCTACATTCACACAAGCAATGGCTATGATCTATATGATTCATATTTGTATCTCATTCAGACATTTCTAATCTGACATTACAGTGCATTGTCCTCAATGTAAAGGCACACACACACTAGATCAGATGTGCAAAGTTCATTAGCAGCATTGGTGACATTATTGACAGGTTTAAAATCGTACAGCACAGTCTAACCACTGGGTTAACAAGCTCTTTGATCCTTAAAATATCAATATTGCTCATGGAAGCATAAAATGTATTTCTGATCAATGTATTTGATTCATTCGGTTTGACTGTGGCCTCGTTAACCAATCAGGATTGAGCTCAGCCGCTGTACGATTGTGGAGCAGTGTTGTGTTTTCCTCTAAACAGGAGTTAATAACTGCACTCGAGAACAAAAACACACACAAGTACAACTCCACATCACACACCAGGGAACCTTTGCAGACACTTAAGTTACACTAAAGTCTCAAAATGAAAGAAACGACTAGCCGTTATTCATGGATAAATGATCTCATATCAGAGTGTGTGTGTTTGTGTGTTTATTTGAAATGTAGCTGCGGGTAAATAAAGACGCTGCGCTCATCCACAGGGGTTGATCTTTACAGCTCTCAAATCACCTGTTCACACACAGTTTGAGGATCCACATTTACAGCACGCAATGACTGTTGAGCGCCCAGACTTGTTATAGCAAGTGAATGTACTAGCTGCTTTTATGCTTTTGTATCAGTGGAGGTTTCTTCAGGTTTGTTGGCCATGTCCAGCCATCCCTGAGGAACACTGTATTGCTCAGAAGTTGCTCTTTCTTAGTTCAGGACATTTAATGGAGCTCTCAGTTTTGTATCAATTTGGCTTCAAATGTCTTGTAAAATTCTTTCCGGAAAATAAAAAGTGTGACAGATGTTGACTGCTGTGAAATTAGCAAGGATGGCATAGATGAGATTTGATCAGGGAGAATTTGATGTAAAATATGTGTTTATATTGAGATCTCTGACTTTTGATAACAGAAGCAAAAATGATTTGAAACAGTTTAGGACATTTTGAGGTCTCGTCTGAAACTCTAGAGGAGACACATGTGAAAAACATCTGATAAGCAGCAGACTTCAACAAAAGTGTGTTTTTTTCCCGCTCCTTTTTATGTTTTTGCTTTCTTGGAGAAGCAATTAAGATATTAAAAATATCTTATTCGTGATTTCTTAAGGAATTCTCCATTTTATTAAATTACTATTAATTTTGTCTCAGATGTTTCTCCTGCAAAGCATACAAACAAAAGTCTTCAATTCCTCTCCATTAATTTTACATTTAATACAACTTTATTTCTTAAAAAATAAGAGTAAATTTGTGATTTTTCTTTCTGATATGAAGAATAAATGCTGCCCAGTATACTTTCTTTATCTCTGGATCTTGCTGTACTGAGTCTCTTGTTGTGTGGTCTGATAGCCAAACAAAGGCTTTGACGAGTCTCATTCAGCTCCGAGGAAACTCTTTATTGCAAGGCTTCATTCAGGTCAGCTTGTTAAGTGGCTAATTACACAAGCAAACACGATAACAGCGGCCACAGGACACTTGTGAGGGAAGGACCCTCAAACTCCCATGATAGCTGTGACACACAGAGACACACACACACACACAGAGAGAGACAGACACACACACACACACAGACAGACAGACACACACACACACACACACACACACAGAGAGAGACACACACACACACACACACACACACACACACACACACACACACACACACAGACACACACACACACACACACACACACACACAGACACACACACACACACACACAGAGACAGACACACACACACACACACAGACACACACACACACACACACACACACACACACACAACACACACACACACACACACACACAGACACACAGACAGACAGACACACACACACACACACACACACACACAGACACAGACACACACACACACACACACACACACACACAGAGACACAGACACACACACACACACAGAGACACACACACACACACACACACACACACAGACAGACAAGACACACACACACACACACACACAGAGAGACAGACAGACACACACACACACACACAGACACAGACACACACACACACACACACACACACACACAGACACAGACACAGACACACACACACACACACACACACACACAGACACAGACACAGACACACACACACACACACACACACACACACACACACAGACAGACAAGACACACACACACACACACACACACACACACACACACACACAGACACAGACACAGACACACACACACACACACACACACACACACACACACACACACACACACACACACACACAGACAGACAAGACACACACACACGGGACATCTACTGACCCAGCTCACAGCCAGACAAACTTTATCCTAAAAAACTAAATATATGTATTTTTCCTGCTAATATCTTTTGATATATATATATATGATTCATGGAAATCAAACTTGACACTTGTATTGTTTTATTTGCTATTGAAGTCAATATAAACAGTTTGCAACCCATTTTTCTTCCATGATCTAGAAACAGAATATTTAACAAGACAAAACAGTAAGAAGACACTACATATTGTACATTAGGAATTAACTGGATGGTAAAAAGTGTGTGTTGCATATTAGAATGGAGGCAGATGAATGAAGAAATGGACAAATAAGAGACTCTGTGACATCAGCTATAAAGGAAAATCATCTGCAAGTTGCATTACATTACATTTTAATAAAAGATTACGAAGACAAAATTTCCCCCCCTTTATAACACAGGCAAAAGAATCATGCACATTAAGAACATAAACATGCAATAAAAATAAAAAATTCAATAAGGGTCCATTTTAATTTCGTGTTGCCTTTAAATCAATACTGCTATTAAAACTTAGTCCTTCCTTGTGTTGTGAAACTAGTCTAATCACACGACCTCGAGGAAATTTAACAGCCAAATAAAAAGTGCATTAAAACTGTCACTTAATTTTGTCACCGGTGATATCATTGTGAATATTCATTATATCACTAGGCCCAAGATGAGAGTATTTCAACCTTACAAAATCTAAACCGATTCGTTTGTCTTAAATGAAATATAACCAAATCTGAGCCGAGACCCCCAGCGTCCCCTACATACACAAATAGCCTTCTCTCTCCAGACCACATCTGCATTAATCATAACAATGGCATGAAAAGCACTGCTTATTGACACTGAGAGAGAAAGAGAGAGAGCCTGTGGGAATGAAAGACATGTATGTGAGGAGGACGGGAGATGCTCTGGTCTGCCTGGCCGTGGTCCTCTGTTGACAAAGTTGGGTAATTAGGGGCAAGAGCCCATTAAAGGAGAATATTCAAAGGGTGATAAATGGCTTTAATAAAGGAGCAGTGTATCCCTTTAACAGAGACAAATCCTCCCCATCTTTCTCGTGCGCTGATAAAACACGCCACACAGGCATCTCTTTCATCTCACCTGCTCTGGACCTAAAGCGCTTCCCGTGTCCCTTCCTCTGCTGATTATGTGTGTTTTTGTTTGAGCGTGTATCTGTGTCTGTTTTTTTACAGTAATATCGTGAGCGTGATGTGCTTTTCTCAGATATAAATCTTACACAGAGCGCTCAGACATTAATTAGGTCCATAAAAGCCTCTGTTTGCTTGCTGGGTAGAAATCTGACAAGCCAAACACTTTAAAGTTTTGTGGATCGTCTCTTGCAAATTGGGTGGAGGTGAAGCTTGCAGACCGAGAGGAAACATGTCTCGTGTTGAGAGCAGAAAGCAGCTCTTTATGAGTCCAGCAGGGTGACCCGAGTGTGATAGTACATCTCTTTTAGGGCCTGTCTACATATGACTACAAAACTCGCCCTCAGAGAGACAGAGCTGAAGAGAAACAGAATGGGACACAAATGTAGTGGAGGAAGGAATAATGTGAATGGAAGTATAGGTTATGTTTGGTATTGCCATAGTACCTCTACAAGAAATTCAGTATGCATACTGTGCTAGTGTGCAGCATTTTCTGCATACATGCTTTCTATATTTGCAGAAATGTGCAGTATAGGACAGAACATACTGAAAATGTAAGGTCAAGTAGTGTTCATTGCATTCTGGGATGCATTATTCTATGCAATGTGCTTTCCAGTTGACTAACCCTGCATCAGAGGACATAGCTATTACTAATGTGTACTTTACACTGATTGCACATTTTAGCACACCTGGACAGCATCGTATGGAAGACCATTTCCAAGGCTTAAAAAAGGAGAAAAAAGATTATGACAAGTTGAAATTATGAGAAAAAGTTGACATTTTGACATGTTATAATTCTAAGATGCAAACTTCAAATTACGACAAAAATGGAAGTTATAAAAACTTGACATACTAAGTCAGAATTCTGAGCAAAAAAGTCTGCATTTTAAGTCATAATTATGAGATAAAATGTTATGACACAAGTCAAAATTGAAATAAAGTCGAAGTTTTGACATTATTTTGAGCTAAAAAGTCTGCATTATGAAATAAAAAGTCAAAATTGAGATCCTAAGTCAAAATAAATTTGTCAAGTCATAATTCTGAGCTAAAAAGTTACAATTATGTGATACTAAATCATAATTATTAGGAAAAAAGTTTACATTTTTACATACTAATTCATGGTTATAAGATAAAGTTGAAATTATGACAAGCAATATTGAGATAAAGTTGAAATTTTGACATTCTAAGTCATGATTTTGAAAAAAAAAGTTGGAATTATGACAAGCCAAAATTATGATATAAAAAAAGTTTACAGTTTGACATACTAAGTCAAAACAGAGCTAAAAAGACTGAATTATGACAGTCATTATGAGATAAGTTAAAATTATGACAAGTCAAAGTAGAGATGGAAATTTTTGACATGCATACAAGATGAGTTGAAATAAAACCTTGAAATTATGAGATAAACAGTCAAAATTTAGATCGAGTCATAATTACTAAATAAAAAGTCTAAATTTTGAGTCATGTAAAAATTCCTGTCTGCAATAAAAAAATGACATTATGAGATAACTCAAAATTATGAGATACTGAGTCATAATTATGAGATAAGTCGAAAATTATGACATGAAAATTCAAAATTTCAATTTATGTTTTTTTAATACGTTTTACTTGTGTCAAAATGATGATTTACCGAAGCATGTTTTTTTTTTTTATGTGGCAGAAATGGCCTTCAACAGGCATGAAGAACCAGACCTACCCATTTTTGTAATGTGCAGTATGTAGTTTGCAGTATGTCAGCCAGTGTAAGCAGACTGAGGAGCAGCAGTGCTACAGTATGTTAGAGGTTGTGTGGAGAGGTGAGCTGTTCTGTATTCAGCGTGTGAGGAGCAGGTGTCTGTGAGGTCTCCATCAAAGCAGTGGCCTCACACCTGCTCTTCCACACGGGCCTTTCTCTGCCATGTCATCCGGTGACAGCTCTCCCGTTCCTGCCCTCCAGACCATCTCCATGACACACCGCAGAGATCACATCACCTCCCTACAAACAGCCAGAGCCAATTAAAAACCTATCAAACACTAATGAACCTCCACCTCTCTCTGTCTGTCTGTCTGTCTGTCTCTCTCTGTCTATCTTCTATCCTCAGGTTCGTCTTAAAGAGAGTCAGACCCTTTTGTTCAGTGATGATTGACAGGAATTGATCTTCTCAAGGTTCAACCTATCAACTGAATGACAGCTACAGATCATAAATTATATAAATGGTAAGATATGGTCCTTTTAATCAAATTACACATGATGGCCAAGAATTTGACACTTTTATCATTTGTTAGAACTAAAAACGTATCGAGAATCATGGTTATTATGATATTATATTATATACAATGATAATAATAGTTATAGTTATAATAGTTTCAATAATAACTAGAATAGCCTTATTACATAAATAATAGAACTAAAACCATACTAAACATTTCCATTACTCGAAATAAAATAAATGCGAGCCAAAATAAAATATATAAAAAAACGTATTTTATATCAGCTAGTTTGGCAATGCAACATTTCTCATTTTTGTTTAGTAAAAGTAAATGACAAAAACACACACAAAAAAAATACTGAAACTTAACAAAAATTAAAATGAAAAATGAAAAATATGAATAATAATAATTATAACAATATTAATAAACTATATAGAATATTAATATAGTTTAATTTAGTCATTGTTTGTGTTTGTCATGCGATATATATATAAATGACAAAAACACAAAAAAAATACTGAAACTTTACAAAAATTAAAATGAAAAACGCTAAATATGAATAATAATAATAATAATAACAATATTAATAAGCTATATAGACTATTAATATAGTTTAATTTAGTAATTTTTTGTGTTTTTGTTATGCAATATACAGTACCTCACAGAAGTGAGTACACCCCTCACATTTTTGTAAATATTTTATTATATCTTTTCATTTGACAACACTGAAGAAATTAACACTTTGCTACAATGTAAAGTAGTGAGTGTACAGCTTGTATAACAGTGTAAATTTGCTATCCTCTCAAAATAACTCAACACACAGCCATTAATGTCTAAACCGCTGGCCACAAAAGTGAGTACACCCCTAAGTGAAAATGTCCAAATTGTGTCCAAAGTGTCAATATTTTGTGTGGCCACCATTATTTTCCAGCACTGCCTTAACCCTCTTGGGCATGAAGTTCACCAGAGCTTCACAGGTTGCCACTGGAGTCCTCTTCCACTCCTCCGAGACGACATCATGGAGCTGGGGGATGTTAGAGACCTTGTGCTCCTCCACCTTCCGTTTGAGGATGCCCCACAGATGCTCAATAGGGTTTAGGTCTGGAGACATGCTTGGCCAGTCCATCACCTTTACCCTCAGCATCTTGGAGGTGTGTTTGGGGTCGTTATCATGTTGGAATACTGCCCTGCGGCACCGTCTCTGCTTCAGTATGTCACAGTACATGTTGGCATTCATGGTTCCCTCAATGAACTGTAGCTCCCCAGTGCCGGCAGCACTCATGCAGCCCCAGACCATGACATTCCCACCACCATGCTTGACTGTAGGCAAGACACACTTGTCTTTGTACTCCTCACCTGGTTGCCGCCACACACGCTTGACACCATCTGAACCAAATAAGTTTATCTTGGTCTCATCAGACCACAGGACATGGTTCCAGTAATCCATGTCCTTAGTCTGCTTGTCTTCAGCAAACTGTTTGCGGGCTTTCTTGTGCATCATCTTTAGAAGAGGCTTCCTTCTGGGACGACAGCCATGCAGACCAATTTGATGCAGTGTGCGGCGTATGGTCTGAGCACTGACAGGCTGACCCCCCCACCCCTTCAACCTCTGCAGCAATGCTGGCAGCACTCATACGTCTATTTCCCAAATACAACCTCTGGATATGACGCTGAGCACGTGCACTCAACTTCTTTGGTCGACCATGGTGAGGCCTGTTCTGAGTGGAACCTGTCCTGTTAAACCGCTGTATGGTCTTGGTCACCGTTCTGCAGCTCAGTTTCAGGGTCTTGGCAATCTTCTTATAGCCTACGCCATCTTTATGTAGAGCAACAATTATTTTTTTCAGATCCCCAGAGAGGTCTTTGCCATGAGGTGCCATGTTGAACTTCCAGTAACCAGTATGAGAGAGTGAGAGCGATAACACCAAATTTAACACACCTGCTCCCCATTCACACCTGAGACCTTGTAACACTAACAAGTCACATGACACCGGGGAGAGAAAATTGCTAATTGGGCCCAATTTGAACATTTTCACTTAGGGGTGTACTCACTTTTGTGGCCAGTGGTTTAGACATTAATGGCTGTGTGTTGAGTTATTTTGAGAGGACAGCAAATTTACACTGTTATACAAGCTGTACACTCACTACTTTACATTGTAGCAAAGTGTAATTTCTTCAGTGTTGTCACATGAAAAGATATAATAAAATATTTACAAAAATGTGAGGGGTGTGAGGGGTGTAATCACAGTTTAATTTAGTCATTTTTTGTGTTTTTGTCATGCATGACAAAACACAAAAAATACTGAAACTTTACAAAAATTAAAATGAAAAACGCAAAATATGAATAATAATAATAATAATATTAATAAACTATATAGACTATTAATATAGTTTAATTTAGTCATTTTTTGTGTTTTTGTCATGCGATATATATAAATGACAAAACACGCAAAAAATACTGAAACTTTACAAAAATTAAAATGAAAAAAGCAAAATATTAATAAAAACTATAATAGTGTCCAAATAATACTAAAATAACAGTCGTTAATGCCATTTTACATATGTCAATATTTATTATAAAGTCCATTTGAGGGTGATATGTGTTATTCATTTCAAAGAATAAATGAAGAGTTAATTTGCAAAAACAGATAACTCTGTTTTTAACAATTCTCAAAAATCATGTTTTTCGTTGTGCATTCCAATTAATCTCAATCAAACTGCAGTTGTTGTTTTTTTGACTAGGTTAAAAAATTACTAAAAAACAGCTAACTAACACAATACAACACAATAAAAACATGATAACATAATAAAAAAACATGATTTTTGAGTTATCTGTTTTTGCAAATAAACTCTTCAAATATTGTGGAGTATTTTTCTAGTAATAAAATGTAATGTTAACTCAAAATGCCACAGTGGTCTGTAATCCCTACAGCTAAAGAAGATCTGCAGGTTAACAACTGGTAACAATTTTCACAATTATCAGCTCATTTGAGTGTCATTTTGCTTTTTCCCCACCAACAGGCTTCTTGAGAATTAATAATTCAGTTTAATAATCAAGTCCCATTAGTGGCAGTAATACTTTTGGGTCTTTAAACTGTGCCCATCATGACCGTGACTCCAGTGAATCACTACAGTGTGATGACTTACATAACCTTTATTAGTCAGAAACCGAGTCAGATACCTTTCTGAAATGATGGCAAGCATGATAAGTGACAGTATTATCAGGGATGCTTAATGTAGGACACTTATCGTAATGTCCCATGATTGCCTCCCGACTCTATAGCATGAAATGATCCTCTCAATAATGACAAGAGTAATGAAACGCATCATGTTTTGAAAGCTTGCTGTGAACGCCAGCATCTGTTTTCTGCATGTTAGCCACCTCCTCTTCCAGCGAGAGATGTAATTAACCTTGCTTATAGAAAGGTTGCCTATTTGAATTACTGCGTTTTTGTTATTTAGGAAGAAAATCATTTTCTCGGCTTCATATTGGATGAAATATTGCCCGAGACATAATTTTTATTCGGAAGCAGCTCTGCGCGAGATATTATTTAAATTACCTCTCCTTGGGCTAAATTCTGCTGAAATATCTCTGGTTTGATTTATCATGCAGTCACAGTGAGAGAATGAAGCATATGAGGGTTTTATTACGAAGAGAAAAACGTCGGCGCTCCTGCATAAAATGAGTCTGACTGAATCCTGCAGTCACATTTGGACACTAGATGTGAATTATTACAGACACAAGCCTGTCCACCTGCCAATTAGAGCCGCTTCATAATTCAAGCTGATTTAAATATTGGATTTGTCTCTCTGCTCGGCTCCTCGTTGTGCTGTCAGCTATAAATCTGGACATAATGCATTTTGTTGTTGTTTTTAGAGGAAACCTGCTGTTTTCAAATATAAATTGTATAAAAAAATGTAGCAACTGAAAAGTGGCAGAAAAATAAAAAAGAAATTATTAAAATTTTATAATAATTATTTAATACAATTTTAACTCTCTCTCTCTATATATAATAGCTTCTCCAAAAATATGAAGCACCATATTATAATAATATATATTAAAATAGTCATAATAATCAATGTTCAAAATAACATTGATAATAATCATAAAGGTTTCTTGCGGAGCAAATCAGAATATTAGAATGATTTCTGAAGGATCATGTGACACTGAAGACTGCAGTAATGATGATGAAAATACAGCTTTGATAACAGGAATAAATTACATTTTACAATAAATTCACATGGAAAACAGTTCTTTTAAATTGTAATAATATTTCACAATATTTCTGATTTTACTGTATTTTTGATCAAAGAAATGCAGCCTTAAGAGACTTATTTCAAACTGGCCCCACATTTTAAGTCTCTCTCTGTGTTTTCTTCCATAGGTCTATATTTGAGTTATTTCTACTCTATTTTTTAGCTATTTCTGCTACATAAATCAGCCCTCTCCAAGCTTTCTTCCTGTATCGTCTTATTGTTAATCTAACTCTCAGTTGTCTATTTCAATGCGAAGAGAATTACAACTGTATTTTACGAGCTGATAAGCAATAAGCAAACATTTCAGACTCTGTGAAAACTCAATTTATTATTCAATTTTAACACGAGGCCATAAAGCTGCAGAATCAGTTGTGACATGTTGCCCTTTAAGACTGTCACGTTATATTACCTTACAGATCACATTTCATGAGTGTCTCATTAAAATAAACCCCGTGTGTTTTACACGCACGTAACAGACAGATGTCTGATGATGTCTCAGCGCTCCTCGAGGACATGTCAGGACATTTGTGTCTGGACTGTCATGTTCAGAAGTTTGGAAACACTCTTCAAACCACTGCACGTGTTTTGTCCTAATTTGCTTGTTTTAAATGATTAAATAATAGATATACTGTCCAAAAAGGAAGACCAAAGATGTTGTTTTGTATTTGTTGATCATGAGTGGATCATATTAATGGGATCTTTTACATCTGTGGTTCCTCTGCAGGACACCTGTGTGAACGGACTTCATATATTCACTAGAAATCACCAGAAGTCAGTTCTTTATATAGCGCTTTACACAATGTATTACTTCAAAGCAGATTTGCAGAAAATAATACAATAATGTTAATTCCACAGGTCATTGTTTAGCCATAAAGTTGAAATAAAATTAAAATCCTAGATGAAGAACTTAAACTGTAAAAATGCAAATTGTAAAATCTTAAAAATTAGAAATGTTGCATTTGCAACTACAGAATAGCAACAATAAATACTTAGTATGACAACACTGTCATCAAAAAACAAATGAAAATAAAAAAAACTTTTTAGAGACTCCATATTCATTTGTTTTCATTTAAAAACTGATTGATTATTGAAGCTTTATATATAATATATATCTATCTTTATATATAATATAATATATCTATATATAATATATGTAGATATATATATTATATTTATATATAGTATAAATGAAGCACATAAAATTACTAAGTACAAGAAAATTTAGTATGACAACACTGTCATCAAAAAAGACATTTAACGAACAAATAAACAAACAAATAAAAATAACACTGTTTTTGGAGGAGATTCCATATTAATTGAGCATCAAGTTAAAAATAAATGGAAGCTTAATAGAAATAAGAAACAAACAAACACAAAATTACTAAAACTTAAACTAAAAGTAAAATGAAATGTAAAAAATAAAAGCTAATTCAAAATATGAATAAATACTGTAATAATATCATTACTGAAATAACGAAGTCAAAGGTGACTGTGGTAAGGAAGGATGTTTTTTTTTAATAAGAGTCTTTGAGCAAAAACAATGTAGAAAAAAAAAGTGAGAAAATCTTAAGTCGCTTTTTTATCATAGGTGATATATTTTGTGATATCTCTGATGCATTGAAATTCAAACAGTTTTAAGAGTGACAAACTGTACAAATACTTTCTGAGTTCCACCTGCCTCTCAGAAATCCAGTCAATCCACCATAGTCTTCCTTCTAACACCCCTCCCAAAAACACAGGTGAGCGAGCAGGCCGGAGCCCGGAGCCTGGAGCCCGGACCCCAGACCCCGGACCCCGGAGCCTGGACCCCGGAGCCCGGACCCCGGACTGAATTATTGAGCGTGTGGTGGAGGATCTGGCATCACTGCTGTCCACACAATGAATTACAATGTGAATCCCGCTCTAATTATGACTCTTTCAGATGGCTGACAGGGGAAAATTGAACCTGAATATTTCATAATCTGCATCTCCTCTTCAAATGAGAGATCATTTTGGAATCGCATGCTAATTTTTGTCACGGCCCAGCGTTCTCAATAACAGTAATTGTAAAAGTCTCTGAAGGAGCGTTGAAAATGAGAGGAGATGAAATGATAAACGCTAATGCAAACTACTTTACCAGCTGTTTCTACTCCATTACTGAATTGATTTCTGTTGATAAATACAGGCCTCTCAGTATTTTGTGAAGGCAATAATACAAGTTCATATTTTGAGATTGATAAATGCCTGTATTCGAAAATTTTTGAAAACGGACACAAATTGTGAATCGAGTACATTTCAGAGCCTAGCATCCCTGTTTAAAATTCACCATGGTAACAATATAAAATTGACCATGGTACTACTGTATAATATAATATAAATAATATTGTATGTCCATTATATGGTATGTATATAAAACATACAAAAAATAATCAAAATAATTTAGTTATTATTTTAATTTTCATAATAATAATTTAATTATATTGTATTTATACATAAATTATATTGTATTCATTATTTTCATTTACTTTTTTATTTCATTTATTTTTATTTTTAAATTCAAAATTATTCAAATGGCATAAATCTGTTTATTGAAAATATATATATTTTTTCAGTTAAAAGTATATACATATAAAGTATAAACATGGTTAAAATATGGCTAGCTGTGAAACAAGCAATATTCAACAAGTTAAAACGTGATATTGGAAGACATTGGCCATTATTGATGATAAAGATACAAACCTGACTATTTAAAAACACATTTAGTTTAATAGTACAAAAATTGTCTTACTGCTTTAATTAATGTATGACTGATGAATACATATGAATGATGAATGTTTTTTTAATAAGTTTATAATGTTCAAACTGTGTACTCACAATTTTAAATGCAATTCAAATAAACAAATCTTTTATTGCAGTAACAATAACTGCAAGGTTGTAGTAAAAAATTGTAAGCAATGAAATGATTTATTTTGTAAGTTTTCATATTTGAATTGGTTAGATTGTTAAATATTTAAATATGCTCTCAAACTGATCAATTGAAATGCTGTTTTAATAAATAATTAGTAATACTTTAATCATCTGTTTTAAAATCAGTTCTGTCTTGAATCGGTCATATTTGTTGGTATGTTATTCACAATGCATTTAGTATTTTGATACGGTTTCAAACTGGTATGACTATCAATGTAATGTGATTTGATTTTTCCTCGTACAATGTCAGAGTTGTTTTGTCAGACTAATAAAGTTCTTTTCTGTCTGTTACTGTCTCTTGTGTATTGTTGTGTTTGTGATGAGAGCGAGAGGTCACAGTGAAGGTCAGGTTAAAGCTCACGGGACACCACAAATAAACCAACTGGAGCAAGAACAAGCTGCGTGTCTAAATTTTACATGTTGTGGAATGACAAAGACATGAATTAATAAAGATCAGATAAAACCCGTTTGTGTGTCCAGCATCTGGAGTGTGTGTGTGTGTGTGTGTTTAACCCCAGTCAGAGATGTCAGAGCTCCTCAAGGAGAGCCAGAGGAACAAAGTAAACAGCATGAAAGATCTTCTGTTCACAAGCACGGATGTGAAGGTCTTCAGACGTAGTGCAAGATGATTGATTGAAAAAGGCCTTCAGATACCAGAAATCTTGTAAAAATATATAGTTTAAAATGTATAAAACTAAGTTTTAAAGTTTATTTGTGAATTCCTAACTAACACATTTAAACCTCACACACAAGAGTGTAAACATCATTTATCAGTTATTATTGTCATTATCTTAATCATTATTTTCCAAAATGTGGTTAAACACACAACTGTTCGAAAGTCTGTGTTTGGTAAGATTATTTTTCATGTTTTTGATGAAGAGCGTCTAAGCTCAAAACGTCACCTGTGGTGAGAACATTATTTAATACTTCTCTATCTCTGGAGCTGTGGTGTCTACTTTGATGTTTTTGTTCTTATTCTTGTGTGGTGGAGCACCCACATTCAGCTTTTGTGGCCTAATTGATGTGCGCTCTTGGACTGGTTTTTCTCATGTTTTTGAAAGAAGTTTCTAATGCTCACACAGGCTGTCTCTTTATTTGATAAAAATACAGTAAAAATAATATTGTGAAATATTAGATGATAGATAGATAGATAGATGTCTTAAATGATTCTCCAGACTCTAGTTCTTGAGAAGAAAATTAAAGTACTGGAATTCACTTCATGAACCATTTTAATATTAAAATAACCACATAATCATGTTTTTTTTTTTGTACTGTAATCAGACTTTTGAAACTTTATAATAAATGTTTGAAAAATCAGAGAAATCAGTAAAAAAAGAAAAGAAAAAAAAATCAGTAAAGTTGTACTTTGCACTTTCCCCCAAAAAATGATTTGTGATCAACTTTTTAACATGGATAAAGCCACTAACTGAAGATTCACTTTAATATGACTAAATAACCTCACGATGTAGTCCACACACAGAAATGCTTCTTGATAAGAAGAGCAGAGCACACACTCATTCAGTATTCTCCCATCGACCTCTCCTCTCCTTCACCATGCAAATCAGACAGGAACAAATGTCCTGACTCAGTAGGGACCCTCGACCCGAAGTGTTTAACTCGGCAGCCTCCCATCTCACTCGTTCCCGTCTCTTTGATGTTCTTTAAATGAGCTTTCCAACTCCACTTCAATTTTACAAGGCCATTATGGGGAGATATAATGTGAGGGTTAAATATATCAGGGCAGACATTATGTGAAAATAATTAGTGCTGATGAATAATGCACTAATTCAGCTGATGAGGGATGGTTAGCAGAGTAATGGAGTGTGGGGAAGGCGGCGGCTTGACAAATGAAATTAAAATATTTAAACACTGCTTTATGATATTACGGGAGAGATCTCATCATCATCATCATCATCGAATCCCTCTCACCTCCGGCACGGAGCGCACGGCTATTACGGCTGACGCTTCTATTCGAGTGACACGCTCACGGTAATGTGACGTCCATAAGTCACACGGCCCATCCATCAACCTGAACACAGACGACATCAGAGCAAGAGGACAAAAGCTTCTGAAGACTCACAGTCACATGAACCTACACACATGAAGTCACCCTGCCATAGAAGAACCATGCTATAGGTTCTCCAAAGACACGTTCAGGGATCAGTTCTTAAAAGAAACATTTTATCTTTTGGTGTGAAGAAATTAAAAAAGTGTAATGAATCTTTTTCCACTATAAAGAACCTTTTGTACAATGAACAGGTTCCATGGATGTTCAAGGCTCTTCATGAAACCATCAATGCCAAAAAAAAAGAACCTTTGTTTTATGAGTGTAGCATAAACTGGCATGAACCCACACTCCTAAAAATGAAGGTCCCAAAGGGTGGTTTTTCACAGCAATGCCACAGATAACTATTTTTGCTTCCTCAAAGAACCATTCAGTGGTCAGTTTCTATAAGAACCTACAGAACTTTTTTATTCCACAAAAGGTTCTTTATAGCAGAAAAAAAAATGTAATTGTCACTTCATGTTCTTTAAGATCTGACCACTGGGTTCTTTGGGAAACCAAAAATGGTTCTATTGCAATTTTCTGGAGCATTTTGCACTGCAAAAATACACATTTTGCAACATTTATTTTAAAGGTCAGTTCTTAAAGGAACTGTTATTTTCTTGGTGTAAAGAACATTTTATAAAGAGACTTGTGGAATGAAAAGTTTCCATGGATGTTAAAAACAATGTTGAAGTCTCATGCTGCCTTCAAGTGCATATGGGAAATTCATACCACAGAGTCGAGCATTCATAATTACGACATTTTAAAATGATGAAAAATATTCATTTTTATCACTTACTTACACAATTCCATGAAGAATCTTTAACATCTATGGGATCACTGCAAAAATAAAAATAAATAATAGGAACTCTTATTTTTAAGAGTGTATTAAAACTAAATGTTACATAAAGAGTTGAGTTCACATTATTTACTAAAGTCCTGCTCTCCACTCACTGATCTCTATATATAGATTATAGATATACACTATAAGACATTTCACAAGAAAATGTTAACTGCTTTTTATTGTAATCAATTATAAAACTTACTAGCAATTTGTTCTAGTGAAAATTGTTTCTACACCAATATTATTCAGTGTGTTATAAAACAGTGATGTATATATTATAAAGCATTGTTTCTGTCATTTCAAATTGACACCCCTCATAACATCCCAATTCAATAACTTTTGTATCAAAATTTCAGTTTCCCATTTATGAATATGACTTTGCTTGTCTTTCTTGTGCTCGTAATTACAATTTTTCCAACTCTAATTGAAGAGCACATCAGGTATAGTCTGAATCAAACCTGCACATATGAACACAAATATGAATTCTATCTGCTCACAGTCGACCACAGTTCAACTCTTTTTAGAATTATTAGTGGTATTTGCAAAATCAACTATCACTATTACTCATACTTTTCAGATTTAAACAAACCCCTAACCATAACTATTAAACACTGGTGCACAACTTATCCTGCAATGTTAGTCATGAATGATCTCAAATGATGTGGTTTGTGGTCATCAACTACATACTTTGTAGACTTTGAAGGACCTAAACGACCAGAATATAACAAAAAGTAGAAAAGAAGACATGGCATAGGTTAAAGCAGGTTATATAAGTTATGATATATTTTAGAAATAGGCCTATAGCACTATACTTGATATGTATTTCCCCTCAGGGATAACTCATACCCGTCTACAGTGAATCACAACAGAAGTGAATTTGACGTTAGATCTGTGTCTCTTTAAATACTCATCCGTCTCTGTATCAGAGAGCCGCTCGCTTGTTACACTGGACCGGAGTTATTTATGACGGGACAGCGACCCACCTCATTCCCCTCGTTACGATCACATTTTACACCCATCATCTGACAATGAAGCGGCTGCACAATAAATCCCTGCTTCACTGCCATTTCCCAGTAAATTGCCTCTACAGAATCAATATGGCGGTCATGTCCTGATAAATGACAGAGTATCGATAGACAGGAGGAGAGTCAAACACACATCTACAGGAGCAGAAGGGTACAGAGTCGCTAAAGTTCATTACTGAAGAAAGTAAAAGACTCCGAGGGACTTTCTGATTAGTCTGTACGACTGTTTTCAACATAATAATCAGAAATGCAACAAATCAGCATATTAGAATGATTTGTGAAGGATCATGTGACACTGAAGACTGGAGTAATGATGCTGAAAATTCAGCTGCACATCACAGGAATAAATTACATTTGAAACATTTAAATAGAAAACAGAAAATCATCACAATATCAGTTTTTACCTAACTTTTCAACAGTAGTGTAGTGTACGGTGAGCTGAATCTCTTTACTGAATACTGAAAGGATGAGGACAGTAAATAAAGAACACCAAACAATCCTCCGGAGTCTATGATGAATGTGGATGTTTGAAATTATGAAAAAGAAAAATCTTTTGAAAACCTAGTTTAAAAGGCATGTGAGACTTGTTTTGTATACCATTTTGTTTCAGTTTTGATTTAATGTCTCTAAAAACGGTCAAACCAATAAAGATTTTCCAACATATTTGTCCAAGAATTTTTTTCTAACAAATATTATGATTTAATTTTCTTGTGGTTCAACTGTTTCCCGTTCATGGTTTTTAACACAAAAGTTTCTCATACATTAATATTTTAAAACAAAATTGCTTCACTAGTCTTTTTAAGAAATAATAACAAACAAAGGATAATCTTAATCTTTGCAAGTCTTGTAGCCTATATTACTGACATTTTGCCTTTATCACGAAGAAAAAATATACAAAAGAAACTGATAGTTTATCAAAGAAGAGTCATTTTCTGTATGGTCTGGTTTGTTGTAAAATACCTTTAACTAACAAAAGCCAGTTCCTGAATGACATCATCCTCCAGGAAGTGACATCAGATTGAGGAAGAAAAACAACAACAACCATCAATAAGTATTTGCATGTTTTGTTGTGTTATCCCATCCTGTTTGATGAAATGTTACAAATCGACATGATACTATCAATATTTCAAAAGATGCAATATATATTATTAAATAACATTCATTTTACATTCAATTTATCTGAGCAATGGCTAACTTTAGCTCTTTATGCCCAACCAGCTTTTTGTCTTGCCATTGTGGATAAATTAATATTCATGTTCATGTGTACGAGTTTGTACAAAGCACTTTTATGAAAATACCTTGATTTTAAAAATAACACTGTAGAGTTCAAAAGGTGCTATAAGAACAGGCCGATGACAAATATTGTTATGGTACGTCATCGATTTTCCAAAGTTCCCCAGGTCTCCTTTAACTTCCTGAACGACTCGAACTATCAACTAACTAATCAGTCGAACTGTATCAAACCAATTTCCACTGGGTTAGAATGAATGTGTAGTAATCAAGTGCCGATGTCTGCTACCAATATGGCTTCCGGCACCTCCAGATATACGAGCGTTGTGCTCTGATAATCTTAATATCTGGGAGATGTGGTTGGCCGTATATTAGAATGAACAATTGCGGTATATGTGAAGTCAGAAAGAATCATTACTGGCCTTGAGCTGACTTTACACTGGAGCTGATATTTCTGAGGCAGAGAGACAGAGAAAAAGACGAGGACGGAGGCAGAGAGACAGGGGGAAGCATTGTCTCAGCTGGCACTTTTTATTAAGCTCATATTTTGTGACTGTCATTGGTGCTGCATTTGACTTGTAAAACAGACCTAATTACAGGCCCCACATATGTGATTCACACATCAAACGCTAAGCTACAGTAACGGCCTCCTCTGTCCTGGCTCTCCTCTCGCTCCCGCGCCTCCTGCTGCACTAAAGCCTCCGATTATGAGAGAAACATTAAATGAGAATTACTGCAAAACAATTTACCCTTAATGTAGCAGTCATATCTGCACAGGGACAGGAAAAACGACTCAAATATAGTCGGATTAATAATACATGCTTTAATTAAACAGCTTGAAGGTGCATATAACAGGGACAGGAGACGCCAAGATTGAATCTCCACGCGGCGGATCTGAACAGAGTAAATATGCACCCATGAGCAGTCAAAAAAATCATGAGAATATACAAGATAAAGGTCATTCCATACATGATCTGAGAGACATGATGATTATATATCCAGGATAAGAAATGACAAATATACTGAACCGCTCTTCATTTTTTGTATCATGGGTTTTTGTATCAGAGTAAAGCAGAAAATCTATTTTTCTAATACTTTTGCAAGAATTTACTGTAGGAACCCATTAGGAGTGGTAAATATTTGCTCTCGATTCTTAATTAAATCTGGCATTTTATAACATTAAATTGATTCAGTTTCAGTTTGTTTGGTAGAATTCATGTTCATTTTCAAATAAATGCTGAAGACACATGTAATGGAAAGGACCAGATTGGAATTCTACAGGTGTTGTTTTTTTTTTTGTATACTGTATTGGTATTTATAATGCATTAATAAATTATGCAATAAACTGCCAGATTTATATCGTCCTCACAATGCATTGACACTTTTACACCCATGCCTGTTGTCTATCACAATGTCATACTTAATAATGTAATTGTATGAGAAAATAATGTGATCCCCATCAAAAAGTTCAAGAAGTTTTTAGAATCTTTGTCAAAAATGTTTTTCTATTTTATTAAAGTGAAGTAAAAAGACATGTAATAGCTATGCAATTTGTGTAAAAACTATGCTGACCATAGACACACAATAAACATAGACAATTTAACTGTGAAGAAAACGTGTTGTACTTGCTCATATTAGTGTTTATATTATGTTCTGGGTCAATTCTGACCCACAAAATATTTTTGAGGTGTTTTGATATGCGTGTACAAAATTTCTATTATGATTGTGATGTTAATGGATCAATTTGACCCACAAATTTCAAGCTATTTGAATAAAATGAGCTTGACATTGCTACTACTGAGAGTTTCAGAAACACACACACAGATTTAAAAAGATTTCAAATACTATTTATGTCACATTTTGTAAAAAAAAAAAACAAAAAAAAAAAAAGGTTAAATGCATTTTTACTTTTTTTTTGTAATGTATGAGAAGTACAAATGTTAAAGGTTAAGGTTAGTGTTACTGTTTTTTGGTGAACTATTATATCCGGACCCTTTTCACAAACAGTGATAATACGATTCCATAATCACTCAAATCTAGTAAAATTTCCTTTAAAAAAATGTAATGTCCATTTGTAAAACTACACTTTGTATTACACTTAAATGACACAAAACTAGTTAACGCTGCTGTGAGGATGTTTCTAATACAACGGCTGAGGGAGTAATGGCAAATTTGACATCTTTTCTCTCTTCTGACCACATCAATCAACTTGATTTTTCCCCCTCTTTTGTAAAGTCACAGAAATGCTATTGGGAATTTTTTCCATTGCCACTGGATCAAATGCGAATGCAAACATGATATCTGTTGTACAGTGGTGTAGTGGAGGGTATACCCACTTCTTTATCAGTCAGCATTCCGTATACCCACTTCTAAATGATTCATTCAGTAGTTTGCACTAGCAAAATCATGACAGTCCAGCAATGAGTAACTAATCCAATCGCATGTGAATAAATGCAAATATCCCTAAAAACATCCAGTAAAGACAGTGATGCGGTCAAGAACGAGACAAAAACACTCTCATGCAGTGTATGTTTCATTTATTCCGACACGGCCTCACTACTACTTAAGTCACGACATGCAAAACTAGTTAACTGAATAAAAAGCTGCTGAATGTGAGGATGTTTCTAATACAGAATAATGCAGTGCTAATTGACATAGGGCATTTATTACACTTGGCAATAGATACTAGGCTATATATCTTCTGCCTTATTCTGTGATAAAAATGGAAAAAAAATGTGTATATATACAAATCATAAAATTGTCATTAATAAAATCAGGAAAAATATTATAAATTATTGGTTTTGCCAAGCAGTGTATTTGATTTCTCAGCCAATTAAAAGCAAGAGGTAATAATAAATAAATAATAATAATAGTCACAAAACCTGTCAATTAGACAAAGTTATTATATTTGACATTTCTGTCCCCCTCACTTCTGAAATGATTGAGAATCACAATTTTTTGTTTGTTTCAAGTAGAGATCACAATTTCCCACAATTCTGAACAGACAACTAAACAAAATAGCATGCAATTTACTAGAGGTTCTGACAAAATGTCAGTTGCTGCAGTCTGTTTATGTATTTATTTTAATTATTTATTGCAAAATCTGCACCTCTTTTTGGATAATATTATTTTTTATAAAGATCCTTACTCAAGCAGCAGAAGTTAAGTGACAGTGTGCAAATATTACAATAGTGAACTAAATATGCAAGACTAGTTTTACATGTCACTCTTTATGTACAGGCCTTTGATGGGCCGTTAAAAAAAAAAAAAAAAATGGGGGCATAAATTAAGAGTATACCCACTTCTCCCGGCACCACTACACCACTGCTGTTGTAGATTTTGTTCATCACTATAGAAGATTACTCAACTATGACAATTTACGCTTCTGAGAACCCCAGAAATGTGAAAAGGGTCACTGGGTCAGTTTGACCAGAAACAACAATCAGAAACAACAATCGTGGGGGTTCTGGAGGGTTAGCTGGTTGTGCTTGGCTCAAGTCAAAAAAGTCCACCAAAGATATATAAATTCTGATCTCTAAAAAGCATCTAGATGACTCAGAACTGTCATTTATTGTCTAAAGGATATTACTTTGTCTGCCAGACAAAATATTACCGTCAAAAAGTAACAACACACCTCTCCACAACAAGCTACATGATTTGAGGTATCATTCATGTTCATGATACAAAAGTTACACAGCAAAGTTTAACATTTAGGGTTAAAGGTTTGTTCAAATCATTAATCCTATAAGAGCAACAGAAATACTGACACTTGCCTTACAATGTTTGTATTATAGGCACCTATAGCTCATAAAAGAAAGCTGGAAATAGAGGTCTGGTGTGTCTGCCTGTGTGCTCACGGGTCTGTACGGTGTTTATAAATGCTCAGAGAGCTAGAAGCACAAGCAGACTCTCAAACACAGACACTAGAGCACGTCTTCTGAAATCCTTCGTCTCTAATTACTGTGTAAGGTGTGAGACTCCTGTGTGTGTGTGCTGTTATCGCTCGGGATAATAAATTGTGTGCTACATTGATAAACTAATGCAATTACAGGCAGGGTCACAAAGTCAGCTAATTTACAGATAGCGGTGTTTGGGGTGGAGGGGATGTTGAATAGCCCCTGGGGTCCTGATGCAGTCTCTTTATTTCCAGCAGCCAAGTGCAGCAGGATTGATCCTCTGAACTGCGTCGTACTGACCGCGTGTTATAACAACAGACAGAGATCTTTAACAAAGGGCAATTATTTCTGCAGATAGCATCCAGACAAAAACAAGCTTAGTAATCAAAACAAGTGATTGAAAACTTGCCAAAAAAATCCAGAAGTTTTTTTTAGGTTTTCTGTAGTTTTTTTTTTTTTTATATTTTTTTAGAAAGAATTGGTTCAATCATGTTCAATTTTTTTCTCATTTAGACTCTTAAAACAGTGATGCCATAGAACCATCATTTTGGGTATCAAAAAGAATCTTTCAGTGAGCAGTTGCTAAACTGACCTTTATGAAGAACATTCTAAAGAATCTTTTTGTGCAATGGAAAGATTGCGCGGATGTTAAAGGTTCTTCATTGAACTACTGATGCCAATAAAGAACATTTATTTTTAAGTATGTTAACATAAGTTATCTAAATGACCTGAGATCTTTCTAATCTGCCATCTTGGCTCCAGGATGTGTTCGCAAAGTAATGTGACCTTTGACCCATAATTAAATTGACATCTTTAACCTTCGTTACAGCCTGTCACATCACATCTGTGCAAATCAGAATGCCAATACGTCATTGGGTTAACATTAACGGCACAACACATATGCTTAAACGTAAAGTACACATATATAGAGGCAATATAGTTAAAAATAAAGCTTCTTTATTGACATGGATGTTCCATGAAGAACCTTTAACATCCATGTAACCTTGCCACTACACAAAAGTTTCTTTATAGTGCAAAAAAGCTCTTTATATTATGAAAATGCTCTTCACAGTAAGAAAAAAAAAATAGTACTTACGTACCGTTCACTGAAAGGTTCTGATGATTCTTCTGTGGCATCACTGCGAAAATCCCCTTTTGGAAGCTTTATATTTAAGAGCGTATATTATATGGAAAGAAATTATAGTAATGTGTGGTAATGGAAACAACTTCATTATATCAAAATATCCAGGGGTTGGATAAGAGTAAAAGAAAAAACCCAAATCATCTCAAATTAATTAAAAACATTTAACGTTATTTTATATTAAACCGTAAAATAGTGCAATAATAATGAATTGTATCACAGAGAATTATGCAATGAGCAAGAAAGTAACTGACAAAACATCCTGGCTGAAACGTCATCATACATGTATTACACGCTTGTTCAAAGTCACAGCAAAATAATGACGTGCTCAATATATTTGCAGCACACTGCCATCCAGTGATCAGTCACAGAACTCGAAAAAACAACAATTAAAACGGTCTTAATCTTAACTGCAAAGTCATAATATGTGACCCTGGGCCACAAAACCAGTCTTAAGTGTCAATTTTTCAAAATTAAGATTTATATACCATATGAAAGCTGAATAATTAAGCTTTCCATTGATGTATGGTTTGTTAGGATAGGACAATATTTTGCCGAGATACAACTGTTTGAAAATCTGGAATCTGAGTGTGCAAAAAAAAATCTAAATATTGAGAAAATCGCCTTTAAAGTTGTCCAAATGAAGTTCTTAGCAATGCATATTACTAATCAAAAAGTACGTTTTGATATATTTACAGTAGGAAATTTACAAAATATATTCATGGAACATGATCTTTACTTAATATCCTAATGATTTTTGGCATAAAAGAAAAATCTATTATTTTGACCCATACAATGTATTTTTGGCTATTGCTACAAATATACCCGTGATATTTGCTCGTATATAGTATACTCGTATACTTAAGACTAGTTTTGTGGTCCAGGGTCACATATAGTCTATAGCAGCTCAAAATCTCCTAAACATCTTTAAGTCATAAGCAAAATTACATCACACACCAGCCAATACAAATAAAAACCGAAAGAGGGCTTTGCGTGTATGTACTGTACGTGTGAACATTCACACCGTCAGACACCTTTGGCAGCTCCTGCTCGTGTGTTTCTCACTGACTTCACTGGAGTATTTTTAACACGAGTGACTGCTGGATCTGCTCGTGGTGGCACCGAGATTCGCGCACCCCTGACACCAGTATCTGGGATGATCCATTGCCCCTGGCAACACAGTGCCTATTCCCAGAAGCCCCTCTGATTTATGGAGCTAATTTTGCCGTGTTGCTGGGGAATCTGGGATTTGTGGTTCAGCTGAGGGCAGTTGTCTGCATGACAAGGCCACTGTAAAGTTCAAACAGCCAAAGCTTCTGTCAGCACCTTTACTGACGCTGCAGAGTGAGACAGATGGAGCGACTCTTGACAACTCACCCAGAGAGACGAATACAACTACAGTAATCGGTCATTACAAGCGCTGTACTGAAATCCCTCATACTTCCGTTCTTTTCTTCTGTAAAACTGCAATTAATTCATCCACTTAAAGGTGGGGTATGCATTTTTTCAAAAACGAGTCGGGGCCGAGTACCAAAACAAACTTGTAGCCAATCAGCAGTAAGGGGTGTGTCTACTCATGATGCAGAGGAGAGAGCGCTCATCAGTGCACATGATGGACATTAGCCTAGCGAGCGAGCGACGACAGAAAGATAGAGATGGTGGATAAAAAAACAAGAGGAAACCGTCTGCGGAAAAAAAGAAGGCTTACACCATGTCTACACTGGACTTGACAAAGCGACCGTTGAAAATCATTTGAAATTTGTCTCAATGTCATAAATAGAACGCGGCAGCAGTTTACTGTCAGGGATTTTGTTCTATAGTATTTTGTCACGCTACGCCGCTCTCGTCCGGTGTAGACACGGTGTTACGATAAGGCAGGAAGTAGGACCTGTGTAAATATCCGATCAGCTTTCCAGCACTGGAGAGAACTCAAGGAGCGGGAAGGCCTGCGATCGGTTGCTTTGTTTCTTCTCGATAGGTGAGTAACATTGGTTTTGCTTTATTTCACAGAACTAATCATTAAGCGGAGCTATCAAAATAGGGGCGAGACCCTTTTGGGGTAGGGGCGTGTTTGTTTTGGTGATTCCAAATGTCAACACTGGCTACCAGAAATCACTTACCCCACCTTTAATTCATCAAGTACTTCAGCTGTTCTCAAAAAAAAAAAAAAAAGAAAAAAAAAAGGAGGGTGTTGACAATCTTTCAGAGGCATCTCAATAACTTTATATTTATAATAATTAAAATAAATTTATTTTTGATTTTAGTTGCATTGATCAAACTGCTAAAACACAAAACACTAAAAATACAAATGCACCGCATTAAAACAGTATCAGAAGAACATATGAGCTAAGATGGTCCTTTGAATATTGTCTTGGACATTGGGGGGGGGGGGGGGGGGGCTTGAACTCAAAAACTGACTTCCAATTATATGCATGCAAATGTGGGAGACCGGAAACACAAGCTCATGCTCATATCACATGTTTCTGCAGCATACAAGTTTCCTGCAAATTTGTATGACAACAAAATGTAAGACAAATAGGATCTACACAAAGATTTTGGTCAGTTTCAACAAGCACAAACTTAAAAGCTGCAAGTTCACAGTGCTGCAGCTTCAGATTGTTTCAGATTTTGAATGCAATCATTGATTTTGAAAGCAAACCATTTGTGATTTATTACACCACCCATTTGCTGAATGATATCCGGTACTTGTTTCTTATCGATTTTGGGTTGCTGATTCCAAAAATAGTGCATGTTTTGCTTGATTATGTTACACTTTTTCACAAAATATGATTTTGTAGCATTTTTGCTTTTAACAATCATTTGTGAGGTGAAAACTCTTGTATTATCCCAAAATCATCAGGAAAAACTGACACAAGATTCATATCTTTCTCTGAGCCAGATTACAACTGTTGTTTTTCTTTTCAATTCTCAGCTCACTTTCACATGTATCAATGATTTTGAAGACTTTATGCCAAAATCCTGATTTCCACTTTTTCCACTCCTTTGCAAATTGTTAAACGTAAAAAGATAAATTTTGAATGCTTGGTTTTGGCATCAAAACAAAAACTTTTGACATTTGTCTGCTTTTTCTCAGCTTCAAGTTAGGTAACATTAGGCCTTTTTTGCAAATCAGCTTAATTTTTTTCCAAGATGCAGGGCTGTGTAATGTATTATAAACAGAAACCCTACAGTAGAGTGTGACAATCTACATTTTGCATGCTCAAATTCCACAATGTGACCACTGCTTTAATATACAGAACAACATTTCCACTGTTTCATTGTCATTTAAAGGGACAGGTCACCCAAAGATGAACATTCTCTCATCAATTACTCACCCTCATGTTGCTCAAAATTAATATGGACTTCTTTTATAACCTCTTTATGAACTTGTTGAAGTGTCAAAATTTTGGTGGAATGGAAATCTCTCAGGTTTTATTAAAAATCTTCATTTGTTTTTGGCAGATCAACGAAAGTCTGATGGGTTTGGAAGGCCATGAGGGTGAGTATTTTATGATGTTGGGTGAACAAACTCTTTAAAGGTATAGGAACACTATGTATTCTTGGTTATAACTTCAGTAATCTAAAGTTTAAAAGCGATAAAACTTTAAAATCTGTCGAGTAAATGAGGTCACGTCTGCATATGGCAGATAAGACCACCATTTATCTTACTTTACTGGATCATTTTACCAAAACAAAAAATAAGAGCAAATGAAGAATAAACAAATAAAAATAAAAATTCTTCTGCTTTCTTGTAAGCAGTAAGATTTGCTCAGTCTATATTGACCGCTGCACAGCGGTATAAAGCCCAGTTCAAAGAAGCTCAGACTTCCTCTTTCTCAGATATCCAAATAAGAAAATGTGGCCCAACCAAAGATTCCTCCCCAGGCCTGGTTTATGATGTAGTTAGAGATTTAGTCTCAAACAGAGCTCTGCACGTCTGGCTGAGGGGGTTTTGTTTTTTTAAAGGATGTCGGGGATAAACACTAAATTAATCATGTTTTGGCTGAACTTGCCGGGGACTGAAATTTGCTTATAGAGGCCTGTGATCACATAAAATATTAAAGACTTTTTCTCAGCACTAGCAGGAGGCTACGAAAAACACTGGGCACCATCACCCATCGCAGATTTGGAGATCGTTTTAATGAAAAACAAATAAATAAATCACCATTTGATCAGAACTGGATGTAGATTACATGTAAATTTATATAAGCAGGACAAATTATTTTTTTGCATACATTAATGACCCAAATCAGAATAAAATGACTAACAATAGTCCTGATGCTAACTTCACACCTTATTTTCGATTCAAACACCATTCACTTCACCGGTTAAGAAATAAACCCATTTATCTTACTGACACAAATTACAGATTAAAGAGTCTTTACAAATGACTGGGCCAATGTAAACGCGTTAGCTGAAGCGCTCCGACGCGCTCTAAACTAGTTAGCCCACGTTTTCTGCGGTAAACGCATTACACGGTTTATTCCGCCGGAAACGCATTGGCCTCATGGACTCGCAGCTCACAATGAGTCTGAGTTTAACAAATACATCACTTCATTATGGAGTAGTCGGGCTGCAGGGGTCCCTCAGATTAAATAGGCCTATTTAAGAACCGCGATTTACATCCCTCACACACCGCGACAATCTCCATAGTAACGACACACTAACTGACCCAACAAAGCTTATTAAAATGTTATATTATACCGGGAGAGAGGTCAAAGGTCAAATTTTAACTAGGGGAGGAATGGGACACACACACACACTCACTTAAGGCCTGTACAATGGTGAGAGATCAGGTCCCAGCGACTGACGGAGGGGGTATTGGGAGAAAAGTGCAGCATGAGGCCGTGTAGGAGGGGGCGAGCGTCCACTTAAGGGCCCCCTTGCTGGGCCGGGCGAGGTGTAGTTGGTGGGGGTAAAGCTGAGCTTCATGGCACACTCCAAGAGCAAATCAAATTCTTCACAATTAGCTGAGCTTCCACGACAGGCACCAAGGTGGGAGAGCCACATCACCGACTGCTACAGCTCTGATTGGGTAATTCGTTCTCCACTATGCAAATGTGATGCTCAGAGGTTGTATGGTGGGCCGGATGCAAGACGTCAGGATGGTGCGATGGCGTCAAGGGTCAACAAATATTGTAAAAACAGGTTTTAGTGTCCTGCGGGAAAAGAGCAGGGCAGTTTCATCACAAGCTGACAATGAAAATGTCCAAATAATTAGAAAAGGCCATAAAGAATGTGAATGAAGACCATACCGATTTGTAACGGGACGTGTTTGGTGATCCTATGTAGTTCAACCTTCATCCATAAACACATAACCTAATGGACAGAAATGCACAACAGTTACAGTTAGTCACCTGAAAACAAAAACAGATGTAAAATAATACATAAAACACCTTGCTTACCTCATTTGATGCTGTTTGTGCTCCATACTTACTTGCTGGTACTGTGTGCATGATGAATTTAGGAAATTTGCTCTTTTTGTGAGGATTGGGGGGGTGGGGGTTGAAATGGTCTTTATTCAGCTGTTCAGATTTTTTTTTCTCTCAATGCTGCTTTTGCAGCAGAGCTCTCAATATTTTTTTTTTTTTTTTTTTTCTTTCTTTTTTTTGCAGCTGATATTTTTTCTAGACCATTTCAATTCTTTATTTTTTTACATTTCAAAATTAAACCCAGATGAATCCAGAAGCAAATAATTCATACAAACCATTAAAATTGATACATAAAATATGTACACAAAAAGCTACATCCTCATCAGGCTGATTATACTAAGGAAAGCATACAACATGTTTTATAACAACGCTTCAAAAATGCTCTACTGTTGTCTTTGAAATCGAAACATTTCCAATATTTGTCTGAAACTGTAACATTTTCAGAACTGTTGAAAAGAAATTTGGGTCAACATACTGACCATTAAAAAAAGAAAAGAAAAAAGAAAAGCAATGCAGCCGCCAAATGTTAGTCAATGTTTTGACACGATACGAAACAAAACAATGATGGTGAGAAATCAAATCATTCATGTTATCTTACATCTCAGTAATTGAAATTCACAGCCTTTTGAGTAACGTTTTCTATTTGCTGCTCAGGTTTGATAAGTAAAATAAAAAAGCCAATGAAATGTAAATCAGATTTTTAAAAACAACACTTTCAAAAACACAGAACTCAAGATCCGATGCGCTCGAGTGGTGCAGTGCAGCAGGACTGGACACACGACTTCATCTTCATCTGCGCCATGAGCGCGACTCGTTATCGTCTTCCTCTTCATCATCGTCCTGCAGCAGGGAATCATCCACGAGCGAATCCTCTGGAAACTGCAGCCAATCAGAAAACACTCAGAATCAAATGAATGCACAATGACAGTACAAATGTTTTGTGCTTACATCATGGTACATTCGCTCAGCTATATGTGAGCAGGACTGGTTTATGTTACGAATACACAAGAACAAGGAAGAAACAGTAATATAAAGTGGGACGTATCCAACATTTATTAAGGTATGTTATAAGGCACAATGCAAAGTTGTTTACACTTGCTCAGCAACATCACAACAGAAAAATTAAGTGTAATGTTGTGCGGTCACAGGTTTGCATTAGTTTGTGGCTCATTTAAATAGAATTTAGAGTAAGAAATGCGATAATGCAAACTGTTTAACAAAGTTTTTGTTTTTAACTTGAGTGGTACATTAAGGTGTGTACATACACTGATGACTTAATTTGTTATAAATGATCACATTTTTGGGTTGTGTCCATTAGGTTCCAAATAAAAAAGAAAATATGAAGATCAAAAATACAGTAAAATCAGCAATTTTATGAAATATTATTACAATTTAAAAGGACTTTTTTCATTTTAATATATTTAAAAATGCAATTTATTCCTGTGATGCAAAGCTGAATTTTCAGCATCATTACTCCAGTCTTCAGAGTCACATGACCCTTCAGAAATTATTCTAATATGCTGATTTGCTGCTCAAGAAATATTTCTTATTATCATTATTGAAAATAGTTGAGCTGCTTAATTTATGATGCTTTGATGAATAGAAATGTCAAAAGAACAGCATTTATGTCTTATAAGAAATGTCTTTACTGTCACTTTTGATCAATTTAATGCACCCTTGCTGAAAAAAAAATTACTTTCTTTTATTCTCCAGCAAAAATAAATATATTGTAATGTATACAAATGTTAAAATTACTTGCATACCTAATAAAAGTAGTTCAAATGGCTTGAACAGAGTAAACCAAACACCCTTAAAGTGAACTGTGATGAAGGGCGTACCTCCTCATCCTCAGGTTCAACCGCATCCGGGTCTGTTGTGTTGAAGGAAGCCGTGGGCTTGTGCCAGGCCAAACGCAGCTCCTGATTATTAAACCGAACGCTGTGGATGGCCGCCTGAGGAACAGAGTTGAAGTTTAGACTCTGCATCAAGGCATGAATGTATGCGTTTACTGATGTTTATGGGTTATGTCAGTACCTGTTCTGCCTCTCCACGAGTTTTGTATGTAATGATGGCACTAAGACTAGATTCCTCCATCTGGCAATCTTCAATCTCCCCGTATTGCTGGAGGTTAGTGGGAGAACCAGTTATGACTCAAAGACATACCTCATAAACAGTGTGATGCAACATGCCCTTTAATGTTACTCACAGCGAAGTGTGGCAGCAGGTCGACTCGATCTGCCTCAGTGAAACCGCTGATCTCTAAAGCTCGGGGTCGATGATCCACCACAGCGTGAGATGAGACTCCTCTCCCGCGTCCTCGAATCCCTCGGCCTCGGCTCCTCAGGGCCCCCCGACCCCTGCCGTGGGCCCCCCTCCCACGTCCTGGGGTCAGAAGCCCCCTTTTGGCAGCCTGAATGAAAACACCTCATTTAAGCTTATAGAGTTTAAGTAGCACTACAGTGCCACTCAGTGGAAGAACTGAGAATGAGTTTCCTGTTTATAACCCATTCACTACTTCAATAAAAGTGTAATTTCTCATGCTACTAGCACTGCAAAGTTTCTGGATTGACAATCATATCTAAATGCGGGGTTGAATCCAAAAATGCAATGTTTGACAGTGGCAACATACGGGACTAAAATATCTGATACTGTATGTCAAAACAGATGTGTGAAATAAGTCTTGCAAACTAACAGATGTGCCAATTTCTCTATGCAATGTGTGATGTTTTTATTTCGCTTCGCTACAACATCTTGTTTAATTGTCATTTTTTTTATATTTCATATTTTTATACTGGTTCAATGGTACCTTTAAGTAAATATGATTTTAAACATTTCTTTTGGTGTTCATTTAGTTAAGTGGTCACTATGTCAAGATTGTTTTTAACTGTTGATTTTTAGCAGTGTTATTTCAGTATCATGGAAATACTACTAGTTTTTATTAATATTTTGAATAAGTTGTTACATTTAACTTTAGTTAAAATTTTAGAAATTTTGTTGTGTGCTTTTGTAATTTATATTTATTATATCATTTTTTATATATACACATTTATTTCAGTTTTAGTTATTTTTGTACATTAAATTAAACTAAATTAAAATGATAAATATTGCCTTGGCAACTAGCCGAAATAAGTATTTTATTTTATGTATTGTTTTAATTTTAGTTTTAAAGTTTTAAGCATTTGCGAGCATTTTTTGAGAATGTGCGAGTAAAAATTTGACGTGGTCGCACTTGAGTGCATTATACTCGCCGCATCAGCACGAGCGCGAAGGTGCGCGCAGCAGACGGAGCGCAACGGAGGATTTGGTTTTCAAACTAAAATGAAAGACCGCTTCTTAAACCAGTGAAGGTGAACATGTTGGTATTCTTGTAGAGAAAACATGCAAGTCCTGTCAGCGACAGACAGTTTAGTTTTACTTTTCTTTTTGTTTTGAAAAGCTTATCTTTGCTGTTTACCACACGTTACGGTATGGAGGCTTTCCTTATTGTTTTTTATTTGATTCCTCAGTGTTTGGCAAGCATTCCGTAATTTATTAGTCGGTAGCCTATATAATACAGCATGTGATGTGTCTTATGCCATACCTCGTCGTATTCATTTTTGTTAATAAATGTTATGTAAGCTAGTTTGTCATTGTAACCTACTGTTTTATTGTTGTTGTGCTTTTTAATTAAGAATAACAATGAATCCATCTTTTGTTTAGTCTTAAAAAGTGAAAGGTGTATAGATAAGCAAAACAGACAATTATCTTTTCTTGTAAAACATGACACCAAGATCACGAATGTGAAGTGAAAGTGAAAGCGCATGAAAAGAGGAATTCCTGTCACAATTTAAATCACAAATAATACTGATGAAAAAGGGTTGAATGTTGACCACTTTCGTTACCATATAACTATAAACTATGATAAAAGTTCATCAGCATGCATTGATTAATCAAATGTTGTAGCAAAAAAAAATTTATAAATTGCGACCAAATTATGTGCTTGTGCGACCAACTGACAAAGTTAGTCGCAAAAGAGCGACCAGTGGGAAGAATGAGTCTAGAGCCCTGCCAGGTAGAGGTCTTCATGGAGGACCCAAGACCCGAGGACCAGGGACCCGACCTGGGACCCGTACGGGTTCGGGTCTATATTTTAAATGGTCAGCCAGGTCTGGGTCGGGTCCCAATCTATTACTTTGGGTCCTGGGTCTTTTTAACATCAGTGTCAGTCAGCATGCGTGTGTTTTGTAACTTGCAGTTTGTAAAATTAGGATGAGAAAAGTGTGAGCAGGAAATAAGGTGGGAAAAAAAAAAAAAAAAAAACACGCATTACCTCAGCCGCCAGAAACAGAGCGCGGGCGGAATTAATGTTAGTACTGCAAACGGACGGTGATCATGGATTCCTTCATGGGTGATGTGAAAAAAAGGCTGAAACAAAACTGAAGAGACGCACCTGTTATTGAACACGCACGCAGTTAAGTGTAACAAACTTCTAATTCTGTGCGCTTTTTGCTAAAAATAATAATTGCTCTGAGTCTTTATTACAACCAACAAAACGTATCGTTATTGAAGTTCAAAAGGGTAAACGTAACAGTCGAAGTTGACTCGAGATGAAAAAAAAAAACTGCGAAGTTGCATTAGTCATCCGTCTCCGTGACAGCAAGTAGACTTTTAAAGCTGGAATTTAGAGTGGATTAAGAGTCTTTCAGACGGCAAGAGAGAGGAACAGCCTAACATGGATGGACATTTATTGGCAAGGAGGATTGTAGCCATCGCAGTCAGGGAGAGGGCTACAAACAGTAGTTAAGGCAAGAAGGTTTATTGACTTTATAGCATTTGCTGTGCAATATGTGCCGATCGGGACGGGTGCAGTCGGGTCGGTGTCTTCCCAGCCGGGTTCGGGTCCAACTTTCAAATAATGGTCAGGTCGGGTTCGGGTAGTACATTTAAGGCATTTCTCGGGTCTGCACGGGTTCAGGTCCCACTTTCAAATAAAATACGGGTCCGGGTCGGTTCCGCGCAGCACATTTACGGATCTCTTCGGGTACGAATTTTTGGTCCCGTGAAGACCTCTACTGCCAGGCCATGTCTTTTTCACATTTTTTGAGAGCAAATGTAAAAATATCGAGCTATATACAGACTAACGGCTAAATTTGGAAAAAAATATAAATGTGCCATATTCTAGCTATAAGAAATAAAGTAAAAGCAAAAATGTGCTCAAGAATAGAGCTTTTTGTCTCTTTGTAAAATATACCTCCAACTGCAGCTGAGTGTATTTGATCTTGAGTTCAGCAGTGTCCTCTCCTGCCTGCATTTTCTTATAAAGGTCCAACTCAGTGTCCAGGAGCTCCTTTTGAGCCTGAAAACAGAGATGCATCATACACACATGCAGAAAAACTCATTTCTTGCTTATGGTGCTTTGGGACTGTGTGTGTACCTGAGCTTTGCTCTTGAGTGTGGTCTTGAGGGCATTAGCACTGGACAGTCCTTTCATCTCCTCCTGTAGTTTGGTGATGCTGTTGGTGAGGGTGGTGAGGGTCTGCATGATCAGAGCTTTATCCTCCGCCTTCATGGACTTGTTCTTTTCCAGCTTAGATATCAGCAGCTGAAGACACACACAGGTCTCAATCCCAAACTTTTAAAAGATAGTGTACTTTTGAACTTTAACTCATTAAAATACACCTGGTTAACAGACAGTGACATCTAGGAAACAACGAGCATTTTTCAAATTAACATAACATATGAACAACAAGACACAAGGACAATGATTAATGCCGCACCTTCTGAGTCTGAATGTGCTTCTCCAAAATCTCATGTTTCTTTTTCCGAACGTCATGTTGAAGTTTCAGCGTCTCCTGGTGGAGAATGACAGGACCACATTTACAGTAGTTCAACACTGCTAACACAATCATAAAATGTGCAACCAGCACATTAATACAAACCTGTTTCCTTTTCAGGGCATCTTCTGCGCTAACAGCGGTGCTCCCAAATGGCCCTCCCTTCTGGCCAGCTTTCAGTGCTGCTGGGTTATAAACAGTCTTAGTCAGGCCAGTAGATGTGGAAAAGACCTGAAAAGAAATTAAAGATATTACCAAGAGATTATACATTATGTATACATGTAAAAGGGTCTCAAAATGAGCCAGTAGGCCACAACAAGATGGCACTGCTGAATGCATATTCTACACAAATGTGTAAATAGGGAGGTTAATAAGCTGCAATGTGGACTAGACTTTCTGATAACAGTACAAAGCCTAGCTACATAAAAATATGAGAACAAACCTTTCCTCCAAGGCCAGTTGGTTTAGAAAAGCCCAAACGCTCCTTCACTGAGGCCTTGACTGTATTCTGTGGAGAACAGAAACACAGAGACATGATGAGATCTGAGATGAGAAAGAGAAAGCACAAATACAAACACACGATCAGGAACAGTTTGAGTCACACATTCACCTGTCGAGCGCCGCCGGGGTCGTGTGAGGGTTCAGGGTGGGCTGTGGGCAGGGGTCCGAGCCGGTCTTTCACTGACTGTTTCAGTGTGGTCACCACAGGCTGCTGGGCTGTCTGCATGTTCTACAAACAACAAACATGGCTCCGACAATCAGATTTTACGGCTGTAACCATCTGATATATGAAACTGTTTATGCACACTGATCATGATGTTTGCCTAATACACTCAGCAGTCAGATCATGCACAATAAAACGACTCAATACTGTAAGAATTTGTATGTATGAATGTGTACTGTAAACTATGTAAGAATTTTTTTGTGTTGTGGAAAGAGGTATTAATACAGCATGGGTAGTAATTAGTGGATCATCAATATATAGCCAAGGTTGATTATTGAGTGAACTGTTCACTGTAGTTTAATTTGCTTTCTGTTCATGAGTGATTAACAAATCAATTTTTAACACATTTAAGTTAAAATAAATTTTCAAATTAATTATTTTAATGTTATATAAAATAAACATTAATTGTACTGCTGTGACTGCATTGTGCATGTAAAAAAAAAAAAAAAAAAAAAAAAGATAAATCTGTTAGTTATTATATACTAAATTATGATAAACATTGTGATGAATGTTAGTTACTGTCTTGAAATTAAAGTGTTAATATAAACATTTTGATAAGTTTATAAAAAATATCATCTACCATATGTACATTAAATTGATAAACATAATAGTGATAAATAAAAATGGATTATTTTATAAAAATTGTGATGCGTGTTATTTACTCTCTTAATATTAAATTGTGATAAATCGATAAAAATCGTGATGTGTTATTTACTCCTTAAATAATGAAAAATTATTTAATTTAAAAAAACGTGTCTTATTTACCATCTTTAAATTGTGATAAATGTGTTAGTTACTATCTTTAAATAAAATCAATATTTAATAAATACAATCAAATCTACATTTAATCACAATTAAATTTAAATATATATTTTTAGTGGCATCGGTCACTAATAAAATATTGCTCGACCACTAATAGATCTAATGGTTGAATTTACTGGAGGATTTGATACCGGATGTGGAGTGGTGTGTATGTGCTCCACCGCGTCCTCTCTGTGCCAGTGAACTCTGATAAAGCGGTTGTTGAGCACTGCCTCTGTGCTCTGTATGGCCCGTTTGGCTTCTTCAGGAGAGGCAAACTGGATCAGCGCCCCCTCTGGGTCATTAATATATGCCACCTAAAACAGAGGAAATGTGCTAATAAGATCTTTAAGATCATGAACATCATATCGCATAACACAAACATTGACTTTTAACCATCACGAGATTATTTGAGTTACAGTACCTGTAGATTGACGATGGTGCCAAACTTGCTGAAATGCTCGTTTAGTTTGCTGATGTTGTTGAGTTCAGGAGGAATCTGACGGATGGCCAGTTTGGTGTTTGCTGAAGAGTAGGGCACTTTCCTGTGAAAGCCGAAGTGGTTGGGTTTGTTGAAGTTTGGTCTGTAGAGCGAAAAGAAACATGCACATTGAGGTCAAATGTAAGTAATGAAACAGACTGAAGAGACAGAGCAAATGACCGCAGCACCAAATAATGGATACTTCGTTTGTGTGCACTCAAGCATTTGAAGAGATAGTTTTATCTTATAGAGAACATTTTATTAAACCTCTTTAGAAATACTGCATTCATATTCAACTATATGCACCCTTTTATGTATCTATTTGACCCGGGTATGCCTCACATGTCCGGAAAAGTGAAGCTGCGGGCTCTTTGATCGCCCCCTGGTGGCTGGCTGCAGTACAGGTCATAAACCCCGCCCTCTCCATGTAAACGAATGGGACTCGAGTCAAAATAAAAAATAAATTACACTTCCAATACAATTTTCCAAAATATGGTTTTGGTCATTTAAGGTAGTTGTTATCACTCTGATATATGTTCAATTGTTCATTTTTGTGATAAGTTTCATTTTAGCTAGTAATTTGATGCTATAAAAACGGGGCGTGTCGTTATGATTGATTGGGTCTGCTGGAGTTTGGGCAGGAGTTTGATGACCTCCAAATGACATCATTTTCTCAAGATGGCCCATACTGAGATGCTTTGGCTTCACTTTTCTATAGTGGAAGGAAGCTGAGACGCGTCGTCCATCTTTTTTTACAGTCTATGATTTGACCTCAGAAAATAATTAAATAAAATACCTTATTTTATTTTTTTTAATTTTTAATTTTAAAATTATACAATTTTTGAATGACTCCGTCTTACTTGTCAAACCAGGGTTTCTTTGCAGGAATCGCTCCATCATGCAGTCCTGCTCCTCTCTTCCTGGAGTCTGATTCTAAAACTATCCGAGCGCTGTTGCTGTTTGACATTTTCTCTGAAAGAATTACACGCACAAAAAGAGGGAAGTAAAGGACAAGAAAATGTGTTAGGATGCATTAAAATTCCACAGGAAGAAAAATAAGCAAATTCACGAGGAGCTGGTTTAGCAGGGAGGCCAGAGCTCACAGTTACCTCTAGGGGGCAGATCCACTTCTCCCATGGTCAGACCAATCAGATTGGGCCGCTGAGCGTTGACTCGGTGTCTGTACATGGGCCGTGAGGTCATGCTGGGGGCTTCAGGATTATACACCTCTGGCTCAAACGAACCTTTACATTATAAAACAATAACAGTTGTAATTCCATAATTATTAAATAATAATTAGTAGCATTTTTAATTGGTATGTATACGACCATTCAAAAACTAGGGGTCAGAATGATTCTTTGTTTCAAAGAAAGAAATGTATACTTTTATTCAGCTAGGATGCATTAAATTGATAAATAGTGACTATAAAGACATTTATGATGTAACAAAATATTTATATTTAAAATAAATGCTGTTCTTTTGCACTTTGTATTCATAAAAGACTCCTGAAAATAATGATCACGGCTTCAACAAAACATGGAATAGCACAACTGTTTTCATTATTGATAATAATCAGAAATGTTTCTTAAGCAGCAAATCAGCATATCCGCATGATTTCTGAAGGATCATGTGACACTGAAGATGCTGAAAATTTTGTTTGGTCATTACAGGAATAAATCTCTTTTTTAAATATATCCAAATAGAATACCTATTTTAAATTGTAATAACATTTCCCAGTTATTATTGTTATTTTTGATCAAGTAAATGCAGCCTTGGTGAGCATAAGAGACTTCTTTCAAAATCCATTTAAAAAATCTTACCAACCCCAAATCTTTGAACCTTAGTGTAGTTGAATAATAAGTGAGATAACAGTTAACTGGTCATTAATGCAAAATAAATCCCTAAAGTATGACATAAGTCCTATTTACCAGAATGTATTTGACGATTTTTGCTGGCTGATTGTCATTGCTCCCTGACATATTCCACACTTTTTTAATGCTTTGATTTTCCCTATTCACTTGTATAGTGTTAATCAAAATTTCTTGCACCAAAACAAGTCATAATTTACATAAATCCTCATATGAGTCAGTTAGTATATGCCCAGGTTCAAGATATGACAGTCCAGTTGAGTCATCACTGTATTACTGTATTAGACATGACACATTCATAAGCACTTACCTGAAGTAAAGAGAGGTGGTGGAGGCTGGGTGATCGGAGGCCGGACACCTGACGTCACTATAGTGGGCACAGAGCTGGTGATGGAGTTTGGTGGAGCATCCATGCCAGAGGGCTGCAGAGCAGGAAGCGGTGGAGGAGGACCTGAAAGAGAGAGGAACAGAACATTTAGCCTATAAAAACACTCAATATTAAACATTAAAACGAAAGCAGGCTTTTTCATACCTGCTACAGGTGGTAGGCTGGGTGGCATGGTGCCCGGTGGGGGAACAGGTGGTCTGAGGTTCACTTGTGGAGTCAGGAGTGAGTGAGAGGGCGGCAGACCAGGAGGAGGTGGGCCGTCTACTCCAGGAAGAGGCGGTGGCTGGAAAGGAAGTATGCTGGGAAGATTAACATCCTCCACCACCACTGGATCACTTCCATGATCAAAAGGGCACATGTCTCCTCGCATACAGAAGCCTTTCTCTGTAGAGACAAGCAAATCAGGATGTTACTGACATAAAGATGGCTAGTCTGTCATGAACATGGCTCACTGATCATAGAGTTAAAAATTCTGTACCGTCATAGTCACGACAGCGTTTTCTTGGTGGGCCGCCTCTACCAAAGGGCGGGTGGTCCTGAGGGAATTCTGACCAGCTCTCAGTGGTGTTGTTCCCATGGTGGGAGGGCGCGATGACCGTGATGGTGCTACTAAGGGTGGGCACAGGGAAATGAGCAGAGGAGTTCCCGGCTGTAAGAGGCGTAGCGGTGTAGCCATCGGTGGTCGCCCCCTCCTGACGTTCTGGATGACTGTGCTCGTATTTTGGCTTTCCAGAATCTCGCTCTAGGAGGGAAAGAAAAGTGTTCAACAGGAGCATGACAAAGTGAGCACTGTAAATGTTGTGAAAATGTGTGGGGCTTTTTTTATTTTAATGCAAGTAAGTATACTAGAGTTAAAAATGGGTCCGTTATTTGGTAAAATTAATACTTTTATTTAGCAAGGATGCATTATCCTGATCAAAAGGGACAATAAACACATTTATAATGTTACAAAAGATTTACAATTAAAATAAACACTGTTATTTTTTAACTTTCATTAAAGAATACTGTAAACAATTTCAGTTTCCACAAAAATACTAAGCATATGCTCAGCATATGAGAATGATCATGTCATGTGACACTGAAGATGCTGAAAATTCAGCTTTGACATCACAGGAATAAATTACATTTCAAATTTATAAAATAAAATAAATGTAAAAAAATCTTGAATAAAATAACATTTATTTTAGTTTGTGTTAATATTTTACAGCATTACTGTTTTTAAAATATTTTCAATCAAATAAATGCAGCCTTGTTGAATAAGAGACACTTTAAAAATCTTACATTCTTCATCCTTATTTATTTATTTTTTTACTTAAATATGTAAGAACTAAGGCCCGGTTTCACAGACACGGTTTAGACTAAGCCAGGATTAGGCCATAGTTCAATTAGGACATTTAAGTAATTTTTATAAACATGCCTTAGAAAAAACATTACCGGGTTGCATCTTGAGACAAAACAAAGGCACTGATATATTTTAAGATCAGTCAGTGCACGTTTATTTCAGTTGAAACAGCTTAGACTTACATTTTAGTCTAGGACTAGGCTTAAGCCTAGGCTTATCATTGTACTGATGCTGGCTCAAGTATTTTAGGTAGAAATATTCCATGCAGTCTCTATTAATATGAGTTACAAAATATAAGCACTTACATAAATCTGTTTTAGACAAAGCATAGCAAAAAGTATTTCATGTCAACTTCACGCATAAAAATTCTAAAATGAGAATAAACCACATCACAACAGTAAAGTGATATTTCACCTCTGCTTCTACTTCTAGAGTGAGTCCGTGTGCGAGATCGGCTGCGGTCCCGCTCTCTGTCTCTGTCCCGGTCACGAGTGCGGTCCTTACTCCAGCTGCGACTACGACTGCGACTGTAACTGGGGCTGCGTTCTCTCCTGCGGTTATAACGCTCTCTGTACGAGTCCCTTCTGGGAGGGTTACGGTCATACTCTCGCTTCCTGGAGCGGTCATCTTTCTTGCGGTCGTCTACTCTCCTGTAATTTAATTGGAATAGAAGAGAAAATATGAGGATAGTTAACAAGGTGGCTTAAGAGATGCGTGTATGTGGCATTCTGGGAAAGTTAAAAAATAAAAACAATCTTATGTTCTATCTAATGTGAATCTCACCTGCTGTCTCGGCTGTATCTGGAGCTAGACGGAGGACTGTGGTTTATTCTCCTGGAGAATTTCTTTTCTCGATCCTCATCTCGGCTGGGCTGCTTATACAAAACCAACCACAGAAATCAATACCATCAAGCACAAAAGAAAACTGTAGTGTAGGATTATTCAAAATGTTGATCTTATGTGATTGTTTTATGTTACCTCCTCTCTCTTTGTTTCATCTTTCTCTGTGCGCTGGTGAGTTTCAGTTCTGCTTGCGGAAGTCAGCTGCTCTGGTTGAGGTAGGTAACTCTTTGCGTTCACAGCTTCAAAAAGGTTGTCCACAAATGTCTGCGTCTCTGAAAGCAAAAGCAAATGAATGTTAACAGCTTCAGAGATTCAGTCCTGACAGAATAACAACATATAATATGCAGTTTTGGAAATTGACATGGAATTGAAGCAGCTGTTATGCAAATCATGTCTAAAAAGTGACTTCAGGGAATGACTAACGGCAACCACCTTGACATGATCTTACTAGTTAGTGGTCTTCACCTGGTTTGAGCAAAAGAACTGCATATATTCAGATCATTAATACAGTTGAATTATACCTTTCTGAAGGAATACATCCAACTGGTCAATGCATAGTGCTTTTAACTCCTTCTCGGATTTATCTTTCTTCACCAAGGCAACCACATATTTCGCAAGAGCAGAAGGGTCAGCATCACATCTGCAGGACAGACATATACACTTCAATTACATTAAACCCAAACGATGTTCAACCAGACATAAGGATCTGTTCTCGACGCTCATTTGACAACCTAGAACATCTTTACAGCAAGTTAAGATCATCTGTATAATAGATACAACTTACAATTGCTGGTAACTCGTGAGTACTAGGATAACCACTTACAAGCATTATAGTTAATAAAATTTAAGACCAATATACAAAAAGAGTAAATGCACTTGTCAATCATAAAGTCATATAAAACTAAAGCCACTGACATTCAGAAAGACCTGAATCATTTTGCTAGCATCATTTTAACGCACTGTGCATCAGCAGCATCACTTACATGGGTTCAAGAGTCTTCGAGAGCCACGTCTTCAAGGCATCGAGGTTTTCAATGATCATTTTTCAGAGGAGGGCTGTTTGTTCTGCAGTTATGCCCCTGTGAGAGTGACCAACAACAGTGAGTTTACAGTCTGCTCAGGATGTAACGTAACGTTAGAGTTTGTACTGTCAGGCCTCAGTCTTTCACTCACCCACCGCCCTCATAAACTCCGACTGGAATATCACATATAATTGTACACCAGCCAGGGAAGACAGTCGGTAACAGGAAGCTTAGAAACGGTCTTTACTTTAGGAGTTATCGGGGTTGGTTTCTGCGCGCATGTGAACGAACTGTCCACCACACTTTTAGCTCTTTCTTACTTTAGAGAAATGGCGACTGTTTACTCTCGCGGGCAAATCTCGCGAGAGTCGTCCGCCGCCGCCGCACATGGTCACTTCCAGAGAGTTTCTTAAAGGGGCCGCTGCGGTGTGAAGGCAGTATCATCACATTTTACAAAAAAAAATAATTTAACTTTTGAGTTATTTATTTGAATATATTTGATTTTTACATTTGCTCGGTATTATATATTGCGAAATATAGATTCACAAACAACACATCTGAGCAATACAAACACTATACTTACCTATTAATCTCTTTTATTATACAATTAAGTCTAATTTCTTTATGACATACCCTCGGATGGTTCTAATGTTCTTTATCTCTTGTCTGTTAATTTAAAAAGATATAAATAAAAACTTCATATTGTGGAATTGTAACAAAATATATTTGTCATATATTATGTTTTAATTAAATGAAATCTTATGCATACACTGACTCCCAAATAAAATTCACTAAAAAAGATTCACTATGATTAACTTTCATGTTATAATAACATTACACAATAAGTAATATTTTATTGAATTATTTAGTTGAACAACGGTGACTTTTCAACAGGGCTTTAATGATAAATTTTCACGTATAACAAAGCAGTTTCTCTGTACAGATCAAGGAGACATTTAAAACAATTGTTACAATTTGCCGTACCTGGAAAGTGCAAAAAAATACAATTCATAAACAGAAATAAAATTCATGCTGTACATTTCATACCGGATTCATAAATAAGCACAGATATACACACACATCCATTAGTGATGGCTAAATCAAAAGCAGCTCAGTAAGTGCTGAAGTTTGTCTGGTTCCTGCAGAAACCGTGGCTGTCCACAGGGGTCACGAAAGGTCATGCTGTAGAGTTCAGATCATGGAGTCTAATTTGCATGACGACAGAATAAAAAAGGCACTCCATTCATATAATTAAAGGAAGAAAAACACATATACATACAAACAGATATGTGAATAAAAACAGCCACCTCTGAGATCTCCCATTTTTAAAGAAAATTACATTGACAGTCTAAAAAATACAGGATTTAAAATAGAATAAATGCAAAGAAATCAAAGCATTAATTTAGATCTCTTGGTATAACTTATTTCCAAAGCAACCAGCAGATGCAGGGAGCACTTTGTGATAGGAAATGAACATAACTCATCCCGATTCAGACTTCAAATCTAAACTTCAGCACCATAGCAAACTAAAGCACATATATGGAAGAACATACAACACAAAACTATCCTGATAAAGACATCTGCATTTTGGTATTAGTATCTTCATTAACATCTTCATATCGCGTATAAGTTTCAAAACAACCGTCCTTTAGTAAAGGAATGAATGTCACTCAAAGACATTAGTGTAAGAAAATGAGAATTAAATCAAACTAAACCCTTAAAAAATACAATGGTATTATAGGTTCTACCAAAACACCAGTTATCACTATGCAAGTCTAGTAATTTAGTACTAACAAATGCAAAAAGCATAAAGGTATTTTGCTGGAAACTATGATTACTATGGTACATTCTTGTAAGGGACACACATACATCTCCAGCCTACGGTGAAGAAATAAAAACTGCATATGATGGAGCAGAATTCAGATGTCAATCAGTAACTGTGAATTCTCTAGAAGGCCTGGAAGTTTACCTGCATAGTAAACAAAGACTGCATGGCTTAAAATATAAAAGAGGAGGGGAAACAGCATCTCACCTGACTATCGAATTATGCTGCATTGGTTCTAGCTGTTCCACGGTACACAAGTACCTCCTCTCTTTATAGTGCTCGGTTTGGATACTAGGAAGACTGCGGAGCATCAAGTAGCCAGTGGAATGCTTCAGAGGGACGAACTGTATTGCTTACTGTCTCACAAAGCCCTTCGTATTTGTAGTGTTTCATCAAACAAAACCTTCAGATGCAACAAATCCATAAATCAAACTGTAGAATGGTTATAAAACTATTTACATGTACATCCACGACAAAATTAAATCTTGCATTCTTCATTGAAATAAGTACATCACAATTCAAGTAATGAATGACAACACAACAGTTACACACAATAAAAATCAGCGTTTGCACCCCACCGATGTCAGTTTTGCTATAAAATGTGTTGGTCTATTGGAACAGAATGCGTCATACGCATTTTGAATTTTACTGGTGTAAATTATCATCCACTTTTCGAGGTCTGTGCAAGAGCAAGACTGTGCAAATAAATAATGCCTGTGTCCACTAATAAAACAACCTATGAAATATGACAAGGCCACTAAAGAGACAAATAACTGCACACGTACTCAACACACAAAACCTGATGCATATGTGAACGTAGACATGACAAAAACATGTTGTAATGATGCTGATGATAACTGTGTTATTGATGATTAACTAAATGGGCGTGGCACATGTGGTGGAAAACGACAGAGAGGGCGGAGTCAGGAGGGTCAACATTAGGGTTTTCACAGAATTCAGACACATGTAGTTAGATGGTGCCTGCACCAGTCCAATTACACGAGGGAACACGCATCCGTTTGGCTCAACACACACACAGATTTGCATTCAGGTGCTAAAAAAGTCCTTCATATTGTTTCAGCAAGAGGAGAGAGAGCCATCCTCCCATCTGAAACAATGGATTTGGGTGATTGACAGGGCAGTGGGCCAATCAGGCAGGAGGGCTGTGATTTGGGGGCGGGGTCAGGGCTGCTCTTGGGTGTTATACTCTGTTTCTCCAGACGAGATCTGAGTGAGACGCTTACTGGAGCCCCAGAGTTTCCTCGTAATCTGCCCAGAACGCATCTGAGGAACGGAGAGGAGAGGAGAGGGAAGTGAAGGATAAAAGTAAAGAGGAGGTGAACAGTGGGAGGGAAAAAAAGATGATTGATGAGTGCATGTGAGATCATCTTGTTGGATTCATTTTGAGGTTAGTGCAAAATCAAAATGTGCATTTCAAGTGAGGTAACTCAAAAAAGAAGATGAGATAAGAAAATGATAACACCACCCTGCATCATATTTGCTGAATGAAATCCAATACTAAGACGTGTTTCTTACTAATTGGGCTGCTGATTCCAAAAATAGTCCCAGTTTTGCTTAAGCATGTCACTTTTCAAAAAAAAAAAATATATATATATGATGTGCATCTTGACAACCATTTGTAAGGTGAAGAAGTCTTGTATTATTCCTTAAAAAAATGCCACAAAGACACAATATCTTCCTGTGAGCCAGGTTATGACTATCTGTTCAATTCTCAGCCAATTTTCACATGCATGAATGATTCTGAAGACATTATTTTATGCCTAATCCTGATTTCAAGGTAAATGCAAACATGAGCCAGATGTTTCTCTGCTACATCTGTGGGTGTTATAATACAGCCACAAAGAAACAGAAAAGTACAAATTTTGTGAAAAAAGCTTATTTTGTAAAGTTCTTTGACATTAAATGGAAATTAATGAAATGTATTATGTTAAATGAAACATTTTGAATACTTGTTTTGTCATTAAATCCGAAACCTTTGGCACTTGACTGAGCGTTATTTTGGTAATGCATTAAAGCTGATAAATACATAATTTGAAAAATCATCACTCTTATTTTGTGGAAAAACTGTACATGATGGAAAGTTGTTATTGATATTTTTGAACTCAGCATAATCCAAATACATAATATTATGCCTTTTTTGCAAATCAAGATGCAGGGCTGTGTAATTGTATGTACTGACTGTGTGTATACAAACCCTTTAAGTCTGAACTGACATTTTATGTCAGAAACATACTCTACATAAGCATGCAAAACACAGATGCTTGGAAAAATGCATTGTAAGCTCGCGGTCCCGTGGCACAAATGTGCGGCAGATTGAAATCGGCAAACTGAGTCAGTGCTTTCCATTCTTCTGTCTGAGGCAGAGACTACGTTCACCTTAACTAATCTCAGAACTCAAGGGGGCGATAGAGTTCACATCAAACAATGTGCGATAATTTAAGGAATTAGCTACATTATAGCACCCCTTATGGCAATGTGGTGAATGAAAAATATAGTATGTTCTCTGAGTAAATGTATCGCAATATACTGGTATGGACAATAACCATGATATTTTAAAAATTAAATATTAATATACAATTAATCCTAATAATAATCCAGCATCAGTTACTTCACATTTTGGAAAGCACTGATGTGTAAAATTGAGTTTGAGCTAGAAGCGTGTTCACATCCTCATGTAGACTATGTTTCAGGCTGTATTTTCCATATTAATTCATCTAATGTAAAAACCCAAATGTTGCTATACAAGCGAGTGATATTTAAGAGAAAATCCTTGAGAACGCTTTGCATTGTTTGGAATATTCAAAAATAGCTTCAGTATTTGGCATGAATACCTGTGCATTCAGTCACATCAAAAACAGTCACATCGAAAAGAAAAAAAAAGAAAAAACATCAAAACCCTCCTCTAATGATTTCACAGTTTTACAATTATTCAAGAATGAGTGTGACACTACGAGTTTATTTTATTCTATTATTACTATCGTTATATCGTATTATTACTAGCATTGTTAGTAGTATCATGAGGGTTTGGGTTTGGTTAGGTTACAACTCCAACTGCTAAGAAAAAACTGAAACCAACAGCAAAATTATTAAAAAACATTAACACTTCACACAATCACCACTGATTACACAACAGATGCTCAAGATAAAAATCATTGGCAACAGTTTCAATGCATTGTTATGTCATTACTATGTTCACGAGTGTACTGCTTGTTATGTTTATGTGATGATTGATTGATTGATTGATTGATTGATAGTTTGGGGACAAAATAGCTTAAAAATGTCCTTAGAAGTTAGCTAGATCTGATAATACCACTTTGGGCTTGTCTTCAAAAAATAAATGATTAATAAATAAATAGTGTTTTTTTAAATCTATTCTTTTAGGGGAAGAGTTATGGTTTTGGGTTTGGATAGCCCCCACTTAGATAGCTAGGTAAATATGTGAACTTTATGTATCTGAATTTGACTTGTATGTATTTCTCTCAGATGATGTCAGGGCTGAACGTGTTCTGGTCTCTGAGATGCAGCAGGCGTGCGGGCGATCGCACACGCAGCGTGTTCATGAGAGGCGAGCCCTCCATCCTCTGAGTGATGTAGTTCCTGAAGGAGTTTTTTACCTCGGCGGGTTTCCCGACGCCCACCACGATCAGCTTGCCGTCATCGAGTCCCACCAGAACGTGAGACTGCTCCTTGGTCACAGACACGCACCGGATGGGCACCCGCATAGCCATCGGTGACACGCACAGAGCCAGGCTGCCATGGATAACCAAGAGAGAGGCGGTGTTAGGATCAAGTTCAAACAACAAACATTCTTACAATCCAACCCAAGAAGATATTTTGAAGAATGACCAAACAGTTTCAGGTCCCCATTGACTTCCATACTTTTTTTTCCCATTACCAACATTTTTCAAAGTATCGTCGTTAGTGTTCAGCAGACGAAAGAAAGTCATACAGGTTTGAGGGTGAGTAAATACGATAGAGTTGAACTATCCTTTAATAAAGTGCAACAGGCAGGTTCTGGAAGTAAAAGTCTCAATGATTATTTTTAAATGCTAACTTAAACTATTAAAGACAGACCTCCTGGAAACTGTGAGGTTGTTAATCAATGGTATATGCTTTTGTTAAGCCCATCAGCCCACATTATTTCAACTTATTTTTTTAATAATTGTGTTTAACAGTGGAATTCCTGGTGAGATGCCGCTTCTGCAAAGAAATCTTCACCAATCAGAATCACAACAAGCAAACTGCATCAAAACTCACAAAAAATCAGCATATTATAATTATTTCTGAAGGATCATGTGACACTGAAGACTGGAGTAATTATGCTGAAAATTCAGCTTTGGATCACTGGAATAAATTACATTTTAAATTATATTCCAATAGAAAACAGTTATTTTAAATTGTAATAATATTTCACAATGTTACTGTTTTTACTGCATTTTGATCAAATAAATGCAGCTTTGATGAGCAGAAGAGACTAAAAACATTTAAAAATCATTATGTTTCAAAAATTTGATAAGTACTGTATGTATATATATGTTTTGCGATAAATATAAAATATATTGTTTGTACAGTATATATGTAATCAACATTGCAGAAATAAAACTCTTTAGCGCCCACCAAGTTCCATGAAGCACTGTAAATCATGCTCTAATCATACTTAAACAACTATATATTATGCATTAAAGGGGTGGTTGATTGCGATTTCACTTTTTTAACATTAGTTAGTGTGTAATGTTGCTGTCTGAGCATAAACAATATCTGCAGAGTTGCGGTGCTGAAAGTTCAATGCAAACGGAGATATCATCTTTTAAAATTCTGGCAGTTTAATGCCTACAAAAACGACAGGTAAGGGACTACAACGAGTTACTTCCCGGGTCTGATACCATGGACCCAGATAAACCCCGCCCCCGGGAACACGCAGCAAAGGGGGCGAGGCCATGCTGCGCTGCTTTAGAGAAGAGGAAGAGAAAACTAGGGATGCACGTAAAAATCTATTCATATGAATCGCGATTCTGTCTTCTAACGATTCTAATGGATTCTCAAGTTTCAAAATCATTAAAGCAGCCGTTCTTAATACTGTTACTCCTGTCGCCCTGCTCTGCATCTCTCTCTCTCTCTCTCTCTCTCTCTCTCTCTCATTCAGATCGTCAGATCAGCTCCAACAAACTGTTCCAATTATACACTTATTTTCTCACAGCAATGAGAAGCATTATAAATGGACACGCGTGCGGTTGCTGTGCTGTATTAAAGCTTTAATCAGGATAAAACCGTATATTAAAAGCTAACAGAAGCAGTAGCACTTACAAATAGCAGCGTATTTAAAAGTATGAGACAACAACAACCAAACATACCATTAAGAGCCGTGCTTGCACAGGTTCTGCACGATCCTCTTCACTAATATCCTCTGGGTCTCAATCGGGCTCAAATTGATAAGCATTATAGACAACGCCACTGTTTACAATTCAACCGGAGCACATGCCACTGAGGAGAGGGGCGGGACGTTCAGACGTGCAGTAGAGGCAGTTTAGCCAATCACAACACACTGAGCCAGCTAACCAATCTCAGCCCATCGCGTATTTCTGAAGGAGGAGCTTCATAAAACCAGGAAATAAATCGAGGCGTTTGTCAGAGAAGGGACAGAGTGGTGTGGAATAAAGGTAAATTATGTGAAAAATAATGCGTTTTTAAAAAAAACAAGCATGAACACATGCTAGACTGCACCCCATAAACACAATCAAGCCTAGAAAAAAAAACAGTCAACCACCCCTTTAAATAAATCTGATTGCTTCAATATTTAATCAGTAGTTTTTAAATTAGATTAATTGATTCACCTCATAGCTGGTTGGTTTAGTTCATGGCGTAAAGCATTTAAATAAAGACTATTTTAAAATCTCAACAGGAGTAATTCATGGAAAAAACACTTCCGGAACCAAAGCAGCTGGAAAAAAATGGTACTGCTGCAATATCTATAGTATTCTGGTTTCTAGATATGACTCGGTTACCTCAATGCATGTGTGTTCTTTCAAACATTTCATCATTCACCAGACACACATTGTAATAATGACACTCAAGAGCATTACTTTCTGACTTCTGGGAATTTAACTGCTGAAACTTTTGTTTCTGATGCGTGGTAAAATATGAAAAAAGCAGCAGATTATGGTTTACAGGTTTACCTGTACAGATCTCTGACAGACAGGAACCCCTGCTCGCTGCCGATGACCACATGTTCTCCTGAAGCACACATGTCTGTCACCTGCTCCTTCAGAGGAGCGCTGCACAGGTGCTTCCCGTTCACTGAGTACAGGTGCAGGGCGTTCTTATCCTGAACACACACACAACACAAAGAGGCTCGGTTTACACGGACACAGAACTGTGTGTGGAGAAGGGGAACTGAACTGTGTTTGATACCTTCAGTGTGGCTTTGCCCTCTATACAGGTGTGCACCACTAGATGTCCCTCCCAGGACACAGCCAGGTGCATGATGGACATGGGCAGAGAGCTCTCACATGGCGGCCGCAGAGAGCGCATGTACTGACCCCTCCGAACAGTGTGAATGATCACCGTCCCATCCTGTGACACACACAAACTGCTATTCACATTTTTGTATCACCTTTTACTCCCAGAAATCCGCCCAAAAAAGTTATTCAACCATCTTTGACCTCTTTAAGGATTTGTTATGTAAATTAGCTATATTATGATTTGTTAACCTTTTTGTATTTGAAATAAGGCACAATGCCAGTGTCAAGTTGCTGAATACTGAACAAGTGTGAGTAGCAGTCAGTGTTTTTGAGTGATTTTGAGAGAGGTGAGTCTCACCCGTGATCCAGAGACTGCCATGTCCAGCTCTGTACTGATAGACACACTCACAACTTCATCTGTGTGTCCGTACAATACCTGCACTGGCTTATGGGACAGACCCACCGGAGCACCTCCCTACAAAAACAGAACAAGTTTAAACTCCAACACTGAATTAGAAATAAAAACCTCCTCTTTATACGAGTAGAGAATAAAAACTTTATTCATTATAGTATTTAACACAAGAGATAAGGTAGTTTAAAAAAAAAAAAAAAATTACCAATTAAAACAAAATTCCTAAGATTGTTAAATTAAGGAAGAAACTTCTGAAACATTTCTTGTAAAATTCCCAGCTTATAAGAAATATCCACTCAAACTATTATTTAAAATTCATCCATATGTTAAATTAATTATGCTATTTTAACAAAAAAGAACAAACTAATGCAATATCTATATTAATGAGTCATCGAATATACATACAGAAACTTTGGGGTCAGTAAGATTTTTATTTTTTATTTATTTATATATTTTTTGGCATTAAATGCATTAAATTGGTCAAACGTGGCATTTATAATGTTACCAAAGGTTTATATTTCAAATAAATGCTGTTCTTTTGATTTTTTTATTCATCAAAGAATCCTGAAAATCAGTTTCTACAAAAATATGAAGCAGCACAACTGTTTTAAACATTGATAATAATCAGCAAATCAGCATATTAGTATGATTTCTGAAGCATCATGTGAAACTGAAGACTGGAGTAATGATGCTGAAAATTCAGCTTTAAAACACAGGAATAAATTACATTTCAAAATATATTTAAATACTAAAAAACAGTTATTTCATATTTATTACTTTATTAATTTATTATTTCATTCATTTTTACTGTATTAAATAAATGCAGCCTTGGTGAGCAGCATAAGAGGCTTCTTTCAAAAACATTTTTAACAGTATCTTTAACATCATTTTTTGAACCGTAGTGTATCATTATATACAATAAACACATGACTGCGATAATAAAATACTTCATATTTAGGAATGAACCTTCTATAGGAAGTCGTTTGAAGACGACTGATCATGGGGCTTTTCCAAGAGAACAGAACATACCTGCTGTAGCACCTGCCACACCATACAGGTGGTGTCTCTAGAGCCAGAGATCAGGTGAATCCCAAAGTGATCTGTGGCCAGGCACGTTACGATGTCTGCCGGGACAGAAAAAAACACACATACACAAATATCCAAAGTTAGCAGATTTGTTTCCTGCAATTCAAGGTTAAAGTTAGAACGCACAGTACAATCTGGATGTGACTATTCAAGAGAAAGAAAGAAGAGAAAAAAACGGCAGAGGAAGGTCAAGAGAAGCAGTTTCCATTACCCATGTGGCGGATGTGCTGCCCCACTGTTTTGCCCTTTACGAGTGACGTCACTCTCAGGCTGTTGTCCCAGTGGCCTCCACTGAAGAGCAACTTCCCATCATGAGACACAACAAACAGGTGAGCTGTGACTTCAACCACTGGAGAGAACGGCCCTGCTAGAAACCTCTGAGTCCTACAGAGAGAGAGAGAGAGAGAGAGCTTGTTGATGTGTTGGTTATTTTCAACAAAGTGCAGGGCAGCTACAGAACAAACAGGACGTGAGGATGTTAACCGTCAGAGAGACTCACTTTACACCGACTACGGTGGGGTCTTTGATGAAGGTGAAATAGTTGGATATGTTCTTGTCGTAGGGCAGCCAGCCGTGAGTTCCCATCAAGCAGTTCTGGCCCAGAGTTACCTTGATAACCCAAAAACACATTATTTATGAGGGTATCAAAGATTTCATAAACAAAACTTCAGAGAGCATTAAAGACAAAATGTGGAATGGCATGTGTATTTGTAATGCATTTATTTATCATTTAGGAATTATCCAGTCATGCTACTGTAAAAATAATCTCTGTTAGGGTGATCATTAAAATTATTTGAGTCAAAATTATTTTATTTATTTTAAATTTATATAAATATTATTTTATATAATTTTATATTTATATATTTCATTACACTGTGCACTTAATAATTGTGCACATTAAGACCAGTGTCATAAGAAAAGAAAACAACTATGTTAGGGTGATCAGAACCTACTTTTTACATGGCTGCTTATTAAAAAAAATCCTATAAATTAAAATGCATTTTAAAAAAAAAAGATTTTATATTTATTTATTTATAAAAAAATACTATTATTTTTTATTTTCATATTTATATAATTTATTACAACTTGCAAAGGGACATTAAAAAAAAGAGATCAGGACCCCGACAGTATTACTATCACTTATCATATGGCTGCTTACTAAATAAAAAAATAAAAAACCCTCAATTTTATTTATTCATTTAAAATTATAAGAAAAAATCATTTTTTTTATATATAATTTTATCACAATGTACACTGATTGATTGTGCACAATAAGGGACTAGGTACATTAATAAAAAATAAAAATAAAAATAAATAAATAAATAAAATAGGGCCTATTCTGATGCCATGTGTCTTTAAACCTGTCTGTAAGAAGTAGCTAATCAAGCCCAGACTTACCAGAGTATCTGGACTCCCCTGTGAGATAAATGAATGTGATTGGTTCTTAGGGACAACAGCTTTAACCAGTGGCACATTATCACTGATTCCCTAAAACACAGAGATGAAACTCCATCAGTTCACATCTGTCACTCCTCAGAACAACATCTACACAAACACATAAAGCACTGCTAATTCAGTCACCTCGATGAAGAAGGATTTGAGCTCAGTGAGGTGCTCGAATATGTTGAGAGGACAGGAGTCCAGACGAGTTCTCCTCTTCTCCAGCTCCTCCAGAGAGAGACGCATGGGATGGGGCTCCTAAACGCACATTAACACACCATCTTATCAAACAACAAATACTCTGTCATGTTTATGTCATCTTACCATTTCTATTTGAGCTTCTTCTAACACTGTCTGTTTGTGTGAAGAAGCATTAGAGTGCCGTACCTTCAGTAACTGGCACGGTGTCTGTCCAAAGTTACTGATCATGCCTTCTAGAGCCTTCCTCTCTTTCTCATCTGTGATGGCGTCCAGATCAACAGCCCCTAAAACAACCACAGACAGTTTCATTTTGATGCATTTAAATGTTATTTAAATGCTACATTAAAAACTATCTGCACTATAGACATAAGTGATAATGTGCAGTCAGCCAGTCATTATCTCAAAATAAACCCCAACATGTGACTTAAAATACTGATATGAGATGAAATTTTCATTATGTGAGAACAAAGACAGATCACAAAAACTAGCACAGCTATGTATGAAATAAGCATACACAGCTTAAAACGGTTTATTTTAGTATTATTATTGTATTTATAAATATTTTAGGCTTTATTTTTATATTTTCAGTTTACAGTTAAATTTTAATTATTGTATGTGGTTTTGTCATTTTTATTAGTCTTTGTTATATTTCTATTTAGCTATTATTTTATTTTATTTCAAATTTAGTTTTAGTAACATTAGTACTACTGTAATATTGCCAAAACAACATTTCTAATTTACTTTCTTCCATTTAATATTTTTATTTCAGCATTATTTCAATTATGTGTACTAACACATAATAGTTTTAGATTATAATAACAACAACGGTTTAAATGATATTATACCACAACACTTAACATCTAAAATGAACTGTTTTTATTTTATTTTAGATTTAGTTTTAGCAACTTTAGTACTACTTCAGTACTGCCAAAACAACATTTCTAACAAGTTTTTTTAAGTTTAGGTTTTTCATATAATATTCATATTTTATTTTAGCTTTATTTCAATTAACAAATAGCATGTACTAAAATGCAACTGTTTTAGTGAACAATAACTAAACTGGTTTAAAGGACATTACTCCACAATATTTAACTACAGAATGACAGTTTATAGATCTACAATGTAATGAAACTTTAAATGTTAGAGGTCTTGCCAAGCAATATTTGTTAACATATGTAAATAAATTATTCTGGTAGTTCTAGCCAAGCAGTTGTGGTATTGGTACTCAGATGGTGCTTTATTACGATGGCTAGATCAATTCAACTATTAAAAAAAAAAAGTTTATTGCTTTTTACAATGAAAACACAGTTTAATTATTGTTATTATTATTAAGCCTCAGTAATAAAATTAAGTCTTCATAAAAGAACAACATATCCACCAAATTGCCTAATTAATGTCACTCAAGCATGGTAGCGAACGATGTCAGCCACATCATGATTTGTTTGAAGGACATACCTTCATAAGTGCAGTAGTAGAAGACGTTAAGGGCCTCCACTGCAGCCGGGCCCCTCTGTTTATAGCCGAAGATCAGATCGATCCATTCATGCAGGTGGGCCGACACATACTCTGATTCCTGAACACAGACAAATATCATCTACATCAACAAAACGGTCACACGATACGCTTCCAAACCTGCATTTCTCTAAGGATAGACCTGAGGCCATCAGTCATTCTGAGAGGAATCTGCCAGGAGGAGACTGGGACAGACTCTTGTGTTGTTCTAGTTTTATAACCTTTCACGAAGCCATTTCTCACTGCTTCAGGCTTTAATAGGACAGAAGTGGCAAAGGAATTGAGAAGAAGAACAGAAACAGATACTAAGAGCGGGCCGTATTCAATTACACATCGCTCCCTGGAGGCTCTCTATTGAGGTTAGTGGGGAAGAGCTGTGATGAGGTCATCAGAAATGGGCTCACCAGGGCTTTGCGGTGCTTGTAGATGAAATCCTCGGGGGATTTGGCCCATTTAGGCAGGATGACATCATTTACCCTCTCTTTAGAGATCTGTAAGCGACCCAGGTCAAATCCTACAACAGTGAGAGAGAGAATGAGATGATACAATATAAAGGAGTCTGAGTGGAAGGGAACGTTACACTTTGTTGGTTAAAATTAAGTTTTTAAACATGAAGTGTCATTTTTTTTCTACATTGACTTGCATTCGATTTTCAAACAGTGACTAATCTATTTATTTCTAATTTTGTGAATATTATATTGTCCATAAGGTCATGAATGTGCCTGCAAAGTTTTGACACAGATGTGTTTTAGAAAAACTGTATAAATTATTACAACTTTTGTGTTGGGGACATATTGACTCCCCCCACTGGTTTCTATGCAATCTGCCAAAAATCAACAATTTTAAAAACAGCAAAGAATCAAGTGAGGAAAAATGTGTAGCTTGTTAAACACTAAAATATGAAATACATGAGAATGTTTAATTTTAAAACCCAAAGTTCACTCAAAAGACGACTGATAATTTGTTAGTTTCAGTCAAAAAAACTCAAAGGATGCTTATGGTTTATGTGAGAAACGCATTTTACCCTCACAAGAGTTTGATAACCAGACAACAAAAAAAAAAAAAAAAAAAAAAAAAGTTAAAAGTAGGAATAAATACTACTTACACTAAGCACAAATAATGTTAGATCATATTTGTACTTGCATGTGGTTATTTGCACCTGTGTGCAAGTAGTCATTACAAGTAGTCTTGACCAAAAAGTTTTGTATCTGTCCCACTCATTTTAAACATAAAATATGTGAGTCAAATTGACCCCTAACACGATAGAAATAACACAATAGAAATCGATGGAAATTATTAAATTTCTCACATATTTTATACTTGTTTGTCTCTGAAAAGCTACACTGAGTGTTTCCACAACACAAAAGTTGTACCCAGTTTTTTGACACAACACGAGAGTTCAAAAGCTTTCTCCTATTCCAGCTTAACTGACAATACTAGCTCAACAAATCTTTCATTTACACACCGTTCTGGTTCTCCAAGAACTCTGAGAAGTAAAAGAATTCTGGGATGAGCTCTTTGACGTCGTTGGGATTGTCCATGAGGGTTTGCCAGGTAGCAGGAATAGAGTGAAACTGACGGTCGGCACAGTCAAACCTGCCAGACCAACAACAGACCAACTTTATTCATATAATGAAAACAGGTTTTATGAGGGTGTGGCAACCCTAAATACATTAACATAGGATTGCCCTTGTTTAAATATCAATCAGTCAACAGCCAATCATAACAGAGGCCATTTATTTGAAGAAATTGTAAAGGTACATTAGCAAAAACGGGCTGTTTAATTCTAAGGGCCAGATAGAAAAACTGTAATAATCCTGATTTTAATGCAAACGCTACAAAAAATCATAGAATATGAGGCCTTTATATGAATTTCACTTCAGTAACCTTTTCTTTTCAAAGCATTCAAAATAAAAACAATTGTGAGTTGGTTGATTAAAAAGGACACAAAAGAAAGTGAGGAAAGACAAGCATTACCTGCCGCTCTGCAGCTGGATGTGCAGGGATGTGAAGGGTTCGACTCTAATGAGGTAGTGCATGACTCCAGCGGCGTTCGAGTAGTGCGTGCCGTAGTGGAAACGGTCTATGGTGCCCGTGGGGTCTTCAAAACTCTCATATCTGCAGAGTAAACATCATTTACAATCAGCTGCATTCACTGCCGACACAAAATCAATTTAAAAATGTTCAAAACATTTGCTCTGTTCCTAAACCTAGTGAACTGCTTCACTGTTAAATAGGAAGCTAGCTTCTAAGGGAACACCTCAAAGTGGAGGCCATACAAGACCAGTGTTTAAGTTTTAAAACTAAAATGATTAAAAATGGGTTTTGGTAACTGAAATAAAATAAAATATCTATCATAAAATAGAAATGTTGCCTTGGCAATGAAATAAAAATTATTTTAATTTGAAGTACTACAATTACTAAAACTGAAATCAAAATAAATGAAAGCTAAATATTTAAAACTAAAAGCACATACAATTCTTAAACCTTAAAATAAAAACAAAAATATAAAATTGAAAACTGAAATCTAAAAAGCTAATCCAAAATATTAATAAAAATTATAATAGTATATAAATAACTTTAAAATAATACTTTAAGAGATTTGATGCTCAAAGATTATTCCAATAGTTTGACGTTAGCATGTGGCCAAGCTAATGACCCTTACAAATACAATACAATATTCTAAATACAAATAATGGACGAAATAATGTATTTTAATCAGAGGTTAATGAAACTTTTCAGTAATGAACAAAGTTTACTTAGATTCCACCATCAGTTACAAAACTCTTCATGTTCATCACAATGCATTCTGGGATTGTGTTATGTGTGATGGATAAATGCTACCGTATTTAGCAAATACAAGGTATATTATAAAACTGAAATTTCACAGCCTACTATTTGGTAAATACTTCAGAGTGGGACCATGATGACCAAAAATGTTGCCTAGGTGTTGTTATAGTTAACTAAAATTTACTATACTAGCTATATATTTTTTTTTTCTGAACTGGAATAAAACTAAAATGACTGAGAGAACAAGACAGAGGCAGAAACACACTTCTCTCTGACGGCTTTGGCGTTCCTCTCGTTCATTACGGCCACAGGTTTGGAGAGATCTCTGAACACCCGCGGATCGGACAGATCCAGCTCCTCTGACGTATAATCCGACAGGATCCAGGGGAACTAAAATCAGCAGAGAAAGTCACATACTGTTAGATCATACAGGAAGTGAATGAGCGCTGATGTGTGGCCACATTCAAACAGAACTCGGAGCGGTGTGTAAGTGTCACTCACCACAGGATACTGAGACAGATCATTATACGTCCGTCCTGCTATGGTGTTCAACTGCATCAGGTAGTCAAAGTTTGAGAGCTCCCTGTTCACCCATTTCTGATGACAGAGAGAAGGAAACGTCAGCTCTAAACCTTCAGTGATGTACTATATGAAACCCTTAAACAGAGATGCTTCATGTGTGCAGTGACCTGTGTGAGTCCAGAGGCTTGGAGCAGCTCCTGCGGTGAGTGAGTGGCATGAATAGAGAAAGAACGCAGCAGCAGCATCCGGCTGTACACTTTATTACGCACCTGTCAATCAAACAGAAACAACCAATCATAAGAGACTGAACAAAGGAAGGGGTGATAGTTAAAAAATAACAACGGTCTCATTCACTAACCATGTGTGCGCACAAATTTTTGTGTGAAATCTAGGGTTATTATAGTTGACTAAAAGCATAAAACTATTTTTGCTACTTGAAATAAAAAAATATATATAAAATATAAATACATTTTTTTATATAGTATTTTATTTCAGCTAGTTGCCAAAGCAACATTTTTCATTTTCATTTAGTTTATTTTGATGAATTAAAACTAAAACTGAAATAAAACTTAACTATAAAAAAACAGCAAAAACTTCAAATTATGATTAATCAATAATCTTTCACACAAAAATATATTCTAAAAAAAAAAAAAAAGGAATTACTGAACCCACATGTATGCAAAAACTGCATACATACTTTTATACATAGATATTTTTCACTCATTTACATAGATGTTTGTTGCTCATTTAGAATACTCCAAATTAAAAAACATTTGAATGAGGTTAAAAACAAATTCATGTACATTTACTGTCCATTCATGCATTTAGCAGACACTTTTACCCAAAGCGACTTACAAAACAGAAAGAAAAGCAATTTGTCAAGGCGCACAAGCACTTATTGTAAATTAGGTGGAAAGTTCTCATACGTGCATAAGTATGAATAATTAATTCAATTATTAGTGAATGAGACTCAATGAGTGTGTTTACAAAAAACAAAAACAGCTCATTATAAAGCATTTTTAAGAGTTTGCATGTAGCATTACGTTCACATAGGAAAGAGAAAAAGAAGATGAGAAACATGCTGTAAGATTCCTGACCTCCTTCTTGAAGTTCAGGAAGTAGTTGGTCTGGTCGATGAGAAAGATCTCCAGAGCCGAGCGCCGGAGGTTGTACCTGCGCAGGTGAATCTCTCGGATCTGAGACAGAGGCCATTTAAAGTCCTGACCTACACCTGAAAACACAGAACATCTGTATCATCTCTATCCTCCTACACATGACCTTCACACTGCTGATATACCGCTGTACCAGTTTCTCCTCACCTTCCTCTTTCTCTGCGCTGCTGTCGTAGAAGTAGATGTGTTGTGTGGTGAGCTCCAGACGACCCGGATAAACGTCAACCACCGTGACCAGCTCACAGTCCTCTGAGATCACCAGCTTCTCCTTCTGACCCGCCTCTTCAGAATCAGCCCTTACAGAACAACGTGTACAAAATGTGTGTTTACATGCACAACTTTTTTTTTAAAGAAATTAATACTTTCATTCAGCGAAGATGCATTAAATTGATCAAAAGTGGCAGTAAAGACATTTATAATGCTGTAATTTCTTCAAACTTTCTATTTATTGAAGGAATTCTAAAAATAAATCATAGTTTACATAGAAAAAAAAAGTTCAACACTGTTTTTTTTTTTATCTCTAATTGTTACGTAAAAGTGTATCTGTTTTGAGCTCCAGTGATTGGTTACTGCTCCTGTCCATCTAAACTGAGACTCACTGATTGGCTGATGCAGGATCCTCCTCCAGGAGCTCCAGGATGTCATCCTCCAGATCACTGACCTTCACCTGTTTCACCGCCTCTAACAACAGTGACTCAGCGTTTACCTGCTGGTGCTGCACACCTGAAGTAACACACACATAACCTTTTATTTCCTGAAATGCCCACCACAAGATTTATAAAAGTTACAAGTGACCGTTTTTAAGTGTGTATATCTTACCTAGGTTGTCTCTCAAGGCACTGGCTTCTCTATGGGGGTCAAAGTTGTAATTCCACACTAGTTTGAGTCGCATACGGGAGTAGTTCTCAGCGCTAGAGAGCTTCCAGTGTATGTCCTTCTGCTGCCTGCCAAACACAAACAGATCAACACATCAATTAGCACAATTTCCTCTTTTTTAAATTATGTTACATCCTGGCAAAAACATATTTGATTATATTATATCTGAATTACTCTTTACAGTAGTTATATATACACCTCCACCAGCACAAACAGTATCCACTCCTGTTCTCAGTGGCATTTACAGACAGAAACAACACTCACTTGTCCACCCAGGGTCCTCTCTCACAGAAGAGCCCTCTGCGTGCTGCTCTCCACTGCCTGAGGATGGCGCTGTTCTGTGTGTGGATTTGTTTCAGCATGCTGTTGTACCTCAGGTTCTCCTGACGCCCTCGACGGCTGAACGCTTCCACAAACTGCTCCTGAGGATTTTTGAGGGAAATGAAAATGTTTGTAAATTCTGCATTAAATTTAAGGGAAATTCTACACACTGCTGTTCAAAGGTTTTTGAAAATAAGTTTCAATAGTTTTGAAAGAAGTCTCTTCTGATCACCAAGGCTCCATTTATTTGATTTGATAAAAATAAAAAAATACAGTAAAAGCTGTAATATTGTGAAACATTATTACAATTTAAAATAGCTGTTTTGTATTTGAATATATTTTAAATTGTAATTTATTCCTGTGATCAAAGCTGAATTTCGGCATCATTATTCCAATCTTCAGTGTCAAATGATCCTTCAGAAGTCGTTCATAATATGCTGATTTTCTGCTCAAGAAACATTTCTGATTATCAATGATGAAAACAGCTGTGCTGCTTCATATTTTTGAGGAAAACATGATACATTTTTTTCAGGATTCTATGATGAATAGAAAGTTCAAAAGAACAGCATTAATCTGAAATTGAAATCATTTGTAACATTATAAATGTCTTTACTGTCACTTTTGAAAAATGTAATGCATCCTTGTTGAATAAAATTATTTCTTTCAAAAACAAAAACCATGTTACTGACCCCAAACTTTTGAACAGTGGTGTATGTGCGTGTAGATGTTTTTGTACCTGAAAGCGTATCTTGCTCTCTCCTCTCTCTCGGTCCCTGCGGTGCAGACTGAGCATGAACGCCTCGTAACAGTCCTTCCAGTAAAGAGCCATGTTCTCATGACCCTGACTGAACGTCTCGATCTCATATTGCTTCATGTAAGGAATAATCTGATAAAACAGATACACAAAATTCAGATTTACTAACTACAGGGTGCAATGAAGAGCAGAAACCAACCAACTACTACAATGTATTAATAGTTAAACATATAAAAAATAGAAAATAGGTGAGACTTCATCCAGCTTAAAATCACAACTGTCCTCATTTAGTATATTAATACAGGTCTTACATATTTATCCAAATAGACCCTCCACTCCGGAGAGCTGCAGTACAGCTGGAAGTCCTCAAAGAAAGACGGACTTCCGTTGGTGTCGGGGAGGGAAGGGAGGTGCAGCTCCATGTACAGGAGTTTGTGGACTTTGGACAGGAGGGTACGGAGGAGAGGCACTAAAAACGAGTAGGTCTCCTCTGTCCGCTCCTCGCTCACAGAGCGCCTGAGGATTCCCTCCACACGGCCCAGAAGATAACAGGCCTCGTCCTGAGAGTCCACCGTCTTCGTCTGCAAGATGCCATTCAGTTTGGCTGTAGCCATGGCACACACCTGCCAAAACGAGGAACAACATGAATAAATGAAAGATTTCTAGATCTATGCTACTGGAGCAAGTTTATGAGTGTTAGTTCAAAAGTTTGGGGATGTTAAGATTTGCTTAATGATTTTAAAATAAGTCTCTCATGTTGACCAAGGCTGCATTTATTTGATAAAAAAATCAGTAAAAACAGTAATATTGGGAAATATTATTATTATTATTATTTAAAGGACACATTTTCTGTTGTAATATATTGCAAAATGTAATGTTTTCCTGTGATGTAAAGCTGCATTTTCAGCATCATTACTCCAGTCTTCAGTGTCACATGATCCTTCAGAAATCATTCTAATATGCTAATTTAATGCTCAAGAAACATTTCTTGTAATGGCTCATATAGCATGGTATAGTGAGAACATGGAGCTCATGCTCAAAGATAAAAAAAAAAAACACTTTAACTTCATTCTGAGGCCCAATTTGAGCAAAAACATTTTTTTTTAAATCCCAATTTAGTGCAGTTGCTGACATTTCTACGGCCAAAAAGTGAGATGAAATTCTGATAGCTTTGAATGTAAATCAATGAGATCTTTATCTGTATCTCCCCATAATTTGTCTTGGTAATATAAAAATTTAAATGCTTAGTTTTGTGATCACAGCAAAACATGTAATGCAATGCAATGCAATGATGATTGAGAGATGAACAAATAAACATTTCTCACATTTTAACATGATTATTTAAAAAAGAAAATGTAAAGATAATCAAGTAAAACTAAGTTGCTTCAGTTCAGTAAGTGTTCATCTTGAAATATTATAAGAAATTTATTCTTAGGTTTTCTTTATAAAAATCATTTTCAAAAATCAAGATTTCACAGCAAAAAAATCATGACCAGAAGGTAGATATATATTTAACTATACTGAAAGGGCTTCTAGATTTGATGTTTTTAATGTTGATAACTTAGAGACTTTAGAAATTCACATATCAAATATTATACAATAGGCTTTATAGGGTTAATGCATCCTTGCTGAATAAAAGCATTAATATATTTTAAAAAAAATAACTTACTGACTCCAAGCTTTTAAATGGTTTTATAAGAGCAAAATATTGGACAAACATATCAACGCATTGGTAATACGACCCTATGATCTCTCACCTCTGGGTCTTCCTGCGCCATGAACCCGAGCAGCAGCCGTAGTCCCACCTGAGACAGCTGGAGCCACTGCGTGCCGGAGGCGTACCACACCATCAGCCCATCCATCAGAGTCACCGTCTCCTCCAGAACCTTCTCAGTCCACAGAGCAGGATTCACCAGCCCCTCAGCCTGCAGGAAGTCCTGCACCATGTGCAAAAGACGCACCGCATTCTCCGTGTGCTGCGGCAGCGTGGCCGTCGTCGCCTCTCGGTTATCCGTTACGGCCAATTCCAACATCCTCTCCATCAGACTGTGGAGAAAGACATTACTAAACGCATTAACAACTAGCTGTTCAGATTGATTCTGATAGCTCAAACTTCAGCAACCAAAAATACATTCAGCTGAAAATTAACTTCCGAAACGGTGACGTTTAATTAGTGCTTTTATAATGCTGCACTTTGACTGTGAAAAATTGATTTTTGTGCATCATTAGTACTGAGCAGCAGTTCTAAAGAAAGCACACTTGAGATGTAGTCTGACCTGAGTTTGATGTGGTCGACGGGCAGCAGCAGCTCATTGGCAGTGCCCAGTTTGGTGAGGGTAGAGAACACCTGACCTCTCTCCAGCCAAGCGGTGTCATCTGACCCCTCCACCCCTCTCCACATGACACACAACACGATCTCCAACAGCAGACGCGCCAACTCCTCCTCCGTACGCTGGGCGGCAAGACAGAGGCTTAAATCAATAAACCACTTCAAAAAGACTGACTGCAAATGAATAGACATTGGCTCTGGATAATAATAGTATTTTGGTGGAAACTAAATACTATTATAAATATATTAGTAATATCTAAACTATAATATAAATGAACTATTATATTCAATGCTATTCACACTACCTTTCAACAGTTTAGGGATGGAAAGATTTTTTTAATGTTTTTTGAAATAAGTCTCATATGCTCAAAACAGTAATAATGTGAAATTATTATCAACATTGAAATCAGTTGTGCTGCGTAATATTTTTGAGAATTCTTAGATGAATAGACAGTTGAAAAGAAAAGCATTTATTAGAAACAGAAATATTTTGTAACATTTTAAATGTATTTACTGTCACTTTTGATCACTTTAATGCATCCTTGTGAATAAAAATATTAATTCTGATGAGTAGTGAATTATAATGTGCTAAAGCAATAAGCTGTGTTTTTACCAAAAAAGCTGTGATTTTACCACAGTTTTACAAAGCTTTTCTAAAAGGTTTACAATAGCAATATGATAAAAGTCAACAATGTTTAATAAAAAATTAAAGGCATTAATATTAATAATCAAAATACACAACTATTTTGGCAAGCAAATTAGTTAATCACCCTGTAGTAACATGAAACATTAATATTGAATGTGCGGTCACAGATAATAAGCATTTTACAATGCCTTTAAATGTGGCTCATCTATAAATTATATTTTAGAGTCACTTAACACCTTCATTATAGCATTTATTATCAAGTACTTCTTGTTAAGAACATGAAAAATAACAAAATAATTAGTATGAGGAAGTGATAAATGTCACGGCCTGTTCCATTGAAACATATCAGATTTTTGGTCTCACCTCACTGTTAAAAGACTCCCCCAGGGACACATTGTCACTAAACAGGAAGCTGTCATCATTCAGAGAGGAAGCTCCATGGAAGGGCTTTGCGTTCTCCAGAGGAGACGGTGTGCTCGGCATGCTGCCCGGAGTCTGACTGCCGCCGTCCCCGTGATCGAACAGATGCAGCTGGGACAGGTCCAAACTCAAGACCCCCGCTTTCCCGCCCCAGGCTTTAGGTGTCGGAGCATCCCCTGGTGTTTCAGAGAGGGACATCAGCTCTCCGGTGTCCAGGCTGTCTATGGACCTGCTGTCTGAGGCGCTGTCTCGCTCCTCAAGCCTCCCCACGCTGTCTCCCAGAGGCCTGCGCTCCAGAAGAGGCTCCAGGCGGTTTGCTCCGCTGCTGCGGCTCAGCTCGAAACTCCCCAGGCTGGCCGCGTCACCACGGCCCGAACCGGAACCTCCGTCGCTCCCGGGGCTCCGGACAAACAAACTCATTAGAGTGCTCTGCCAACACGTCTGCCTGGAGATCTGCTGCGCTGCATCCTGCTGAGACTGCAGCAGCGCATACAGCTGCAGGAAATAAGAGGAGGATATATAGGTTGAAAACATTACAGGACATCTAAAGTATTTCCCTGTCATTTTATTTCATTTAGTGCACAGGTAAGTTTTTTTTTTTTTTTTTGCAAACAATATTTTATATTAGTTAACGTGAAAGTTCACCCAAAATTGAAAACTATGTCCCATGCATGTGAGATATAAAAAATATATATATTAAATTTCTTCACACAAAGCAACTCTTTTTGTGCTCCACAGAAAGAAAATAACTTACATGTTTTGAGTGACACTTTTCTGAGCTATTCCTTAAATATGTTTTTACCAAGTTTTTTGTTAGCACTAATAACTATGGTGTATTGATGTGATAAATGTTCTCACCCTCTTGCATACAGTCAGGCGAACGCTGGGCCTGGCTTTATGGGTCAACAGAACCACAGCCATCAGATCTTTATAGTTTATAACAGTATCTAGAGGACAAAGAGATTAAAAAAAGTAGGGTTTATGGAAAAACATTTCACATCACAAATTCAGTGTGGCCTCATCAATGAATGGTGTTTTAATATAAGGGATATGCTTAACTAAAACTAAACAATCTTTGTTACCTGAAATAAAATAAACTTCAACTAAAAAAAAAATATATATATATATATATAAAAAACATACAATATAAATATTATACTAAAGTAATATAAAACCCATATTTATTTAGATTTAGATTCATTTAAATTTCCAAGGCCACTTTTTTTTTTCTCGATGTACTAAAATACATTTTGATTTCCACCAAAATCCTTATAAATATATCATTATTAAATAGTCCAGTCAAAATGAAAATTCTCACTCAAACCTCTAAGGCTTTGTTCTGTGGAACAAGAAGTCGGTAAGCAAACAGTATCGGCTCCCCTTGACTTCCATTGTATGGCCAAAAAAATAAAATGGATGTCAGTGGGAACATGACATTGTTTGTTTACCAACATACTTCAAACTCATACGGGTTTGAATAAATGACAGAATTTTCATATTTGGAGAGACTATGCCTTTAACAGCGTACTGCATGTACTGGGTCGGGTGCTGGGTTTTCATCAGACTGACCAGTAGACAGCACTTGGTGAAGGAGGCACTTGATTGTATGGCCAGACTGAGGCCAGAGTATCCCACGTCCCTAAAATGGAGCAGTCAAACAGTGGAAACACACAACAACATTCAGACTAATAACACATGCATTTGACAGATTCAGAACTTTCATTTTAATTTAACAGTCATTATCAAATATTTTATAATGCAACAAATATATAGTTAATACTTCTAATATGAATAAGTGGGTACGGAAAGTATTCTTAAATACGGGTTTAAGAATGTAAATGACAGAATTTTCAGATTTATTAAAAAAGAAAAATGAAATTTGTCCTAAGAGACCCTTTGCTGTGACTATGCCTTTAATCCATGGTTCTACACCTTCATTTGAGTCCACTGTGTTTGATTATACTGATTGGACTTGATTAGGAAAGCCACACACTGGCTCACAGTCGGGTGCTGGGTCAAAGGAACTGCCTGAAGAGCTCAGAGACAGAATTGTGGCAAGGCACAGACTGGCCAAGGTTACAAAAAAATTCTGCTGCCTTAAGTTCCTAAGAGACAGTGGCCTCCATAACTTAAATGGAAGACGTTTGGGACGACCAGAAGGAGGCCAAACACTTCGGGGGAGAAGAGCCTTGGTGAGAGGGTAAAGAAGAACCCAAAGACTGTGGTGAGCTCCAGGTGCATTCGGGAGATGGGAGAAAGTTGTAGAAAGTCAACTATCACTGAGCCCTCCACCAGTCGGGGCTTTACAGAGTGGCACGGAGCCTCTCCTCTGCAAGACACAGAAAGCTGCAGAGTTTGCTAAAAAACACCTGAAGGATCCTGGTCTGATGAGACAAGATAGAACTTTTTGGCCTTAATTCTAAGCGGTATGTGTGGAGAAAACCAGCGTAACCTGTCCCTCCCAACAGTGAAGCATGGTGGTGGCAGCATCTCTGTGGGGGTGTTTTTCAGCTGCAGGGACAGGACACTGGTTGCAACGAGGGAAAGATGAATGCGGCCAAGTACAGGGATATCTGGACGAAAACCTTCTCCAGAGTTCAGACCTCAGATGGGCCGTTTACCTCAAGACAGCTAAGCACACAGCTAAAAAACGAAGGAGTGGCTTCACAACAACTCCGTGACTGTTCTTGAATGGCCCAGCCAGAGCCCTGACTTAAACCCAATGAGCATCTCTGGAGAGACTAAAAATGGCTGTCCACCACGTTTACCATCCAACCTGACAGACTGGAGAGATCTGCAAGGAGGAATGGCAGAGATCCCCAAATAAACTTTCATCTTTCCCAAAAAGACTCATGGCTGTTTAAACAAAAGGGTGCTTCTCTAAATATGAGCAAAGGGTCTGAATACTTAGGACCATGTAATTTCAGTTTTTCTTTTTTAATAAATTGCAAAAATGTCAACAATTCTGTGTTTTTCTGTCAAATGGGGTGCTGTGTGTACATTAATGAGGAAAAAAAATGAACTTAAATGATTTTAGCAAATGGCTGCAATATAACAGAGTGAAAAATTTAAGGGGGTCTGAATACTTTCCGTACCCACTGTATATCAAAATATAGTTATTGTGACTTTTCAAATGATTAGAATGCAGTGTTGGGCAGTAACTAGTTACTGTAACTTAGTTACTGTAATATTATTACTTTTTGCAGTAACTAGTAGTGTACCTAATTACTAATAAGATTTCAGTAATAATATTACAGTTACCATCCATAAAACAGCTTAGTTACTTTTGATGCCTCAACCCCGCTGATTTAAAGTCCAACAATCAAATAATTCCTTGATTATTTTCATAATTTTCACGACTCGCACATGCATGTGATGTCCCCAGTGCAGCAGGCAAGCTTGGAATATGGAAAAGCTTACATTCAGCAGATAGAAATATTGTATTATATTGATTTTGTCAAGAAAAAAGATGATCTGAACACTGTTGTGTAAGTTGTGGCTTTACTTTACTCTGGCATTACATCCCACCCACATCCCTCTGATCAGCATGTGGTACATTATATTATAATATTATAAATATTTTTTGGAAAATTAAACAGTTTCTTACAAACTTATGTGATTTCATAATATACATAATGCAATATAATCGTATATGGGAAACGGAGAAATTACAATTAGCTTCAAGCTACACATGACAATTAATGAGATGAATGCAACACTTCTACTTAAATATCCCTGTTAATCACTATTGAGTGTTTGTAATCACTTCTGACTGCGATCCATTATGGATTTTGGCATGGGCGGCGCTAGGGAGGGGCTAGCAGGTGCTCCAGCACCCCCAAGAAAAACCAAAGCACCCCCATAACACCTCCATAAAAAATGAAATAAAATAAAAACATTTGACTCATTAAACACATGCATAAATACTGCAATGCAATAACGTGATTTGCAGTCGCACGTAATGTCAGCATTTTATTTTAAAAAATGGATCGGTTCCTTGTACCAAGTACTGTTGGCCTGCCCCGACTAAAGATTTTTCTAGTCAACTATTCGCACGTTTATATTAAATTGATAGTATAATAACCATTTAGGTTATTATTTATGCCTATTATTTAGGCATTTAGGCGTATTATTCCGCGCTCAAACGCATGCATAACGCTTGCCGCAAAGCACCGGCTAAAGTAATGATTATGAATGCATCGGGGGAAAATACATTTTAATTATTTATTAATAAACTAGTGCTTTCTCAGACTCAACATCTCCACAGTGGACGTGCCTTTAATAGAGAAATGCACATATACGGACTACATAATCAGAGAAGATTTGTTTTTTCATTTTAATTGGTTTTCAAGCTTTCTGCAGATTTATTTCTTATGTCTGTGAGCTGGTTCATTATTGTGACGCACTCCATTCACAGAGACTGCATGATACGACAGAAAGCACGTCCAAAAATGACAGGAGTATAAGCTCTTTCCGCAGGAAAAAATAAATAAATAAAAATAATTGCGTGCGCGCCCCCATGCAGTAGGCTAAGCGCGATAATACTCCCACATTCCTCATAAACATTTGAAATGCGCCTATATAGTGATTTTATTATTCATATAAAAATAATAATAATAACAACCTGTTTTGGTCATATTTACTATTAATTGCCCAGCTCCCCCTGTCATTGATCTAGCACCCCCTCAGCACCTGCGTTCAAAATTCTCTGGTGCCGCCCCTGGATTTTGGTCAAATGATGAGGCAAATTCTAGACAGATTTTATGTGGAAGATACACAGTTACAACTTCTGTGAGGCGTGAAGAAAAAGTAATGTAACTAGTAGTGTAACTAATTACTGTTGCCAGAAAGTAATAAGTAAAGTAACAATATTACTTTTGAAAGGAGTAACTAGTAATGAGTAATATATTACATTCTTTGAGTAACTAGCCCAACACTGTTAGAATGAATAACAAGTAATGATTAAGCTTATTATGCAACTACAATTTTACATTTACTGCTGCAGTTCAGTTGCTAAGGTGTCCAAACAGCTGATAAAAACTGATTTGAACTGTTTTCACAAATCAAACGGTGCTTGATTTGTGCATATTTCTCCTGATTCAGACAAGACAATTCTGTCACTGGAGAAAACAATATTATAGATAGACGACTCTTATTTAAGCCGGTTTGAAATTAAAAACAACGTAATGATGTATTATTTCTTACAAATACACAGCTTTTCACTTCAAAAGACATTAATTGCTGGACTGGAGTGGTAGATTATTGTGATGTTTTTATCAGCTGTTTGGACTCTCATTCTGACGGCACCCATTCACTGCAGAGGATCCATTGGTGAGCAAGTGACGGAATGCTACATTTCTCCAAATCTGTTCCCATGAAGAAACAAACTCATCTACATCTTGAATAGCCTGAGGGTGAGGACATTTTCAGCAAATTCTCATTTTTGTGTGAACGATTCCTTAAATTTTTCACTTTTTCAAATCCCTAACTGACGGAAGTTGCTTTAGAGAAGCTGCTCAGAGTATGAAGTGCACCTTGAAGACGAGCTCTCGGAGGCGGTCGGAGTGTTTGTTGTTGAGCAGCAGGGCGTAGCAGGAGTCGGCCGCTCCCGGTTCAAACAGCAGCAGGAAGAGCTGGTCCCGCGCCGCGCTGGTCTGCAGCAGAGTCAGCAGCAGCTCCAGGATCCCACACAGCTGCAACAGCACACGCACTGATTTCAACTCCATGTTTAGTTAATGTTTATTGCTAATAAGTGATAACAGCAGGAGAAACCGGAAGAGACAGCGATTAAATGAATTGGCAGGGCAGTAAATCCAGTTTACGGTTAAGCACATTGAGGTTTAGGAATAAGTAAAATGGAGAAAGACAGAGGATGTTTGCTCTACTGATTAGAAAGGGCAAATCAATAACAATCAAGGAGAGTGCTTCTTTCCTAGACACACACACACTCAGACAATGAGTTAGACATTACCTTATCACCATCAGGAATGTGTAAAATTACACGTTTTCAAAAAAAACTAACAAAAAAAAACAACTAGACTGACTCTGAACAACTAGTCGGTGTTAAAGGGGTCCTATTCTGCTTTTTCACTTTTTAAATTTTAGTCAGTGTGCAGTGTGCATGTTTGGGCATAAAACGATCTACAAAGTTACAAATCTCAAAGTCCACTCCAAAGGGAGATATTTCGTTTAAAAAAAATCCCTTTTCAAGAACTACAACGAACGGCTCGTTTGGACTACAAAGTTGTTTTTCTGTATTTGTGACATCACAAATTGTAAATCCCGCCTACGGAAATTCGAATGAATGGCGGGTGGGGAGAACACTTGGTTGAGCACTGCACTTTTCAAAATCGAAACCCAGTGCGGTTGTTTTTATATCACTGTATTTCTGATGGAATTTTTTTTTTATTTCTGATTCAGAAAATTTTGGATGTCATTTTCATTTCATCTTGCATATAATGTCTGATAAATCAGCGTTTGTGAGAGGAGCTCTGTTTTGTGTACAGCGTTACCAGGGAAACCTCGCTCTCTCCCGCTCCAACAGCGCCTCCCGCTGGCAGAGAATTAATTTGCCATCTAAAACGCTGTCTAAGCTGTTCGCCAATCACAACGCACTGGGACAGCTAACCAATCACAACACATTTCGTTTTTCGGAAGGCGGGCCTTCATCAAACCCGGAACTAATCGAGTCGTTTGTGTCAGGCTGGGGAGAAAGGTATTGTAATAATGTGAATTATGTGAAAAATAATGCGATTTTCGAACCACCAAGCATGAGAGCATGTTCTAGTACACCCCTAAACAAAATCAAGACTTTGTAAAAGAGCATAATAGGACCCCTTTAAAGAAGCCTTGTGCAATCAGGCTGACAGTTAGCATATTTCTGTTAAAACATTTTTGAAACGTGATTTAAATGCGTAATTATGAACATAAGATATTTTAATTTGTAATCTTGTAATAAAGTAGCTAAGTTATCTTAATTCATGTAACTGAACTGAATTTAATTGAATATTAAAGCTAAAATAATGCTCAAGAAAAACAAAAAAACTGATAAACCAACTAGTGAAAATACTGAAAAACAATTAAAAAAATTCCCTGAAATTTAGTCTTGCAACTTAATTTAAACTTAAATTAATGAATACCTTGCTAACTTTGTAAATAGTTGTTAATAATAAACAATACACTGCAGTGGTGATGGTAAAGTACACTCTTTTTAGTATTAAATACGGCCAGAAAGGGACAATAATCTTTCGTATAATGTTACAAAATATTTCCATTTCTAATACATGCTATTTTTAAACTTTATTCTCATCAAACAAACCTTAAAAATGTATCAAGGTTTCTACAAAAAAATGAAGCAGCACTGTTTTCAACATTGATAATAATCAGAAATGTTTCTTGAGCAGCAAATCAGCATATTAAGATGATTTCTGAAGAATCATGTGACACTGAAGACTGGAGTAATGATGCTGAAAATTCACAGCAGTATGTGAAACTGTGAGTCTGCCAGCATCTGCCTCTTCTCACCTGTTCCTCATCTCCAATGGCAGCGATGTATCCCAGAATGCTCTGGATCTCCTCATGGGTGGTTCCCTTGCTGATGTAATACTTCAGAAGGCCACAGAGAGAAGCTCTGATTGTCTTGACGTCATCCTCACTCAAATCTGCATCTTTACATCCAGAACTAGAAAGGAAAGAGAGAACAGATTTGATGGAGACTGACTTGATGGAGAGAGAAAGAGGCAGAACAGCTGTGAGGTGATGGCAAAGGGATTGTGAGAGAAGTAGTCTTACCCGTAGTAAAGGCGAACTGTGTCCAGCAGGAACTGCACTCCATATTTCTTCCTGAACTGCTTCCTGCTGTCTTTGATGACGGTGGACATGTACTGGATGTGACCTTCACCATAAAAAACACATCAAGATCAAGTATAAGAGCCCCAAAAAACTGTGAGAGCGAACAGAGCAAAAGGCTCTGGAAGGTTTTTTTTCATTCATTTTCTTCATAGGGATTTCAGAGTTTTGAAATCCATCTTCCAGATTATGGGTAGTCCAGTTTTTTTGACACTTAAAAATAAGATAATTTAATTTATATATTTTAAATGATTATTTTAGAATAATGTAATTGAGTTATCAATCATGACATAAGTAATCAATTTAATAATTCAAACATTAAAATGAAAAAAGATAAATAAAATTATTGCAGGGACAAATTTATAGACAATTCAAACTTTTACTTAATTCATTTTTTAAGAATGTAGTTAAATAAAATAATGAAACTATACATTAAAGAAATAATTTAAATTTAAAAAATATGTACGTATAAATACTGTATAAAACACTTTAATCAATGTGTTTTAAAATGTAAATTAATAAAACCATAAAGTAAATTAATAAATCATTTTTATATGCACATTTTAAACTGCATTTAAAAATGTGCTTTATTATTCATTTGTCAATCGAGTTAGAACAAAAAAATCTATTTTGCTATGGAGAAAATGAATGGGATTTTTACTTCCACAACCCGACTGTTGCTCTCTACAATCAGAAACCATTAAAACATTCAACAAAAATAATGAAAATCAGTTTGTGTAACAAAAGCATGCATGAACAAAACATAAATGCAGCATGAATAAATCTCCCAAACACACACACAGACTGACCGATGCGCAGTGGGAAATCTCCTTGGTTCCAGATGCTGAAGTTGAAGAGCAGGTGTGTGTGGAGCTGCTGCAGAAGCTGTGAGTTCTTCTCATACGTTATCTGCTCAGTCAACAGCTGAACCGCCACCAGCACGCTCACGTCCACCAGGAACGCTGGGAGCTGCACACACACACACACCGACAGTGAATGAAGACATACAGAGTGAAACACTGAGGGACCAAAGGAAAGAGAATTATGGGTACCTTCTGCAGCAGAGCTCCTAACGTGGCCACAGCGTGTGAGTGCAGAAGGGTTTCCTGGTTTATGGGATGCCTCTGCAGGAAATGCTTGATCACCAGCAAGAACGTCGCCACGAGATTCTTCTCCAGTCTGGCCTCTGAATAATAAATGTTCACAAACATCATATCGCAACATTATTAAGACGTATTAATCAAAAATACAGAAAAGAGGCAGGCAGTGACATCTTTAAGATGCAAAAGATCAGTCACATAAGCAAATAACATGGTTATTGTAGTATTGTTTATATATTATTTACTCATATTTTTAATTAGCTATTACTTTTATATTTTGACTTTTAATATTCATTTTTTGTTTAAGTTTTAGTAATTTTATGTGCTTTTGTCTTTTTTACTTTTTTTTTTACTATTTACGGGTAGTTGACAAATAGCCAGTAAAAAATGCTTTATTTGTAAAAGACCATTTTTGAAGAAGAAATGCATATATTTATGTAGTGTAAAGTCTGATCTTTGAGAAAATATAAAGGGTCACTAACTTTGTCAATTCTTTCATTGTTTTTTAAAACACTTTTACTGAACTGAAAAAAACTCTTAATAATATATAAATAGCATGAGAGAGATTTATCTTTATTGTTAGACACTTATTTTCATATAGCATTATTTATTTCATTTGAAATTATAATTAACATCATTTTTTCCCCATGACTTGTTGGACAATTTCAAGACAAATTTTGACAACAAGACAAACTTTTTTTTATAAATTATAAGTTAATTATAAGAAAATTAAGTTGAATGATATTTGTATCTCCTCTATTGCAATACTCAACTGTTTTTTTTAAGATATTTTGAGATAAAAACAAATCTGTGGTTCTTTTATGTGTGTCACACCATAGGACATTACATCACACTAAAGGACAGAAATGGTAGTTATTAAAGTATTTCTGTTTAACTTTGAACATGTCAAAAGAGAAAGAAAGAAATATAAACAATATCAACATGTTTTTTAAACAAAAAAAATATTTTCATTAAAATTCAGTCTCTTTCAATCAGTATGTTACTAAAACTCTTCTATTTTTTCTGTAAAAACATCAGAAAATAGTTTAATTAATGTAATTATTGCATTTAAGAACACTGAAAATGATCAAAAAAAGAATAAAAAGGAGTTAAATAAATATTATGTAATTATTTAAAATGCTTTTTAAAGAGACCTTGTCCTCTGGTGTGACATCTTTGATCTGTGGTGTGACAGTACAGGCGTCACACCGGAGGACGGTTTCAGCCTTTTTCTGTCAATGAATGACCTTGCTATTCTGAGCTAACCTGTCATTAGCGGTTTGCACATCTGCATCATTTTCCATGATTATGTAGTTTAACATACATTTTTTAATTAAAAAAATATAATTTAGGGGTGTCACACCAAAGGACAACAAAACGTAACACTTTTGTAGTGGTTCCAGAAAAAGTTAAATATTTGAACAATTCTGAGACAAAATTTGCCCATGTGCACGTGTCATGGGCTTCAGTAACACGACCATGAATGTGGTACTTCAACTAATTACAGTTTGTCACACCATAGGACATGGTTTTCAGAGACAAACTGTATTAAGTTCCTACACTTTCAGAAATATATAGAAGAAAAAAATGATTGCCATTTAATAAAATAGATACATGCAGGGTGTATTTATTAACATTTTTATGCTTTTCTTTTTAATTTATAAAAGCTGTAATTTACTGAACCATGCTTGAGACAGTCACACCATAGGACAATTTTGACATTTGGCTCAAAAATTAAAAAAATTGAATAACACTGCAGCTTTTTTAACAACAGTTCCATGTAGGACGAAGAAATGTTTAACGATTTACAGCATTTTAAATAACATCAATATTAATTATATAAATTTGTATCCTGTGGGACAGTGAAAATGCCATGTCACGTCAACAACCCTTACATATTTACTATATTTGTACTTCACTTATATTTCAGTTTTACTAATGTTAGTACTTTATATAATAATAATAATAATAATAATAATTTAAACCTATTTAATTGTAGTTTATTTCTTTTTTTTTTTTATTAAGAGTTTGTCATTTTAATTTTTTTTATTTTTTTTATATTCATGAAAACTATTTTTAGCAGTTTTAGTCATACATTTTATCATAAATACAGAAAAGGAGCAGGCGATGACATCCATGAGATGCAAAAGATCTTATTTTTTATATTTTCATTTTTTCAAATGAGTTTTAGTCATTTTGTTATGTGCTTTTGTCATTTTTACTATTTTTATATTTCTGTTTCACTTTCATTTATATTTATTTCAGTTTTTGGTAACTTTAGTAATAAAACCTTTTTAGTAATTCAATTTAAATTAAATGTAATTTTAATTTTTCTAATTTCTAATTCTGATTTCCATTTCTAATTTTTCTTTTTTAAGTTTTTCATCTAATATTAATATTTCATTTTAGCATTACTTTTATCAATTAAAAAAAAAAATAATAATAGTTTTAGTTACTTCTAAAGAGCGTGTGCTCACCTGACGCTCTGTTTGAGGGCAGTATGACCCAGTCTCCATCAGCGGGTGTGGCTGAGTCAGGGGTGATGAACTCTGACCCCGAGGGGTCCACGTGATGCAAATCAGGGGTTAACAAAGTCAACTGTTCCAAGATTGGGAGCAACACCGGAAGCCCCCCAACACAGTTGATCATGTCCTATAAAAGACCAGAAAGAGTGTGAGCATGTGTAGAAGGAGAATTACAGAAAACACACTTGGACAGATTACAACACTCAGAGCAGAAATGGATGAAAAGCAAAATTCAAAGGAAGGGAAACTGCATACATACTTTGATATCCCAGTTGACCACTTTATTTCCTGTCAGGCGACCGTGCAGCATATTAGGGGACAAATCCAGACAAATTGGCTTTCTACATGCCTGTATATGCAAAAGGACAATGATTAGTCATATACATGTTAAAGAAGTTATTTCGCAAACAGGAGTAATTGACATTTATAATGTTACAGAGCAAATACATAAATTAATGTTTATTTTTAATTCCGGTCACTTGTGTGTCTCAGCAGTTGATTTTTAATCAAACTAACAGACATCAACTTGTTAAGCATGCCTTAATCATTTACATACAATACCGTTTAAAAGTATTGGAGTCGGTAAAATATTGTAATGTTTTTGAAATAAGTCTTTTCTTCTCAACAAGGCTAAATTTATTTGATCAAAAATACAGTAAAAACTGAAAATATTGTGAAATATTATTACATTTAAAAACTAATTATTTTCTGTTTGAATATATTTTTAAAATGTAATTTATTCCTGTGATCAAAGCTGAATATTCAGCATCATTACTCCAGTCTTCAGTGTCACATGATCTTCAGAAATCATTCTAATATGCTGAATTGCTGCTCAAGAAACATTTCTTATTATTATCAATGTTCAAAAGAGTTGTGCTGCTTTTTTAACGATCCTTAGATGAATGGAAAGTTTAAAAGAACAGCATTAATTTGAAATAGAAAACTTTCATAACATTACAAATGAATTTATAATTTTTTTGAACAATTTAATGCATCTTTGCTGAATAAGTATGAATTACTGACATCAATCTTTTAAATGGTACTATATGATACTTTTTAAAAGCCTTATGCATAGATTTGTTTTACCCTTGTACCAGACACCGGATTTCAATCTTCAAACATGAAATCCAACATAAACATCTGAATTATTACATGTAGAACTATAAATATGACAAACTAATGTGAAATGATCACAAACTATTTAATATTAATTGTAAAATATTATTCATATGTTGATTCAAATGTTGATTTATCACTCAGTTGTGGTGTCAAGTTTCAAAAATGTTTTTTTCCACAAGTAATTAACTAAGACAACAGTGACGTGAGACAAGATGTCAAAAGAAGGTCAAGATAAAAAAAATAATAATAATTATATATATATAAGTGAAAAGTGAAAGTGACGTAACATACGGCCAAGTATGGTGACCCATACTCAGAATTTGTGCTCTGCATGTAACCCATCCAAAGTGCACACACACAGCAGTGAACACACACCCGGAGCAGTGGGCAGCCCGGGGAGCAGTTGGGGGTTCGGTGCCTTGCTCAATTTCTCACCTCAGTCGTGGTATTGAAGGAGGTGAGAGTGCTGTACATTCACTCCCCACACCTACAATTCCTGCCGGCCCTGAGACTCGAACTCGCAACCTTTGGATTACGAGTCCGAATCTCTAACCATTAGGCCACGACTTCCCACATATATATATATATATATATATATAAATACATTAAGGTGAATATAACATATATTATTATTGTGCATCATTTTATATAGCTCAGCCCTAGTTTACATTGACCTATTAAGACAGCTCACCTCTGGAGAATAGTGTAGCAGAAGTTTGGGTGCCAGGTCTCCGAGTTCAGCCTCTTGACTTTTAAAGGGAGAAATACAGTTTGGTCCTGCGCTACAGAGGGCTTTGACGTGACTGGCTTGGAGGGGCTCGTGGAAGACCATGACACTTCCCAGCTGCCCTTGCAGTGAGGTGGGACTGCCCCATTCGCTGTCTTGAGTCCCGGCGGAAATCAGTTTGGTGACGGACTCAGGTTTGGTCCCTAGCAGGCCGCTCCAGCCCGGGAGGATAGCGCCAAAGGATGAGCGTCCGGAAGAATTGCCTCCGGAAAACGGGGGATCTGGGATCTGAGAGGGAGGAGGCGTCGTGGTGCGGTGACCCGCTGAACCGATACAGCATGACGTGAAGGCCTGAGAGAGAGATACACACATTAAAAAACTAAACTGAACTGACACAGGGAGTCTTTTAGGTGGGTTTTCAAATACAAAATGTATTTAGTGAGTTGTTTCTCTCACCTCAGTCATGGTTGGGTATTTTAAAGGTGCTGATAGTTTCTGCTGTCCATCAACAAAGATGTAGACCAGGCTCTGGCCAAACGGCCTCTTCCCCGGCACGTGAACCACACCAATACTGTGCTGAAGGTCAAATACAAACCAGACATCAATTCATCCATGGTATATAAATACAAGTATAAGTACAAACACTTCTTTGGTCATGTGACTCACCCAGAGCGAATCACAGAAGCAGTAGTCAGGCAGCATGACGGTGACGTATTCTTTCTTAGTGCAAACGGCAACCACAAGCACTCCGGCTGAACTGATAAAGGCCTCGAACCCGGTGCCGCCCGGGGTGAAAAAACTACACACAAACACACAAAACAATAAATCAGTCCTCATAGCTATCATAGTAAAAATAAATTATATACTACAAATAGAAGACACACACACTGGAGACGGCAAATTTTAAACTGATTTTTTTAAATTGACAAAAATTGTTTAAACAAATAATAACTAAAAGCATAAAACACAACATCAAGAAGCTAAAAAAACAAACAAAAAAAAAACAGCAAGATGCAATGCAACAGCCAAATACACAATGTGCAGAATACGCAAACAGATGAATAAATAAAAAATAGTGCACACAAAACACAGGAACTTGTCCTTTTAAATATTCACCCCTATTCTTTATATCATACAATATATTATACAATATTTACAAAATATTTGTAATAATTGTATACATTTTTTCTCAAATTTACTTTAATTAATTAAAAAATATATTAAAAAAAAGAACGAAATAAAAATAAAAAACAAACATATCTTATATACTACCACATATCATATACTACCATTCAAATGTTTGGGGACAGTAAATTGATACTTTTATTCAGAAAGGCTACGCTACATTACAACTGATCAACAGTGATGGTAAAGACACAATATTTCTATTTTAAATTAATAAATAGAATATTTTTTAAACTTTCTATTCATTAAATATTGTATTTATGTGTATTATGGTTTTTTTTTCAAAAACTGTTGGGTTTTCAAAATCAGCATATTAGAATGATTTCTGAAGAATCATGTGACACTGAAGACTGGAGTAATGATGCTGAAAATACAGCTTTGATCACAGGAATAAATTACATTTTAAAATATATTCACATAGAAAACAGGTATTTAAAATTGTAATGATATTTCATAATATTACTGTTTTTACTGTATTTAAAATAATAAAAGTATAAATAAATATAGTCTTGGTGAGCACAAGACACTTTGTAAACAAACAGAAAAAAACCTGTGGTGGTGTATATAATGAAACGGTAGTGTATTAAAGGGTTACTCCACCCCAAAATGAAAATTTTGTAATTAATAACTTAACCTGTAAAAGCTTCGTTCGTCTTCGGAACACAATTTAAGATATTTTGGAATGAAAACCGGGAGGCTTGTGACTGTCCCATTGACTGCCAAGTAATTAACACTGTCAAGGCCCAGAAAAGGATGAAAGACATCGTCAGAATAGTCCATCTGCCGTGACGCACGTCTTCTACATCTTCTACGTTTGTTTATGCTTTGATTTGAATGAAAACAGCGTATCCTTGTGGTGTGGCTGACACAGAACAGTGTACGTAGTTTGCATCCAGTGGATATTCTCCAAAATGGCGCTACGCTGACACAGAGGAGACAAATTGTTGAATAAAGTTGTTATTTTTGGGGGTTTTTTGTGTACAAAAAGTATTCTCGTAGCTTCATAACGTTACAGTTGAACCACTGATGGCAGATGGACTATTCTGACGATGACTTTCATACTTTTCTGGGCCTTGAAAGTGCAAATGGTTTGGCAGTCAATGGGACAGTCACAAGCCTCCCGGTTTTCTTAAATTGTGTTTTTACGGGTTTGGAACGACATAGGGGTAAAGTGATTAATGACAAAATTTTCATTTTGGGGTGGAGTAACCCTTTAAAATAAATACTGAAAAAATGTAATAAAAGGCTGAAAAACAGATTTTTTCCATCTTCCTTTCCCAGCAAAAATAAGCATCACACCAATCTCTTTTATTTCCATTCTCACCTATACAGCTGCTTCCTCTTCTCTCCTTTACTGGGCGGGCCCAGCTGATCTTGGTCCAATGACAGCCAAGCAAAGAAGCTGAAGGCAGAGCCTGGCCAACGGAGGATGGTCGGCACGGCGATGCCAGCCATGGGCGGTGACAGATCAAAGTACTGCATGGCACTCTCCAGGCCCTGTTTGCGCACCATCCCCAGGAGCGCCCGCAGCACCGGTCCCACATATGGGTGAGCGCGGCCCGGCTCGTCCTGACGGAGGAGTCTCAGCAGATACTGGAGCTCAGAGGAACTCAGCGACTGGCTGCCTAAAGATCCCAGCAGGCCCACCAGACTCTCGGCACAGGCCCGGTGCAGCCGCTCGTGTCTCTCCAGAGCCGACAGCACTCTGGCAGTCATGCAGGAGTTGACGCAGGTGGCTCGCATGCGCCGGTTCAGACCGCAGATGCGCCGGAGCCAGTCGGCAGTGAAGATCTGCAGCTCGGCAGAGTCCAGCTCTGGAAGCCACTGGATCAGGAGCAGGAGAGGGTCCACGTTACTGATGCCCAGGAGACCCACGGACGAATGCTCACCCTCAACAGCCTGCAGGAAGACAGCGATGAAAAGAGAGAAAGTGAGACGGCTCCGTTCCAAACGTAGTGAGCTGCCCACTTAGGGAGCATTTAAAGGTAGTCAGATCACTCGAGACAGATGTGAATACCAAGTGTAAGCATCCTGATTGTCTTCTTTATAGCTGAATCAAACATCAACAGTTATTGAATTCAACTGAATCAACACGACTTGAGATGAGTAATGACACTTTTTTAGAGCAGAATTTGAATTTGTCTCATATGTATGGAAGCCCGTTTCCGCCACTGAATAAAAAATAAAAAAAGGTAATTGCGACTTTCTCACAATTCTGACTTTTTTTCTCGCAATTGCGAGTTTACATTTAGCGTCACAAGCTCACAATTCTGACTCCGTTTCTTTTTTTAGAACTGTGAGATATAAACTCGCAATCCGAGTTTGGACCGGACTGTCATTGGACCGGACTGCTTCCGGCTTTGCTACTGTTTGGACGCTCTTGCTTATTGCTCTGCGCTTTGCTCCCTATTTTTGTTCTTTTCTCAGATCTCTCCAAGATTTTAACTTCAGCAGATCAGCACAGTGCTCAAACACATTTTTTGGAAAAAGAGGACTCTTTGCCTACCACTGCCAGCAGTTTACATTCCGGAGACAGAAAAATACAGCTGTCTACATTCAAACAGACGAGAGAAAATGCCTCTAGTGGAATCTACTTGCTGCATGAACTGCCACAAAATTCTACAAAGGATTGCAGTTCTTGAAACAAAGTTACTTGCTGGACTTCCAAAACAGACGGAACATACAACAGATGATCACCTCGGACCCCCTCAGCATACAGCCGGTGAGTCCTGTGAATCTAGTGAATCTCAACAGTTTATACCAAGTGTAGAGGAACAAGCCAAAATTGATCGACAGACTAATCGATGGCACAAACAGGGAGCGAGACCCAAAGGCTCTCGAGACATCAGATTGTCACGAGTATCTCGTATTGCTGCCGTAGCATCCTCTACCCCAGATACGGCTATGACAAGACTTGTAAACACTGGTATTCTACAACCCCCTATACATCTTGAGAACAGATTTGAAGCATTGATGAATGTGGATGAGGAATCCCAAAATGTGACAAAACTCGGATCGAATCAGCCAGCAGCTAACATTGCTACTAACAGGCGCTCAAGGTCGAGCAGACAGCGGCATTCAGCTCAGAGCGCAGCCGAGCCCAGGACTCTGATAGTGGGTGACTCTATTATTAGAAACATTAGTAGCAGGACTATAACTACCTGCTGCTTCAAAGACTTGAAGTTCAGTCGTTCATCAGTGGACCACTCCCAGCAAGGGGAACTAACATGTTTTCACGGTAGCTTGGGCTGAATACATGGCTACAAAGAACCTGCAGTACAAAAGAAGTCAACTTCATCGACAACTTCAATATTTTCTGGGGCCACAGACAACTGTTTAAACTGGATGGCCTCCACCCAAACAAACTTGGTGCAAGAGTGCTAAAGGACCATTTCTATTTCTCCCTCTGCCATCCTTCAGTGGTGTGTGCCAATCCACTCACACACTCACCTGGACAGAATATGAGTGACCACAGGACTCCATATCAGCTTCCTAGTCATCATGTGGTTGAAGAATCCCACAAGGACACTGATAACGCCACACAGCCAAAACAATCACTGCTCATGGACATCCCGGCTGAGCCCTGCCCACAGAGCTCATCACATGCAGACTGTGACGTATTACAACAGCTCCAAGACTCAGCACCCAAGGACGACTTTCTGGAAAACAGCCTGGGAAGCCAGGACAACACATCACAGTCACCGGAAACACCAGAGCTAGAGCCTCGCTCACCAGACACACTATCCCTCTCTCCAGCATCTCCACTTCTAAGCTTTTCACAGAAAATGGAGGAACTGGTGTATGCTGGGATCAAACTCTCTGCAAGCCCCTAGATATCAACTATCAAAAACGAGTGGGCCCCCCAACCACCAAAGACTGCAGGCTCAGCTCTCCCGCCTCCTCCTGTGAGAGCTCTCCGACCGCTGCCACAACGCCAGGAAATGCCAAACAATGAGTTTGCCTCCTCCATCGGCTGTAGGTGAACCAAAAACAACTGATAACAGCTCTCACTGTGATATGTGTCAGGTCCCCGCTATATCTTTGAAAAAGCGCAAGCAGCAACATTCACTCATGATATGTTTACAAAACAAGCATTAAGATAATAAATGGATTCTGACTGGCCAGTACTATAGCCTGTAGCCTTCTAGAGAGACTACTGGGTCGGGCTTTCTTTCTGTCATACTTTTATCATGTGATAGAAAGTCTAAGGTCCCTTCTCAAGCCGTACGGCTAACCCATCTAACCTGCGGCCTGTAATGCATCAGATCTAAGATTGCTGTAGAGCCAACAACAATGTAATTCCATCAAGTTCAGCATTTTTAAACACTTGCTCACTAAAAAATAAATAATTCTGTGATCTTAATAGATTTAATCAGCATACTATCACAAACAACCTGGATGTTTATGTCCAGTTCTAATTGATCACCACATGGCTAGAAGACAACTGCAGCAGTGCAACAGTCCTCAGAAAACTGAAACCGTCCTCCCTCCTAACTTAAAGTACTTTTATTTTATAAGTGTCTGCAGTAACTAAATCAGACTGTTAGGAGAGGTTACAAATGGAGGGGGTGTAGCTGCTCTATTTCCAGAAGAGAAATGTGATGTTTATCAATGCAAGCAAGTGTCATTTGTTGCAGTACTTGTCTTTTGAATATCTAGGTATTGTGCTGAAAGGTGCATTCCATTTTAAAACACATTCTGTTTTTATCATCTATTTACTTTTATGTAAAGCCTTTGAATTACCCTGTGTATGAAAAATACTCTGCCTTGCCTTGCCTTTGTCACAATTGAAGAGAAATTCACAGAACTGTCTGACTTTTTTTTCTCAATTGTGATTTCCTCAGAGTTTGACTGCAATTACCTTTTTTATTCAGTGGCGGAAATGGGCTTCCATACATATTTGATGAACTTTGCATCATGTGATTCTGTTATTTTACTGTTTTTTTTTGTTTGTTTTTTTGAAGCTGCTTTGAAACAATCTGTATTGTATAAAGTGATATGGAAAAAAAGGGGCGTTGACTTGAAAAAAAAAAATGGGGAAGATAACATCATGTGACTGACCCACAGGAAACAGGAAGTGTTCAACTCACCATGTTCATGAGTTCCTTCAGCAGGTGTCTGGACGGTTGACCCAGTGACACCAACACCTCATACAGGTGAGTGTAGCCAATCCGCTCCTTAAACACTTCCTACAAGGAACAAGGCTGTTTTATTTACTATAAATAGTTCAATGAACTAGTTCAAGAGCTCTATCCCTTGTCATCATCATGTACTAAAAGAATTAGCATTGGAACATGTATTGGAAATTTTCAAATTTTCTATGCACTTTCAAGTTGTAAATAAAGCAAAAATAACTGGAGTATGTTTTACAAGAAAATTCAATGTCAGTCTTTCTACTCCAAAATGTCACTTTTAATTCAATTTAATTATGTGAAATTAATTGTGTAATTAATAGTGAAATTTGCCAGCAATTTCTGAGTGAAAATTCAAAAGTTTCCTTCACCATTTCTGTCATAATTTAGAACCAATCAGAAAGAATCCTAATAGGATCAAATGAAGATCATATCCTACTGGTTATTAATCTTTTATCTATAACATAAAAAAATACTACATGAATTTTTAATGATTTTTCCAGGCCTAAAAATGATTTTAAAATTCTCTCATATTTCCATGTTTTCCAATGGAAATTATTTCCTAAAGGTCAATTTTGTTCTACTGCTAATTATAACAGTCTGATGAGGAGTATGTATAATCACACTACCATTCAAAAGTTTGGGAGCAGTAAGATTTTAATTATTTTTTGAAAGAAATTAACACTTTTATTCAACAAGGATGCATTAATTTGAAAAAATCAAAAGTGACAGTAAAAAATGTATAATGTTATGTTACATAGGAACATTTTTTATTCATCAAAGAATCCTGAATTAAATGTATCAAGATTTCACAAAAAATTAATCAGAACAATTGTTTTCAACATTGATAATAATAAGAAATATTTCTTGAGCAGCAAATCAGCATATTAGGATGATTTCTGAAGGATCATGTGACACTGAAGACTGGAGCATTGATACTGAGAATTCAGCTTTGATCACAGACATAAATTACATTAAGATATATTACAATAGAAAACAGTTATTTTAAACTGTAACATTTGACTATTACTGTTTTTATTGTATTTTGATCAAATTAATGCAACCTTGGCTAGCAGAACAGACTAAAACATTAAAAAAATGTAGTGAATGGTAAATGTATACGTTTCTTTTTTATGTAAGAATCCTATTATAAAACTTGACTTTAGGCCCATTCCAGATAGGAATCCTGTACACACAGTCTAATGATGGATCACTTGATTACAACAAACCTTTGCAGCAGGCGACTTGTGCATCACTGTCGTGAGAGTTTTGATCGTTGCCACGGCAAGAGAGTCAAGCCTCCCTTGGAACACCTGATTGGAGGAAAACACAGTCAATCAAGAGATCCAGCCAATGGCTGAAGACTCAGTACAGCATGAGGCCTGTTCTATTCCTGCCCTATCTGTTCACTTTGCCATGCAAATGATGAGTGAATAGTCATGACGAATGGCAAAAATGCTACAACAGAACCATGCTTACATGAACAGGCAGGAATAGAATCAGACACTGCAGGTGAAAATTTTAAAATGTTGATTATCTTTGTGAAATTATTTGAGTTCTGAGCCTCTGATATAGACTAGATATCAGACCATTAGTACTCAGATCTGAAACTAAAAACTCCCCAACACCAACCAATACACCAAATACACACACTTCATATACACACAGACAACGTATCCCCTCCACAACCCAGAAAATCTGTCCAGCCACGCCGTGTCATGAGACTCCTGATTGGATGATTGCAAAAATCACATGACGTTCAATCTGCCATTGCAATTGGCTAGTTCATTAGTATGACAAAGGCTGGCTGGAGAGTGACGAACACTGAGCAGCAATAAACAGAATAAGACATGAAATCAAGGAGGTACTTCTATACAGCGTAAAGCACACAGCTACAGGCCGATAATCTCAAGGCTGCTGAAGTCACAGCATTCCAACCCTGTTACCAAACCACCAGAGGACAGGCGAAGGGGGAACGGGAGGGAAACAAGCAAAGCAAAATATATCAAATGAGATGATTATTGAAAGCATGACAGAGTAAATAAACTTTAGACCACTCCATTACAAGCTTCTACATTCACAGCACTTTACATGAAGTAATGGACTGATATTTGATCTGCCTCTGCAACGAGGAAGCATTGAATGGCTTATGAAACAGGGCTGGTCACTTATGGTGTCAGTTTTTTTGGATATGACACTCTGTGTTGTCAGATCAAGGTGCAAATGCAAATACATGCAAGTATGAGTGGGTAATATAAGCAAAAATGTACAATTTTAAATATTACATTTATTATATATTGTTAAAGATCGTGGTCCATGTGTCAATATACATTTTATGGAAAATTTATCTAAAAACCACTGAAAAAGTTAATTTAAATGTGAAACTAGTGATAGGCCAATATTTTAGCCAATATTAGACTATAATGAGAATATCAGTATATGCCAATATCCATATTCAGTTGGTTGAAACAGAAAACATGTTAAGAAACATTTAATATACTCTATTTTTAAGTAAATCTTACATTACGAAAATTACGTTTAATTTCAGCAAATTCATGTACGTTATTTTCCAATATTATACTGCATTTTTTGTTTTATTATTTGTTATATTAGTACTTTATAATATATTCATTATTATCTAAATTTATATTATAAAATGAGTGTTCATTATATATTACTGTGTGTATACATATTATAAACTTTAACACTTATTCATATTGTACAATATATATATATATATATATATATATATATATATATATATATATATTAGTTCTGTCAAATGATTAATCGCGATTAATCACATCCAAAATAACAAATTTTGTTTACATAATGTATATATATATATATATATATATATATATGTATATATGTGCGTGTAATGTGTATATTTATTATGCATATATAAATACACACACATGCATGTATATATTTAAGAAAAAAAATTATGTTTATATTAATATATGAAATTATATGAATATAAATATATACATGTAAATACATGTAAATCTTTTCGAAATATATGCTGTATGTGTAATAAAAAAATATTATTATTATTATTATATTTCCATTATATTGGTTCACTATAGATATTGTTATCAGTTAATTATAAAAAAAAAATCAACTCATATCATCACAGTGACCCTGCTCAGATGAGAGAGAGAGAGAGAGTGAGAGAGAGAGAGAGTGAGAGTGAGAGTGAAAGAGAGAGAGTGAGAGAGAGTGAGAGAGTGAGAGAGAGAGAGAGTGAGAGAGAGTGAGAGAGTGAGAGAGAGAGAGAGAGAGAGAGTGAGAGAGAGAGAGAGAGAGAGAGTGAGAGAGTGAGAGAGTGAGAGAGAGAGAGAGAGAGAGAGAGAGAGAGAGAGAGAGAGAGAGAGAGAGAGAGAGAGAGAGAGAGAGAGAGAGAGAGAGAGAGAGAGAGAGACTGTGATCTTGTCCTGGAGTGGTCATGTGGGCGGCGGGGGGCAGGGGGTGGGGTGAGTGGGAGCGACAGGCACAGGTGGGCGGTACCTGAATCTCACTCTCTCCTGTCAGTAACCTGTTGGTTAAATCTTTCTGGTCCTTGTCTGCGGCTGTGCACCTAGCGTTAACCAGCTGCCGGACGGAGCCGACCGCAGCAAGCACAGACGGGCAGATGAGAGGAAAGTGCAAAGGGTTAAGGTTAAAAGGTAGGAGGTCAAAGGTCATGACCCTAAGTGCCTAGGTGTTCCGTCGCTAAAGGACAGAAACATGCATGGATAGAAGGCAGTGCTGCCGTTCTGATACGTGTACATGCTGTAAGGTGATAACTATATAAGCACAGTGGGACAGTTTTAATAGCAACATACGTAGTAAAGAAACAGTTAATCTGAAACACACAAATATTCACAAAACATACTGTTCTTTAAGTCAAAGATTTAAAAAAAAAAAACAGGATTGTAAATATTTGCACAAGAAACTGACTGGCAAAACAAATTCTGGCGTGCATAAACACACAAAGAAAATCCTGCAACTGAACACACTGTCAGTTAAATGACAATAAACAAGTTTTTAGATTCTGACAGGATCAGGATTCTGAATAGGTCATTAACATCCTGTAAAAGTCAGAGTGTCCATAGAGCTCAACTGTTGGGTTTAGGAAGAATACAATTAAAAATCTGCACATCTTTTAGAGATAATATCAATCTTTCATAAGAGACCTACCATGATTTTAAGGCTGTGAAAATCGGTAGAAGTCAACGTCATTTGACTACATTATTAAAGGATCACAATTAACTGCTGAACATTAGTATGTGCCTTTAGGGAACTAATTTGCACCCAAATATGACTTCACTGTTTAGGATTAGATAAATGAATATTTATAAGAATAATAAATAATTATATCATATCTTGTTTTACAGGCTAATGAAGGCAAAATAATCTATCGTTCAAAAGGTTGGGGTCAATAAGATTATTTTATGTTTTTGAAAGAGTCTCTTCTGCTCACCAAAACTGCATTTATTTGATCAAAAATACTGTTAAACCAGTAACACTGTGAAATATTATTACTATTTAAAATAACTATTTTCTATTTGAATATATTTTAAAATGTAATTTATTCCTGTGATGCAGAGCTGAATTTTCAGCATCATTACTCCAGACTTCAGTGTCACATGATTCTTCAGAAATCATTCTAATATGCTGATTTGCAGTTCGAGAAACATTTCTGATTATTATCAATGTTGAAAACAGTTGTGCCGTTTCATATTTCCGTGGATACAATGGATTATTTCAGGATTCTCTGATTAATAAAAAGTTCAAAAGAACAGCATTATTTGAAACCGAAATCTTTTGTAACATTATAAATGTCTTTACTGTCCCTTTTGATCAATTTAATGCATCTTTGCTGAATAAAAGTATTAATTTCCTTTTTTAAATTCCAGCATAAAAGACAGCAGTGGTGTTGTCTGATAAGAAAATACATTATTATTTGTGTTTTGTGTGTCTTAAAGTATTCACAATGGTTTATGGGAAGAGTAGTGCATTCATTCCCTCAAAAGAGACATCAAATCTTTTCAATTTATTTTTTGCTTTGAATGAAATATTGATTCATCTTGGAGAGGCTTAGAAGACTTTCTTTGAAGATTTTTCTGAAGGGAAAATTTATATGAATGCTCCCAAAACAAAGGGACATGACATAGTCATTGTTGAGCTCTATTTTGACTCAGAACTGAATAAACCCAAATGCATGATGGTCAGGAAATGTAGCATCTGTAGAGGAGCTCACCTTACTGTTCTGCAGGAGTCGGGTCAGATGCTCAAAGCAGTTACTGTTGAGGAAGATGGCCTGCAGAACGGGGCGGTCGCTGCACTCAAACATGTCCTGAATGGTTTCTGAGTGAAACGGAGAACAGGATTCAGAAGAGAGAAGCGGTCAAGATTAGCGAACACGACACGAGTGACAGATCTACTCACCGAGCATGTTCACCTGTAACGCCACAAATCGACTCTCCCAGTGCCGAGAGCGGGGTGGCGACGGGCGACCTTTGACCTGCGCTGTGGCGGTGGGGTCCGAGTTGAGCAGTTTGAAGTAGCTCTCCAACACAGAGCTGATCTCCACCTGTCTCTGATCGGAGCTGCTGGCCAGGAGCCGGTGAACCAGCTCCCGCAAACAGCCCAGCGTCAACAGCGCCTTCCTGTCAGGAGCCTCGCTGTCCCAGTCCTCTCCATCTCCACCTCCGCTCAGACACTCGCCGGCACCCAACACTCCCAGCAGCACCTCCATCGTGGCCGGAGAGATGGCCAGCAGGGCGTTACGCTGTTGAGAGAGAAGACGACACATTAAAAAGAACAGTGAAGTACATCATCTCGAACCTAAACCACTTAACATACAGATTCCACTGAAATGTTTGTGGATGCTTTTAGTGGGACGTTTACACCTTTCAAAACAGCTAAAATGGATCTAAGTAAATCAGAAATAAGTACTTTATCGACATCTTTTCGAAAAACTGTTTAAGAACTGTTACTTAAAAATGTGCGTTCATGCGGTAAGACACTGAGAAAAAAAAAAAACAGCCAGATGCGTCACAGCAAGGACATAAGCATGTTTACACTGACAAACAATTGACAAATAAAATACTAATATTTTTGATTATTATAATTTTTTTTTTTTTTTTTTACAAAAGTACGATTTAAAATGATTTACATAAATGTTTAGCATGTAACAGTCACGGCATCAATGACATATTTCCATATTTGGTCTTCACTCTTGCATTTATTTGCATACTTAATGCAACTGGTCTTGTATTTTGCATGCTGAATTGCAACTGGTCTTCTTTTGTTTGTTTATTTGCATACTATATATTGCATCTGGACTTCTTTCTTGCAGTTATTTTCATACCAAATTGCAAGTGGTCCTTTTGTGCATATATTTCTACACTAAATTGTTACTTGTCTTTTTTCTTGCAATTATTTGTATACTGAATTGCAATTGGTTGTCTTATACGTATTTATTTGCATACTAAATCGTGATTTGTCCTCTTTCTTGCAAATGTTTGTATAAAGAATTGCAATTGGTTTTCTTTTATGTACTTATTTGCATACTAAATTGCGATTGGTCCTCTTTCTTGCAATTATCTGCATACCGAATTGCAATTGGTCTTTTGTATATTTAATTGCATACTAAGTTGTAATTGGCCTTCTTTCTTGCTATTATTTGCATACAAAATTGAATTTTTTTGTATGTATATTGTTTTCATACTACATTGCAATTGGTCTTTATTGCAATTATTTGCATTCCGAATTGTGATTGGTGGAAATGGAATTTTACCAGTTAACACACCATTTTATCTAAAACTTCAGCACAATTCTTTTGCTGCTGTGGCATGATCTCACCTGTCCACCCGCAACAATGGCTCCAAACAGGTGCAAAAGGCAACATTTAAGACTGTCCTTCAGGTGCTCACTCTCCTGAAAACATTCTGAAACACACACACACAAATGAATGAAGAGGTGTCTGTTTTTATGCAAATAACATGGCAACAAAAACATGCTGAATTATTTTCTTGCATGCTTCCTGTAACACTTTGCTGTCCCTCGGTCTCTACAGAGACCCCCAGAGTTTTTTTTCATTAGTTTCATTATTTCTCATCAGCTCCTCAGTGCTATAGACTCAGGCAACAGAAAGTAAAATATTGACAGCATTAACACACAGGTACACTCAGAAACAGAGTGACACTTCATGTCTCTGTCTTCAACGATTAACACACAGATAAGCGGTGTGAGTTTCTAACCACAGGAACACTGAGGCTGCTTTGTTTAGAGAGCGCTGGTTATGTGCCATCGCTGAAGGCCAAATGATAAACAGCAGATTTGATCAGTAAATAAACACCACATGCCCCACAGGGTTCATCCAGACAGAGAGAAACTTACGGTAGAAGAAGGGCACAAACTCTACAGTGAGCTGTGCGGCTTTAAACTTCTGTCTGCTTCTCTCCACAGTACTGAGCTGCTGTCTGCAAGAGCAAACAAACCACATAAACAGACCCATTACTCACACTTCAATACAATATCTCACAATCCTGATCACGCCATAGAGCAGGGATTCCCAAACCTTCTTGTCAGTCAAACCCATTTGACCTAATACTTACTATATTTTTTTATATTTTATATTTAAGTACTCCCCGAGATTTTAAGTCAATATTTCAATAATTTAACAACACGTTTGCATGTTCACGGTTCTCTGATGTCAGGTAATGGTCACATCGAATGCAGGAAAATAACTAAAACATTTAATAAAAAATGTTTTGGCTTTTATTTATCTTTAAGTCTTTTATTCTGATTGTTTTCATTTTAAAAACATTAATTTTAATTTTGTAATTTTAATTATGAATTAATTAATTATTTGCAAAAATCACTCCAGTTGGGGGGGGGGGGAAATAACAGTGAATGTATTAACCATAATACATTAATTTAAATAAATAAATAAAAAATATAAAGTATTAGATAACAATGAAAAACAAATCCACGAGGAGCCTTTTTCCCCAATATGTTTTTATTTTCAGTGGCATTTGTGCCACAAGCCCAGGTTATTTTCTCCAGCCATGTTACCTGCCCTTAAATAACCTTTGAAGCACACACACACACACACACACACACACAGACTGGAACGTTGAACAGCTCTTCACAGAACTTGTAGAACAAGACATGTGTTTATTGGTCAAACACAGCTGTGTTTTTTACTGTATATGCACTCATTTGTATCTGTAAGGCTCATGTTACTCAATAACAGGGAGCTGCACTGGTTTGATGCTTTGGGTTAGCAACACCTATACCATAACTTGTAACATAAACCTTCACGTACAGATTCTCCACTGGCCGGTCTTTATTGTGGTGTCGAATAACTAAAGCAACATTTACAAAGCATTTCACTGCAGACAATGCATTTTATTTCTCAGTGAAGTTATTTCAGAGGTAAAAAGTAAAAACATGATAAAAGATTTATCTTTTTGATAAAAGCTTATGAAAACAAAAAATTTTTTTCTTTAAAATAACATGCACTGATGAATCATTCACAAGAAGACCAGGAGTATTTATTAAGAAAGTAAATGATTTACTTTTTCAGTAAATGGTTTTGATTCAACGTTGACTCTGCACCACTATTTTAAACAGAGCAGCTCTCCAAACAACAGCGGTTTATTCTACAGATTAGCAGACTAAGAATGCCATATTGAGTGTGCTTGAGGAAACGTCTGGATTAGTACATGCTCGTACAAAGAGATTAACAAATGAGGCTGTGTTGTCCTCTTACTGGAGCATGACTGGCATTTGACAGGTGTGATGTTTACATACAATGCATTTTTTTGCATGCTATAAATGTTACCCGTTAGACAATTGGGTGAAAGTGTAGGAAGACGCATCATGTGTCATCAAAGAGAAATATTTAAGTTATTTCTGAAAAGCTTCAGCTGTGGGATCAGCATTGGTTGCATATCTCACCCATGAATGCGATGCCTCCAGTTGTGATAGGGATCATACAGACTCTCACAGAAGGCCAAAGCGTGACGGACAAACTCCTCGGCTTGTGTCTGATCAGCCAACTCCTTCTCTTTTGTCTTACTCTTCAGCTAAACAGAGAGAAGAAGAGTTGATTTACTTTAATACTGAGGAAAAAGTGGGGGGGCAGAAAGGACAATAAAGAGGAGAGAAAATGGAAGAGGAAAGAGAAAAGAGAAGAGGAATACAAAGAAAGAAATAAGAGAACACTGCAAAAATTCAAAAGTTGAGAAAACTTGTTTAAGGCAACCAGCTTCAGCAGATTTTCTCAACTTGTTTTTGTAGGAGATTTTTGAGTTCTCTCAACTTTTTGTTGTATAAACTGAAAACTCAAAAATCTGCTGAAGCTGGTTGCCTTAAACTTTTTTTTTTACAGTGAAAGAGGAAAGGAGAGGAAAGGAAAAGGAAGAGAAAGAGGAAAACAGGAAAATGAACAGGAAGAAGGAACAATAAAAAAAGGATAGAAGGAGAGGCAACAATAATAATGGAATAATAATAATTAAATGAAAAAAGAAAAGAAGAGGAATAGAGAGATAAAGAGGAAAAGAAAGTAAAAACAGAAAGGAAGAGTAAATGGAAGGAAAATAAAGAGGAAGAGGAAAAGGAAGTGGAAGTGGAAAGGACAGGAAAACAAAAAAGAGGAGAAGAAATGGAAGAAGAGGAAATGACAGGAAAGGAAGAGAAAGACTAGAGGAAAGGGATGTGGAAAAGGAAATGTAATAGAATAAATGACAGCAAAATAAAGAGGAAGTGGAAAAGGAGAACAGGGAGAAGGAAAAGGAAATGAACAGGAAAGGCCAGGAAAACAATAAAAGAGGAGTGGAAATGGTTTTTTTCCTCTTAATTTTCCGGTAATTTCCTCTTTCTTAATATTTTATTTTCCACATCCCTTTCCTCTAGTCTTCCTCAAGAAAGAAGAGAGAAACATGAAAAGAAAAAGTGAAGAGGAATACAGAAAAAGTAAGAGTAAGAGGAATGAGAAGAAAAAAAGAAAAGGAAAAGAAAAAGTAAGGAAAAGGTCAAAAAGGAACAGACTAGAAATAATAGAGGATAGGAATAGAGTACAGAATATAGAATACAAACACAGAAAGTAAGAAATAAATGGATGAACAGAAAACTTGATTTTGAAGCGAGTTTCAGACCTGTTGGATGTAGAGTGTTGTCATGGTGATGATGTGGTTTAAGTAGGAACAGGCGCCGATCTCTTCCACATTTGACAGGTTCCTGTCAGACACATCACACAGCTGTCAGTGTGGAGAAACTGTGTGTGTGTCGCTGTATTGGACAGACTGCCGTATGACAGGACCATTAGTTCTAGCTGTCAGAGAGATTCCCCTGCCACCCCTATGATCATAAATCACACACTGACTGCTGCTGAAGCAGGACACCCAGCTGACGCTACAGAGTCTGTGTGTGGACAAATTACAACATCTTACTGAGTGGACATGCATGTGAATATATGTTCACTGAAGAAGACAAAACTGCCCCAGGAGCCACGCTAATGTTCAAACGTTTGGGGTCGGTTACATGTTTTAAATGTTTTGAAAAAGTCTCACCAAGACTGCATTTATTTGATTAAAAATACAGTAAAAATAATGACATTGTGAAATATTATTACAATTTAAAATAACATTTTACTATTGTTACATTTTAAACTGAAATTTATTCCTGTGATCAAAGCTGAATTTCCAGCATCATTACAGTCTTCAGTGTCACGTGATCCTTCAGAAATCATTCTAATATGCTGATTTGCTGCTCAGGAAACATTTCTGATTATCATTATGAATGTGGAAAACCATGGTTTTTCTATTCTTTGAATAGAAAGTTCAAAAGAACAGCATTTATTTAAATAATATCTTTTGTAACATTATTTAGAAATTTCTTTACTGTCACTTTTGATCGATTTAATGCATCCTTGTATAAAACTATGCTGAATAAAACAATTAATTTCTAAAATATTACTGACCCCAAAGTTTTGAATGGTAGTGTATGTCTAAAAAAATGTCTCTTTTACATCTAAAAACTGTAATCATCTAAAATGAACATATTTAATAATAATAATAATAATTCATTACATTTATATAGCGCTTTTCTGCTTTTCTAAGCACTCAAAGCGCTCTACATTGTGAGGGGGGGTGTCTCCTCGTCCACCACCAGTGTGCAGCATCCACCTGGATGATGCGACGGCAGCCATAGTGCGCCAGACCGCTCACCACACACCAGCTTATTGGTGGAGAGGAGACAGAGTGATGAAGCCAATCAGTGTATGGGGATGATTAGGAGGCCATTATGGTCAGAGGCCAATGGGGCAATTTGGCCAGGATGCCGAGGTAATCATCTTTTCGAAAGACATCCTGGGATTTTTAATGACCACAGAGAGTCAGGACCTCGGTTTAACGTCTCATCCGAAGGACGGTGCTTGTTGACAGTATAGAGTCCCCGTCACTATACTGGGGCGTTAGGACCCACACAGACCACAGGGTGAGCACCCCCTGCTGGCCTCACTAACACCTCTTCCAACAGCAACCTAGTTTTAGGTCTCCCATCCAGGTACTGACCAGGCTCAGCCCTGCTTAGCTTCCGTGAGCAATGGGCTGCAGGGTGATATGGCTGCCGAAGATTTAAAAGTTTTAAGTTCTTAAAAAAAAAATTAAGAGTTTGACTAGAGTCATGTTAAACAACCTTAAATAAAGTAGTCTATGTGATGTCCTCATTAAGTGTGTGTGTGTGTGTGTGTGTGTACATTTGAGTAGCAGCTGCCATTCGAGCAATAGCACTGTCGGACCCTTAAAAGTCTCGATGTGTCGCTGAAAGTGGAAACCACGCATGAACCCTCAGCAGCAGGTGCTCGGAGAACTCATGAAACATTCAGCAGGACCACAGGTGTCCAGTTTCTGTTTTTACTGAGATTCAATCCACTTCATATTTTCATAAGAGACTCTATATGCAAACAGTTCAAATTACTCTTTTACTTGAGTAAGTTTGTGCATTTAGCTCGAATACTGATCTGTTTCTGCAATCTGTTTTTTCTTAGTCATAAAGCGCTTCTCTCCCATCAGGCCCTCAGAGTCTGACCTGCAGATGACGATGAGGAACTTGAGGAGCAGGAGGGCCAACGCCTGCTGCTCGGGCTCCAGTCCCTCAGACGCTTTCTGCACACACTGCAGCAGCTGCAGACGCAACACCTGCAGGATGTTATCAGGCAACAGCGTCATGACGGGCGGCGTCTCCTCCAACCTGCAGCACACATGCAAAATCATCAGAGATTAGGGCTGGGTATTGACACAAATTTTACAATTCAATTCGATTCACAATTCACAAACGTGCAATTAATTTCACAAGCTTGCAATTCGGATCACAAACTTGTAATTCAAATCACAAACTTGCAAATTTGATTCAATTCCGATCTCAATTGGTTATAATAGCATTATAATAGCTTTTAAAAGATATAATTACATTTCTACTCTAGATTGTTTAAAATATAAACATTTAAATGGTGGCTGTCACAAAAACTTGTTTTCATGATGGATTTGTTCAAACATACATGAAATATGGAAGAAAGGTTTAAGTAAAAATCATATGTAATATACAGGTACATCTCAACAAATTAGAATACTTCATAAGACCAATAAAAAAAACATTTTTTGTGAATTGTTGGCCTTCTGGAAAGTATGTTCTTACTGTATATGAAACTTGGTAGCGGCTCCTTTTGTTAATTTTCAACATGTATAGTTTGTACTCTGAGGTGGTATGGAAGCCCACTTTTGGCCTTCAACTCATCTGCAGGTCTCATTTTCCTCTTGGCTCCTTGGCCAGTCAAGCACACCAACACCATGCTTTAACCAACTTTTGGTGCTTTTGGCAGTGTGGGCAGGTGCCAAGTCCTGCTGGAAAATGAAATCAGCATCTTTAAAAAGCTGGTCAGCGCATGGCATGGAGGTGGACCAACACCAGCAGATCAGTTTGTGGCACTGCTGAGGTGGTCCAGACTCTAGGACCTTGGTTTCCAAATGAAATACAAAACTTGCTCTCATCTGAAAAAAGGACTTTGGACCACTGGGCAACAGTTCAGTTCTTCTTCTCCTTAGCCCAGGTAAGACGCCTCTGACGTTGTCTGTGGTTCAGGAGTGGCTTAACAAGAGGAATACGACAACTGTAGCCAAATTCCTTGACACGTCTGTGTGTGGTGGCTCTTGATGCCTTGACCCCAGCCTCAGTCCATTCCTTGTGAAGTTCACACAAATTCTTGAATCGATTTTGCTTGTCAATCCTCATAAGGCTGCGGTTCTCTCGGTTGGTTGTGCATCTTTTTCTTCCACACTTTTTCCTTCCACTCAACTTTCTGTTAACATGCTTGGATACAGCACTCTGTGAACAGCCAGCTTCTTTGGCAATGAATGTTTGTGGCTTACCCTCCTTGTGAAGGGTGTCAATGATTGTCTTCTGGACAACTGTCAGATCAGCAGTCTTCCCCATGATTGTGTAGCCTAGTGAACCAAACTGAGAAACCATTTTGAAGGCTCAGGAAACCTCTGCAGGTGTTTTGAGTTGATTAGCATGTCACCATATTCTAATTTGTTGAGATAGTGAATTGGTGGGTTTTTGTTAAATGTGAGCCTAAATCATCATAATTAAAAGAACCAAAGACTTAAACTACTTCAGTCTGTGTGCATTGAATTTATTTAATACACGAGCTTAACAATTTGAGTTGAATTACTGAAATAAATGAACTTTTCCACGACATTCTAATTTATTGAGATGCACCTATATTGCATATACAGTATGTAGCAAAATGCTGCTTTTCTAGCCAAGTTGTGTTCATGCATTAACTGAAAACAGCATAGACTAAAACATAAATTCTTGGAATCAATATCAGTTCATCAAAAATGAGAATCGATTAAACAATCCTTTTTCAACACAGCCCTATTATAAATGCAAAACCATTATAAAATGGTCCATATATTTTGATTATTATACTTAAATGGAGCTTTTGTGATGCTTGAATCCCCTGGGGACTAATTACATTGAAAATGAAGACCAACATATGGGGTTTGAAGGCATCATTGATGACAGAACTGTCATTTTTGGATGAATTGCTCCTTTATAGCACCTCTGGGATTTGTAATTATGCGGTCCTGACCGTGAAGGCAAATACTCTGCACTACAAGAGTGTGTTTTTCCAGCATCTGAAAGAGTGAGAAAACTGTACAGTAATGAAGTGGATCTGTGCGAGAAGAACAGCACAGCTGTGAAGGAGAGAGACAAATAAACCCATTACAATCCCATCTCTCTCTCTCTCTCTCTCTCTCTCTGTCTGTCGGTTCCTGGCTCTCCTCTCGCTCCGCATTACGTAATCTCATCTGACAGCCTAAGCACTTCATGATCACATGACCACAGCTGGGAAAGCGAGAGTGATTTTCTCATGCCACATACTCTGCACTACCGCCACATAAATCCTTCAACACTCTCCCTCTGTTCTTCAGCCTCTGTAACGGTCTTATTTCCCACTGTTATCTAGTTCTACCCTCTTCAATTTTCCATGGACACACACACACACACACACACACACACAGAGAGAGACTGGGCTGGCTGGATTTTCTCTGTATTGCTGCTCACTTGCATCAGAACGTGACCTTGATGGCAGGGCGTCCGTTAAATACGGCTCATTATCCACAGACACGCATGTACACAAACAACAGACACATAACCAAAACAATCATGTGATATGTCTCTAATATTAAACCATTAAATTTAGCTTATTAAGTTTAACAGAGGTTTACAGTTAAAAAAGGCGTACTTCCTGTCTAGTCTCAGTCTCATATTACACACCAACAAACTACTCAAAGACAGCATTAAGGGTTATTGTCATTAATTAAAACTAAAACAATTAAAAAAAAAGTGTTACTTTGTTACTTAAAATTTAAGGCAACATTTAAAATTTTCATTTAGTTTAACTTCAAGTACTAACATTACAAAAACAGCAAAAAACACAAAATTATTACACCTTAATACAACTTAGCTAAAATTAAAGTCAAAACCAAAAATATAAAAATAAAATCTAATTCAAAATATTAACAAACACCATCCACCATTTTTCCCGTAAGAGTGGGCATGGTCATTTGTAATTTGAACACGTCTGGCTTCCAATGTCATCCGCTTCCAGCTATTGTTAGCTGTACAAAACAACTAGTTTTTCTGCTTGATATTGCAAACTGGTGTTTCTTACCATATTATTTTAATGTATTGTCTTAATTATAAACACTGGTTTGTAGCACAAACAGTTTTACTGTTTACAGTACTTTGTTATTCTTCTCGTTATTTCCCTACAGCAGAGAATGAATCGGAAGCTCACACGTTCACAGAAAACAGCTTACTTCGGTGATGAAAATTGAGGTGGATAGTAATATATCAATAATACTAAAATAACACTGGACATATAGTACACAAAAATCTGATTGGCTGCCTTCTATACCAATAAGTCTATTAGGCAAGTCACTTTAGTCTGCAGCCTTTCATTACGATTGTGCCTTTAAGCTCAAATTCTCAAAAAAGTCATTCTTCAGGGTAGTCGAGCTAATTCATATGTGCATTCTTAAGTAAATAAAAATATTATTTGTCTCTTTTAACTGCAAGATGGGACTTTTATTTCTACAGCTGCAATATTGTATGTAATATTGCCTCTAACAAAAAGGTGATTGGCTCTTTTAACTGGAGGCGGGACTACAGCCACCATATTGAGCATTATGGTTACTAGGGATGTAACGGTGTGAACATTTTTTGTATTGTTAAAATGTGCTGGAAATGTTCAAAAAGTACTGACACATAAATCACTTCAAGTTTTATATTTAAAAATCAACAATAGGGCTGCAACAAACGATTATTTTGATAATCGATTAATCTAACGATTATTAGAACGATTAATCGACTAATCGTCGATTAATTCACTGGCTAATCAGTAGACTTTGATTGATTATTCAGTTTTTGCAATTAGTTAGAATATTAAGTTATACATATTCTAACATAAATAAAGGTCACTTCAGCTTTAGAAAAGCATATTATGTAATTACAATTATTACACAATTAATTGGTAACACTTTACATTAAGGTTCATTAGTTAACATTAGTTAACATGACTGCACTGTATTTTATGTATAATCATTTTCTATTCGTAACAGTTTTAAATACATTTTTATATAATTTTCTTGTTTTTATTGTTGTGATTATTATTTTTTTTAATTCCTTGTTTTTATTGTTGTGATTATTATTTTTAATGTCTATTTCACTTCCTTTTATGTAAAGCACTTTTGTGTTTTTTAATTTTTTTGTGTATGAAATGTGCTATATAAATAAACTTGCCTTGCCTAACATGAATTAATAATGAACAATACTTCTATAGCATTTGTTAATCTTAATGTTAATTTCAGCATTTACTAATGCATTATTAAAATCACAAGTTGTTTTTTTACATTGATAAATGCATTGTGAACTAACATGAACAACTGTATTTTTATTAACCGACATTAACAAAGATTAATACTTAAATGTAATAAATGTATTGTTCATTCATGTTAATTAATACATTAACTAATGTTAACAAATGATACCTTATTGTAATGTTACCAATTCATTATAAAAATAGATGGCACACAAAATGAGATGACAGACAGAGACACTCTCTCACCATTTAATTAGCTACATGAAAAAGTAACTGAATAACATCTTGCACATTCTGCCTAACATCTCCTTTTGTAAGTCATATAGATAAGAAACAAAATAAAGGGAAGTGATAAGATGCTTTGGATAAACTATTTTATTCACAACATAATGTCTTAAAATACCTTATAGGGTTATGATAATCAAAACAGCCCTGAGCTAGATCAAGCTTTGATCTCTGCAAACCAAACTGTCACTTTAATGAAATTATTATTTTTCCCACTAATAAAAATATTTTATCATTAGCTAGCTCACACTGGAGAGCTGCTTTATAACAGAAAATCAAGTTGTAATTCTAACTGAAAGCGACACTGACCTTCATGTTTTTCATGTTTAATACCGTAAAGCTGCTTCAATTAAGGCTATCTATTGCATAAAGTACTATATAAATAAACATGTGACCGAACTCTACTGGAGTAATGTTACGTTACTGAACTGCAGAGCTCATGCAAACATCCACATCGTTGTAATTGCATTTTTAACTGTTGCTTTCAACTGCTGTCAATTTCGTTACTGAGAGGAAAAATATATTCATCCAAACGCCGCTCAAGTTTATGCATTTGCTCTGAAGTGCTGTGTGTGTGATCTGCACCCAGGAGGGCTGAACTAGAGTCTTTACAGCGCCAACTGGTCAAACCGCAGTACATGCTCTTACATTACTCAAACGAACTCGCAGAGACGTTGTCGATAAACTAATCAACAAACAAATAAAATGACTTTTTTTTGCATAATCACTAAAACAATAACATTACCAATGATGTTCGGATTTTAAATGACAACTTGGCTGAGAACAGTTTAATAGCATGTTCAAATATCTGATGTAAATATTCAAATAAAGCTTTGAAAAAGTTTCATAAAAAGGTAAACCTCACATTTCAGCCTTTAAATAAAGAAAAGTGTTAAGTCAAAATGATAATTGATTAATAAATGATTATATGTATTTTACCTGCTCCATAAATAATTCTAGATAACTTATCTGAATTGTTTAAATGTGTAGAATCCACATAAGCTTGTTTTTCATCAACCGGTCAAAATTTACAGCAGGGCATGCAAATGCGGTCCGGTTTGGCCAGACAGAAACTGCACACAGTCTGAATGTAAATATATGTCTCTGTAAATCCGCTCTCTGACACTAGGTGGCGCTTATAGAAAAGCTGAATAACAGCTGTTTCCCGTAAACTCCGTGAACAAAGCAGTATTGCGATTAAGAACACTTCCTTTAGGTAATACATGGAGCGAAGATGAAAACAAAATGCCATCGAATCGTTTCTGAAGACAGTCAGAACCTTCAGAGGTACATTCATATAATTAATTCATTCATATTCATTTGTATAATTCCCTTAGCACTCTTTTAAAACCTTCCAGCTTTTCCACTCTATTTTCACTCAAAATGAAACTACTCTGCGTGCTGTGCGCACGTGAGACTGTTACTGAAAACTGTGCTTTATGCTGCACAGTATTTATTTATCGTGAGTTGTTCGAATCACGGTGATCGAATACGGTTTTAATGATAATTAAAATATGAAACGGTAATACTAACCGTGGGGAATTTTATCATGATTTATCATCAAACCAGTAATCATTATATCCCTAATGGTTACACCCATTCATATATGTACTAGAAGGCACAGGGAGTGATCCAGGATACAAAACTACATATTTTCAAAAACTGACTGAATAAGCTCCAAGGTGGACCAGACTTGATACTAACTGTCAAAAGACTGGCTATGCAAGACTTTAGCCCATATTTTAGTCCAGAAAAAACTGAAAAGATGTGACAAGAAACTGTGACCATAATCTCATTCTTTTAAGCAATTATTCACTTGATAATGGAGGTTTAAGTGCATCTCGGATGGTTAGATTGATGGATGTAGGTAGCTGGACTGCAGTAAAGTCTACCTGGTTGGTGGTTTCTCGAAATCCACATCCAGACATCTCTCGTAAGAGCCGATGAAGATCTCCAACCAGAGTTTCAGGTAGTCTGGGTCCTTCTACGGGTTTCAGAGAATAGGAAAACAACAAAGAAAAAGGACAGTGTTAATCACGGAGAGAATTATTCATGGAAATGCAATCTACTGCTAGGTGTGCCTTTATGCATTTGGAAGATGCTTTTATACAAAGTGACTTGAGTTGCATTCAGGTGTACTGTATTATCAGTTCATGGATTCCCTGGGAATCAAAACCATGACCTTGTCATTGAGCTACAAGAATGCTTTCAGTTAGATAGAGTTTCTAAGGTGTGTCCAAATGTTTTAGGTTAGCGGGTGGATATTATCAGGTGCAACACGAGACACCTGACGACTAACAAACCGGCCTGACCACATTCCTACAGGAATCACCAACCTGATACACATTCCAGCATTCCAGAAAACAGATGAGCTTGACCTAGAACAACGCTCCTTAGAAATATCCACACACAAACCCTTTCACCCAGATAACCACGTGCAGAATTAAATCTCGATCAATAGCAATCTGATGAGCTGGCAGCGCGAGTTCATGAAACATGTGACGCTGTAATTGACGTGGCTGGAGTGTATCACGACTCAAAGCGACCGTTTGTGTGGTCAATGTTTAAGCTGTACTACACTCAGACATCCAGAACAGGAAATCATGCTGAAAAATTCCTCTCGGTGAGATCATCAGAACAGAGCTATGCACGTCCACAGCAAAAAACAACTGACCACTAGGAGATATGGACAACACAACACCAAAAGGAGTGTTTTCCAATCCAAACACAAAAAAAACAAGTACAATGTGTTATGTGTGTGTGGAAAAGAAAAGCCCCATTCATTTGGGATCCAGTGGCAAGACACATGTCTATTGAGGTCTAGATCTGGCCAAAGGGGGCACACCCTGTTTATTTAGAGCTCACGCCACAGAACGGCACTGCCTTGCTCCTGATGCCCTTTCCAGCTGGAAGGGTGTGGGGCGAGTCGGTCACATCCACCTACTCATGCCTGTCAAGTTCCCAATTAAACGATTAAGTGGTTCTTCTTCTAAAACTGGTAAACATTAACTTTAAGTAGCCTTTTTTATATTGCACACCCTGGGGTAAATGATTGTGTTGCAACCTGCACACCTGAATGACTCCTGCATAGTAATTTAGTAACTTGATGTGTTTGTTCATGTCAAATTGGCGTGGCTTTTGTGTAGGATTTAAGTATCTGATAAATGACTACTTAGTACTAACAGTCCTATTCTGAGGGTTTATTTCAGAAATGGTTATGTATAGACAGAAAACTGGCAGAGATTGGTTAATGCGAAGCATCGCTAATGCCGGGCGTATGACCTAAAGCCACAACACTGAGCTCATTCTAATCACATGGGCAAGACATCCTGTCCATTTGACACACCATAATAATTTGTCTTCAAGTATGCAGCATATTCTCTCTCCTGTGATCATTTCCAAATCTGTTATCCTCTCTTTCAAGAAAATAGGCTACTGCTGGTTAAATGTAACTTAAGCTTGGGATGTTGTCAGTCTCCACAGAGAATAACGCTGCCTCTCCCCTTGATTTGTAAAAACAAATGAAACATGCATTTACAAGCCAAGCCGACAAGTATTTAAACTCGTCTGACTGTCTGCTGTCCACACAGACAGAGCCTTCTAAGGCAGTGTTGTGTTAGCATGGTTGCTAAGCTAACAACATGATACTTTAATAGTCCTAAAACTCAGAAAAGTTTTTGAACTTCTGGTTCCATCATCCCAAAATAAATGGCCTTTTTGAATGGGTTTCAAGATAACTGCCTGAAATATGGTCTGTGGTTAAAACAAGCTCAAAATAATGTTTTATTCTATGACATAAAATACATCATTAATACTCCATTCATGTTTTTTAAGCTTTTTGTGTCTTGAAAAAGATGGTTGCTAACAAATGGCTACATGGGACTACAGAGGCTGTCAGTGACATTAAATGGCATCACACTAAACGGTAGTAACACATTCTTGCAAACTATTTTAACTCAAACTTTCAAGGTTTTTAATAAGAATTGAAAGAGTTGTTGGAAGCTTAATGGTGGTGACATTGACGTCACATGACCGTGGTGTAGTTAATTTATACTTTTAGTATACTATAAACTTAGTATATTATTACTGATCATATTGCAATGCATTTTGGAGTGAGTTTCTCCATGAATGATGCATATTGGATGAATTTGTCAGAAACAAGGTCGAACAATTATGATGCTTACTGCTTACAGCCTTCATGTCGAGGATGCGCCTATGATGCCTTAAAGGGATAGTTCACTTTGAAATTAAAATTTGGTATCTATCAGCTTACCCCAAGGGCATCCAAGATGTAGGTGTCTTTTTTTCTTCAGTAGATCCAATTTTGATATTTTTAGGTCAAACCGTTCTAGTCTGTCAGTCATAGGTCAAGGTCAAGGTCAAGGTAGGTTTATTTGTCACATACACAATCATACAGAGTACAATCAGCAGTGAAATGCAGGTCACTGTCTCTATAAGAGGGAAAAAGAACATGCACAGAGAAATCCAAATTAAACAATTCCCCATCGCTTTCCGGCGCTTGCGCAGACTAACGCCCCATTCACACGGGGCGTCGGTGTCAACGCCTCTCGTTGACTTTGAATGGAGTGACGTCAAGCGTTGCCGAACTGAATTGTGGGTCCGTCGCGTCGCTTCACTGGCGCTGCTCGCGGCAGAAGTTGAAAACTTTTCAACTTTTCAAGCGCCAACGGAGGCGTCAGCCAATCAGATCGCCTCATGCAAATACCCAATCCCGTTCATGCAACACCAGAGAAGTATGTGATTGGTTGTTGTAACTATGACGGCGCGTCAGCACCACGCTTCAGACACGCCCTCCGTCAAGCGTTGACGCCGACGCCCCGTGTGAATGCAGCGTGAGCCAGAGCACGCGCACACACACGTCACACACCGGATGCGTGTGCGCACTCAGATCACTTGGACATGGTTGTGTACAAGAGGTAAAAAACTATATAAATACTGTTCGTTTTCTCACACAAACCGCTCGTTTCGTGTCTTAGGCCATCAATGTGTAGTTATGATGGGGAATTGTTTAATTTGGATTTCTCTGTGCATGTTCTTTTTCCCTCTTATAGAGACAGTGACCTATACCTGCCATTATATGACTGACAGACTAGAACGGTTTGACCTAAAAATATCAAAATTGGATCTACTGAAGAAAAAAAGACACCTACATCTTGAATGCCCTTGGGGTAAGCTGATAGATACCAAATTTTAATTTCAAAGTGAACTATCCCTTTAAAATGCAGCCTAGGTGGGCAGCGCAATAGGTTCTGGAACAAAGCTACTATTTCAAAGTATAAGCATAACACCTACATATCAACCTCCATGTTTTAGCATGAGACGAGAGCCTATGTTACCTATCCAAAGTTATATCATTCAACAAATTCACAGGAATTACATACAGGCAATGCATAACTTACACGAAATGCACAACGCTTTAATAAAAATACAAGCTGTTTTTATACTCTGAAAGATGAGAAATTATTTTCTGTAGCAATCAACAGCATGCAGTACACAAACATTGGCTTAAAAACAAGAAGAAATATTATTTTAAATCCTATCTGACTTAATGTCACATGAACAGACGGTCTCTGTGTTTATTCTCTCTCCTCTAATATCCGAGTTGTGCATTTCAGTAGTCAAATAATCCTTCACATCAGGAACTCGAGTTCCTGCGAGGATCGGACAGGGACTGTTACCATGGTGAGGAAAGCGGGTATTTGTGAGTGAGATGGCACAGGCCTGCACAGCACTTTCCAGTCTCTCTCGCTCTTTCTCACTTTAACACATTTTCCTCTTTCTCACCCGACTATCTCGGTTTTCTTCTCTCTCACACTAAATTTTGCATCCTGCTGTCCTCACCTCCTCTCGCTCTCTCATGTGTGTATGTAAGTCCTGCAGTGCCCTCTGAACCTGCAAACCAGACGAGATGGTGAAAGAGAAAGGACAACAAGGCAAAAGAAAGCAGCCACCATGATTTACGGAGCTCGCTAATGTCACGGTCTACAGATGTGCAGGCAGTTTCGATTCATTAACATCTGTTTTCTGAGCAACCACACAGGTGTGCAGTAGATGTTAGGACAACAACTGGGAAATCTGTCCTGGGCCCTGTGACAAAGGGCTCCTGAAAGTCCAAAACTGTTACTATATAGTACTAAGCATATAAAGCCCCTAAAAATCATAGCTGTTACAATAAAAACTAATATTTGGGTAATGCATTAACAAGTTTATGATATGTCTGAACACCTGCCATTTTGACACTAACGACTGGAGTAAAGATGCTGAAAATTCAACTTTGCATGACAGGAATAAATTACATTTTACAAAACGTTACAATAGAAATCAGTTCTTTTAAACTGTAATAATATTTACAATATTTCTGTTTTTACTGTATACTGGTGAGCATAATACTCATTAAAATCATTAATCATTAAAATCATGCTGACCCCAAACTTATGAATGGTAGTCTACATATTTTAAATTGACTCATTCATTTTAATGTGGGACAATTTAGCTAAAATTTAGCTTTGGTTAAAGACTCAAGTCATTTGAAATTAAAATTTAACAAAAATGTAATTAATTTTTGTTCAATGCATATTGAATTTGTTCAAATAGAGACCATAAACATAACGGGTTGATAAGAGAGGGTCGTAAACTGCTATAAATTAACCTAATGATCCAAAAAACACTGTAAAATAATTGTTTATACAAATTCAAAATCACATATTTGTTAGTAATTCATAATACTGTATATTTACATCTACTGTATATTCTTTCTATACAAGTGTCTTAACACACTTTATTACACCTTTCGAATAACTAATGAAAAATGTGGCAGAATTCAATTCAGCTCAATTCTATATTCTATTCTATTCTCAGAAGAAACTTTACCAGACCCTTAAAAAACAAGCCTTAACAACAAAGTGATGAACACTGTTGTGGTGCAATGCAGCACAGATAAAGCTAATTGTTCTAGTTTTAATAGCTTGCTGTACTTTCTGTACTTATTTAGCAGAATGTACAGTACTAGATACAGCCAATTTCATTTCCACAGTGCACCTGTCAGTATATGACCGAATATGAAGAGAGAGTGGATTACACTCACAAACAGAGGATTTCCTCATTGTCCCTGTTTAAACAGGACTAATGGATGAGTACTGTACGTGTATACATGTATAAATAGCACACAGCCCTGTAAAAGCCGTTTATAGCCATCACTGAAGGACAACCCCTGATAATCACTGGTCTTAACCGGGTCAAAGGTCACCGCACAAGTAGCTCCGTCCCATTCACAAGACAACTGCTGCTGTCACACATGTGTGTACAGTGACTCTGTGCAGTCTATCATTATCTCTTATGTGTGTGTGTGTTTGAGACCACGACTGTAACCAGGAAACACAAAGCGAAGCATCTATTAAACTGCTTGAGTAAACAGACCTTATGAAAGGAAAGCAATTTCATCATGAATGCCTCATTCAATCCGTCCGGTTCTTCCTTCAGTCATTTTCAACTCATCTGCCATTTTTGTCATTCAGAAAGACAGCAAAGACGTCACACTTGGTGGGTGTTTCCATCTCAAAAACACATGAAATACACCACAAAGATCATCTAATTCCAATTTGAACAATTGTTTTTATGGGGTGGTAATGTCATTTTATTATTTACAGGTGCTAGCTGCCAGTTTCATTACTGTCTGAACAGTGTTTTTCTTTCACAACCCAAAAGAAAATGACTACCAGATACTGTTTGAATTACCTGCTGGTTTCTGACAAACAGGATCTAATTTAATTCCTGTCTGATCTATGCATTTACAAAGAGAAACCACTGCTAAATGCAGGAAGTCTTTGACACTTTTGCCACATAGGGTACTTGTGAATAGTATGCAAAGTCAAATATTACTATAACTGTTGCTCATACTAAGTATTCTTTGATGCATAATCAACTTAACTACCCTTTAACTTCTAACATTGCAGCCAATTTGGTTCTTCTTACAATACTGTTCGAAAATTGGGGGTCAGTAAGTTATACATTCAAATTTTAATACTTAAAAGGAAATTAATACTTTTTTATTAAGCAAGCATGCACTGAACTGATCGAAAGTAACAGTAAAGACATTTTTAATGCTACAAAAGATTTCTATTTCAAATAAATGCTGTTCTTCTGAACTTTGTTCATCAAATAATTGTGTGATTTTAAGTAGCACAGCTGCTTTCATTGATAATATAAAGAAATGCTTCTTGACCATAACATTTTCAAATTAACAGCTATTTTAAATTGTAATAATATTTCACAATATTACTCTTTTTACTGTATTTGTTGTCAAATAAATGCAGACTTGGTGTGCATAAGACACTTCTTTAAAAAAGTGTACATGAAATTGGAACTTTCTGAAACTTTAGAATTAGAAACAGCTTTTATTAGTCAGAAACATAATTAAACTAATTTTACCATAACATGAGCACACCATTAAGTTATTAGGAGGGGCCTGAGCCATAAATAGAAACCAGTAAAAAGATAACCCCAGAAACCATTAGAGCACACTTGCAATGCCTGTTTCCTAATGCATTAAAAAAAACACTCAAAACACCTTGGCATCCACATAGCCAAACACATTTCACACTTACTTTTTAAGAGAACTGAAATTAACTATATCAATAATGCTGCCATTCATAGTGCATGAGATGACAGAATGTCCCTGTAAATTAATTTCCATCAGAATGCATGGGTTTTTTGTTTTGTGACCTTGAGATATAATATGTGCCAGAACAGGGCTCGTCTTATTCATCATGATCTAATGGAAGCAAGCGGCATAAGTTATGACTGAATGGACAATACCTACTTCAGATACTGCTGAGCAGGAAACTGAAGTGTACAGAGGTCAAAGTTTTGCTGTGGCAACTTAATACAGGTGGTTAAACAGGAAAACATCGCTCAGAATCAAATATGAGCTCTCAGTACAAGGCTAGAAGTGTTCCCAGAACAACATTTCTCCAGCATTTGTTTGTTTTCTCCAGCACTGGGATAGATTATTGATTTCCTCCGCGGCTATGTTCTATGTGTTTGGTGAACAGGTAAACAGAACATATAGAGGCTGGGAAGGTTAGGAAATCATTGTGTCCCAGGAAACACAAAGCCCAAGTCTGCCACCATGCATGAATGTAAATCTGACAGACATAAACGTTATGATGATTAGGCTACATTAGCGTGCTGAAGAGGAAATGTCACCTCTGAAGATCACAAACTGGTTAATGTATGAGCGCAGAAACCATAAACAAAAGCAAAGGTCATTCTTGCAACAAACAAAACCAAACTAGACTTGCGACTATCAGCTCATGACAGAAATGATGTCAAGGACGAGTTGGCAGGTTGAACGTTTCACTGTGAGAGAATCAAGACTTGATTAATAACTGAAATAAAACTGAATATCACACCATTTTGTGATGCTCTTTTATCATATAAAACCTGATTGATCAGTAAAATGTGCGCATGCATGTTTAAGTCTTCTTTTCCTTTTAGACCTAAATCTCAGGTTTTCTGCCACAACCCAAGGCTAATGTTCAGATTTGGAAGTCTTATTTTATCTGGCAGGTCATCTGGATCAGTTCTGCGTCCCTGCGGACGGCCGCGGCTCTGAGGGGCTCACGCTCTAATCGCTGTTTTACGCTGACATAACAGACCCACAAGACACTGCTGACACTCGAGCTCTTGACGAAGCAGAATATTCTCTCTTGTAGAAAGGATAACAGTCTGGAGAATGTGTTATTACATTTGTTCTGGCTCATGATTTCTGAGAATGATTTGGTGTTTAATGTCCTGTACAGCGGCCTGAACCCATCACAGCCTGATGATCACAATAGTCTCAACAAGGACCTGAATATACCAGCGTGAGGATAACCTAGCAGTTAAACATCTGTACTGGCAACACAAAACACAAAGACAAGGAGTTTAAAGGAGTGTAAAGTGTGTTGTTGTGTTGAACGACTCTCTAAAGATGAATCTGCAGCTAAACGGTGTAACTAAAACTTACAAATCGTAACACTGTAAAAAAAAAAAAAATTTCGAAGTGAATAAAACAAAAAGATTATTGGAGTATTTATTACAAGAAAATACTATTTCAGTTTTTCTAAAAATTATTATTTTTTTTTTTATTAAAATTTCATGTTTAATTGAATGTTACTTGCCATTTCTTTGTAATTATTTGTGAAATTTACTAAAAAAATTCTAAGTAAATTTTTTTTAAAGTAATTCATACACTATTTTTTTGTATCTGAAATAAAGCTGCATAAAATATAGATATTAGATGAAACACCAATGAAAACTGGAAATGCTGCCTTTGCAACTAACTGATAAAATAATTATAAAATAATTTTATTAAATATTACATTAAATAATAAGAGTTTAATTAAATAAGAATTGAAATACCAAAAATAACTGAAAGAACAGTACATTATAATTATTTAGAAGTATTTAAAAAATAGAATAAAAAATAGAAAAATAGAATAGAATAAAAATAGAAAAAAAATATTAAAAATAAAAAAGACAAAAGCACAGAACAAAATTACTAAAACCTAAACTAAATTGATAATATAAAATGTAAAAAAAATATAAAAATAAAAACAAAACATTAATTAATAGTATATAGATAATACCAAAACAACACTGCAGCTATATTACAATCACAATCTATAGGGTGAAAAAAATAGAAGGGACATAAAGTCAACATTTTAGAGGGGACATAAATTAAAAACACATTTTACTTCCATAATTTGATGTATTTACATTTCAGGAATTGATTAGGCCTAGATGGGGAAAAGAATTTCTAAATTCGTGAATTAGTGAAAACTAAAAGATCTTGGTGACAAAATCCATTTAAGAGAAAGTCCACATTAGAGAGCCTAAATCTGAAGACATGTAAGGCTCTTCAAAGCTAAAATGTGCAATTTCTGCAACACTAGCAAACATGGAATTGCAAAAATAATGTTTTCAAACAGATTTCCTGAACACTCCCCCGATCTGCCATTGGTCGGTGAAACAGTTAGCTCCGCCCCAAACTCCCACCACTGGTTGAGTCAATGTTGTACAAACAAACGGAGCAATGTTTACAATTTTTGGGGAAACTGACATCTAAGGGTGTACTTATAGTTGTTCCTACATCTTGAACTGGGATAAGAAAGTTTTTAACATTAAAAAATTACACATTTCACCTTTAAGACTTTTTTGTTTTTTTGTAAAGCAGTATTATTTTCTCTTCATGAGATCTTTATGGGAAAACTCTTAAACCCAAACACATCTGTGGTCAGTGGGGAAGTATAACCAAGAGACAATCTGTCACTGTATGCTGAATTATCTCGGGTTGATTATCTTAAACTAAGTCCGATTACGTGATGTCACAGATGGGGGTCGGTAGTATCTACAATCCCTCATCAATGAACACAACTGGACATTCACAGCCACCTGAGCTCAGCGGATCTCTCCAGAGGGCATCTCATAGTGTCACGACATGCGTTCACATATAGAACACAGTGTACCAGCCCCATGCACTGCGCAAGAAATAAATAAAACTGCACTGCTCCTCATGTGCAAGGAGATTATTTGGCTGTGCTTGGCTGTGCTGTGATGCAGTGTGCATTTGCAGGAGAAATTAAATGCATTAACTCTATGAAAGTGCATGTGCACTGCAAGCTGTTTACCTTATTGCAGTACAGCATCCAAACCTCATACAGTCTCTCAGTCGATGCCATTCTGCACTGCAAGCTGTGAGCATGTAGGCAGAAATCTTCCCGATAATAACTCAGATTATATTATGGTCAGTATTCCCCAGCCTTCATGGTGTCATCATCCTGCCAAAAGGAGTTTGCCCAAATGCCCAAATCCCACCAATGGGTGAATCTGAGTCTGTGTTAATCCAGGGTGACAAATCGTGTCACTTCCTCCGTGCACGGTGCAATCACATCCATCATGTGAACGATGCGAATCCCAGATGACTTGGACTTGTGCGTTTCCAGCAGCTTTCCACCAGCAGTTTTTTGATATTCCAAAAATTCCTCTGTTCTTCCAAGCCCTGTCGACAAATCAGCACACATTAGAAACAGCCCTGGATTTCGATGCTGCACGAATGCACTGCAAATTCCAAAAACACATTTGCATGCCACAGATAACAGTAAATGTGCAATGCATGACTTTGAGAGAAGGAAAAAAATAGCCCAAAATAAACAGAGACCCATGACATCATCCCAGGCCAACTCAACATGTTCACAGAGCCAACATTATATTCCAGCTATGAAATAGCATGTAAACTATATTTTAACTCCATAACTTGACAATATCAGTTGAGATTATATGTCTGTGCATTTATTATTTATAAATGTCCAAAGACATAGTTAGAGTTGATCTAGAACTCTGGGTGTTTTTGTAAGCTATAGATACTAAACAAAAATGACTGATTCTAGATTTAGATAGAAACTTACATCACAAGATAGAAAACATTCAACACTTAGATCAACAGCATTATCTTGACTAACATATTTACTTCAGAAGTACTAGATGTACTTACACTAACATCAACACTTGTCATATTAGAAAGATCAGATCATAATAACAATACTAATACTGTACATGAATGTATTAGCTCACTGTCGCTGTGAAACTCACCTGCCTCAACACAAGCAGCCCGTCGAAACTCCCGACCCAAAGCTTGTGTTCTGGTTAAGAATCCAGGAATGTGGTATGAACTGAAAGCGCCACTGACATTTAAACCAGGTCGGTTTCAACCACCCAAACTAGCTTTTGACTCATTTTGTAACCAGATAAGCCTGACAGCCCGGATGCATACGACGAATATCATCGCATTGGACTGCGACGGCTCGTTACAAAGACACGACACGGGCTCGGGTGGCTGGAAGGTGTGTGTGTGAGCGCGCGCGCGTGTATGTGTGTGTGTTATTTTCTTTCATAGAGTAGATGTTTTACGACAGGCCGCAATCCTTTACGTTGCCTATGTGGAGCTCATGTGCGTCGCAAAGGCGTGGCTGAAACTAGCGAAACGACCAATCCCTCAAAGGCTTGGCGTAATGAATATGAATTACATCACGCTTACGTTGCTACGTATGATTCCTTGAGATTTTTTTTTTTTTTTAGTCATATTTTATACTGATATTTTAGTTGGCTCATTTTTAGACTATTTAATTTAGTTACAAAAATCTGAAAATGTATTTAAAAGATTAACATTAATGTCTGGAAGGCCTAAACTAAGTAATATACAATTTTCGTACTGAAGACATACTGGAAAATATTGTTTTTAAACATACGCGTTTATCATGCAGTCAGGCCGGGGTGTTCGGTTACGTAATCGAATTAATATTAATAAACAAACTTCAGCCATTCGCCAAATGACTATCGTTCACGTGCCAATGTATGGCCGTCAGCCAATCAGATAAACATGTATAAACTCACTGTATAAACATGACCTTGCCTAATTAATATTAATAAGATGCCTTCAACATGGTAAGATTACTAAATTCAGCCTTAAATCTATAATTCATGTACTTTTATAAAGATTAAGTTACCTTGACATGAAATATATTGTTTTGTTTTTTTCCAAGCACGATATGTAAAAAAAAATAAAAAATAAAGCAGGATCTATTTATGATGAATTTATGCACTATTTTGACAATATATGACGCCCTCTGCTGGCCAGACAGCGCAAATACAGGAATACTTTGGTGCAGTAAATAAAAGTTCGTTCAAATGTAACACAAATTGCTGGAAATTAAATATTTTTGAGAGTTTAAAAATAAAATTCACCAAATTAAATAAGCTAGTCAAATCACCAGGGAAATAAGGTCAGTAACTGAACAAGAACATAAAATATTATAAATCATAGGGATTTTTTTTTAGAATTTCACTTTGAATCTATCTACTGCATTAAGAAATGGCACAAGGAAAAAAACAAATGACAGGACACCAAAGAGTTATGAAACAGAATAAGAATATTTTTATCATGTCTAAATATCTTATACAGTTAACATGTTAAAAAAATCAGTAAATATAATATCGGTCACAGTAACAGTCCTTCAGTTCGATCTGGATTGGGTTGAGGCAGTGTTGACGGGCGGTTGAACAGCACAGCATTGATGGTTTGGTTTGTTTCTTCACAGGATTAAAACGTGCAGCTTCTTCATTCAGAGCAAGAGGAGGCTTGTGGATATCTGAGCAGATACACACAAACACATGTACTGTACACACACACGTTCACTGGCACAGGTTGAGTGGGTGATGCACTAATGACCTCACACACACACACACACACAACATGATATCTGGCTCCTGCATTCATGGCTCAGTTTGATGACCTCACTCTTTGGAGTTGGATCAAATACAGTGATTTGCAGTTCGTTCATGATGTGATTGGCTGCTGTGAACATCAAACAGGAAGCTCTGATCACACACTGACATGGTTTATATTCAGAATAGCATACTAACCGTATGTAACAGTATGCATGTATACTTGGGTGACCTACTACATTAGCCAAAATGTGCAGTATACTTATGAGCACACAGCATGGAATAAGACACTAGTCAGAGTGCGTCACTTTTCTGTCCATAATAAAAGAAAAAATGTTGCATGAAGTGACCAATCAAATGGCTTGACGAGTGCAGTTTCTTTCCTGTATTTTACAGAAAGTTGGGTGGGACATATAAAAAAAAATGCTTGTTTAACAATAGCTAATAGTTGGGCTGCATGATTGTGAAAAATTGTGCTTAAAAAAAACATGTTTGTCGTGCTTGTTTATAGGGCTGCACAATTTGGCCAAGAATTTTGTTATTACATATAAATATGAATACAATATAAACATAAACAAATAAGAAAAATTAGTATTGCAATATTTCACTGTAAAATTAAAAGTAAAAAATAATTAATAATAAAATATTAAACAAAAATAAGAATTATTAGTTTTGTAATATTTCACAGTAAAATTAAAAAGAGTATTTAAGAAAAACATATTATTATTATTATAATTATTATTGAGAAATACAAATTGCCATTTTTAATTCTACAGTAAAATAACAAAAAACTAATATTTCTAATTGAATATTTTTTATTTCTCAATAACAATAATAATATTTCACAGTAAAATTAAAATAGTGTTTAAGAAAAACAATAGTATTATTGTTGTTGTTATTGTTATTGATAAATAATTATTCATGTAAGAAATATTAGTATTGTCATATTTACTATAAAATTAAACAAATCAAGTATTTAAGAAAGATATTTAATAAATTAAAAAGCAGTCTTTGAGATTTAATAAACAGACTGTATCACAAATTCAGTTTTATTTTGATGAATCGTGCAGCCCAAGCTAATAGTCTTTTAGTTTAAGTCACAGTCATTAACTACGAGGTTATACTCGCTCTTGCTAGTCAGGAAATGTCTAGACAGCTGGTATGTGCTCGTTCTAGAGAGCATTTGATTGGCTAAAAATGTAGATACACCCATGTGCAAGATGATGTCATCAATACTTTGGTCCATATAGAGATGGGATTTAGTGAGATTTAACTGTGGGTGTGCTACCGTAGTATGAGGTGACATAAATACAAACCAAGTCAACGGCAAAATGACCAAATCTAGCAGCTGGTTAGGACGGATTAATACCGAATATACTTATGGAGAAATGGACAAGAAATGGACGAGATGGAGACAGAAACAGGCAGCGAGGTTTAGGAGAAGTCCCACATGCCGTCCTCGGGCTCGGGGTCGGTGGGTGACGGGGTGTTGCAGGTCTGGGTGGGCGTTTCGGACGGAGGCGTGTCTGGAGGACAGGACACTGGCACGGCTGGATACATCAGACTGAGGAAAGAGTCCCTTGTGTGTTTCTTCACCTGGAAGATCAATACATGAATTACTTTAGGCTACACTGTGACTCAAGTGTATGACAGCTTGATGAAAGGCTGAATGTACCTGTCTGAAGAAGGGATGAGTGAGGAGAGCTGTCGCAGACGGCCTGAACGACAAACACACACATAATACACTGGGTTCAATAAAGGAAAAAATAGGGTTTTTTATATTTTAGATATTTTCATCAGTTCAAAATTAACATTTTATCACCCTGCCAATGGTGAACTGAGAAAATACTGAAAAAATATTTTTAACAGCCATGATAGATATGTATATATATATATATATATATATATAGTGTTATGACATTGTAATTATTTGTATTATTTCGTGTATTTGTTTTTAATGGGGGCCATACCAAATTTATTATTTCTTAAATTTTTGAATTTCACTTATAATGTTAGCAAAGTTTTTTTGTGTGTGTGTGTGTGTGTGTGTGTGTGTGTGTGTGTGTGTGTGTGTGTGTGTGTGTGTGTGTGTGTGTGTCAGTAACATAATAGTAACACATCATGTTGCAATCAATAAATTACCATAAAAACTGATGTATTAAATATAAATACTTAAAGAAAAACATAATTTGTAATTTATATATATATATATATATTAATAGTAATTTTTTTTTTCATGTCAGATCCATATCAAAGTGTTTATTAAAATCTAAAATCCTAATAAAATCTAACCCTAAAAGGTCTAATTTTAAAATAGTACTCACACAGGTTAGGTTTTTTTATTATTTAATTTTCCCCTGAAGTCAACTTATAATATTAGTAAAGCTTTCAACATTGATAATAATCAGAAATATTTATTGAGCAGCAAATCAGCATATTAGAATGATTTCTGAAGGATCACGTGACACTGAAGACTGGAGTAATGATGCTGAAAATTCAGCTTTGATCACAGAAATAAATTACATTTTAACATATATTCAAATAGAAATCAGTTATTTTAAAAATTTATAATTTTCACAATATTACTGTTTTTACTGTATTTAAGATCAAATAAATGAAGCCTTGGTGAGCAGAAGAGACATCTTTTCTAAACATTAACCAACTCTGAACTTGTGAACAATAGTGTAAATGTTACAATTTGTTAATTCTGAGCTGTAAGGTTTGCTAAGGGTCTGTGTGTGTTTACCTGCGCTCAGGCTGCTGCTGCAGGCACAGTTGGACCAGGTTGTGCAGTGTGGCCGAGTGGTTTTTGGGGGCGGGGCTTTGAGGTCTCTCCGCTGTGGCAGTACGGGTCAGACTTCCGGTCGCAACACTCTCGCCGATCCCCGAATCCACACCAGAGCGGGACACCTTGAGCGCACCCATGTCTCCGAGTGGGTAAGGAGGGACGTCGAGGAGACAACAGTGAGAACCCCGCAGCTTCTGAAGCAGCATCTGAAGAAGAAGAAACAGGAAGTGAGTGTTCTGTAATCAGGGTTACAGTCAGGCCCAGCGCCAGAGGCTTTGCCCCCCCACGGACATCCCTGTGCCCCCCCTCCGGACCGAGGGGGACCGCCGGACTTTAGTTTAGCATGTATAATAGTCTAACTCATAGTGTAAAATAGTCTAACTGGTTGCTTTTAGATGGAAAAGCTGCCCATAACTATTGGTCTAGGATCTGTTTTCTTCGTAATAATAGCATAACAAAATAGATTTGGCAAACAATTGTAGTGTATCTCCCCTTCTGCTTTATAAAGCGTCAAATTATTTTACAATGCATTTTCGCAGAGGTGAGCAAAGTAGCCAATCACAGACATGTTTGTTGATTTCTACAACGCAATGGCCAATCAGAGGCGTTTAGGTTGGAATCCACGCACTCGCCGCTTTTTGTCCAGTGCTGTTCTATCATGCTCGAAAATTCATTAAAAAAAGTTTTATTGTGTGGTCACATTCATTGGTTAAAACGGAACTTTGTGAGATCGTGATGAATGCGTGACAGCTTTTAATAAATCTAAAGGGAGTGCTCTTTGCATGCTATATACGATAATATAGGCTATTCAGAATTTAAATAAAACTCGTGTTTTTCATGCTTGACAAGCGGCCATGTATGACAGAGATAGCTAACCACTACACTATATAGAAAAAGATAATTGCCTAATTTCAGAAGCACAAAGTGATGTGATTCTGCAACTGAGCCTGGTCCAAATGCAGGATTTAGGTAAGGAAACGGTTATTAATTATTTGTATTGGCTGCCATGCCAAATCATGCACCTGCTTGCTTTTCTGTTTAATTTAAGTGTTTTTGTGAACGTATATGCTTTAAAGGAACACTCCACTTTTTTTGGAAACACTCCATTTTCCAAGTCCCCAAGAGTTAAATAGTTGAGATTTACTGTTTTTGAATCCATTCAGCCGATCTCCGGGTCTGGCAGTAGCACTTTTAGCTTAGCTTAGCATAGATCATTGAATCAGATTAGACCGTTAGCATCTCGCTCAAAAATGACCAAAGAGTTTCGATATTTTTCCTATTTAAAACTTGACTCTTCTGTAGTTACATCGTGTACTAAGACTGACGGAAAATGAAAAGTTGTGATTTTCTAGGCTGATATGGCTAGGAACTATACTCTCATTCTGGCGTAATAATCAAGGAACTTTGCTGCCGTACCATGAGTGCAGCAGGTGCAGTGATATGACGCAGCACCTGAAAGTAGTCCCCAGCTCAGTAGCCTATGATATAGCTGGGGACTACTTTCAGGCTACTTTGATTATTACGCCGGAATGAGAGTATAGTTCCTAGCCATATCAGCCTAGAAAATCGCAACTTTTCATTTTCCATCGGTCTTAGTACACGATGTAACTACAGAAGAGTCAAGCTTTAAATAGGAAAAATATCGAAACTCTTTGGTCATTTTTGATGACCAAATGCTAATGGTCTAATCAGATTCAATGAACTATGCTAAGCTAAGCTAAAAGTGCTACCGCCAGACCCGGAGATCGTCTGAATGGATTCAAAAACGGTAAATCTCAACTTTTTAACTCTAGGGGAGGTGTAAAATGAGCCTATTTCCAAAAAAAGTGGAGTGTTCCTTTAATAACAAATAATTGTAACATTTTACAATATGGTTCCATTAGTTAATGCTAGTTAATGTATTAAAGTGCAAGTTAATTATTGTAAAGTGTTACCCAAATAATGTATTCACTCGAAACTAACCGAATACCCCCCCCACCCCGATTCGGCCCCCCAAGTCGTGCGTCCTGGCGCTGGGCCTGGTTACAGTAGGTGCACAGGTGAAGAGCAGCAGTACCAGAGTGGGCGGCATGTCCTGGAACGGCACTCTGCCACTGACCAGCTCACACGCCACGATTCCCAGACTGTAGATGTCTGACTTCACTCCATAGCCGTGAAGATCCTTCATCACAGAAAGAGACAAAAACCCAGAAACATTTCTCATGAAGCTCAATGTTTAGAACTGATGTTGGTGTTGACGTTGACCAGGCACAATATATTAGTAATATATTGTTATCAGCCAATATTAGTGATTTTTATTTATTTATTCTTATCAGTGTTATTTGTGACCCTGGACCACAAAACCAGTAATAAGCAGCACGGGTATATTTGTAGCAATAGCCAATAATACATTGTATGGGTCAAAATTATTGATTTTTTTTTATGCCAAAAATCATTATGATATTATATATATTAGTGCTGTCAAACGATTAATCGCGATTAATCACATCCAAAATAAAAGTTTTTGTATACATAATGTGTGTGTATATACAGCATATATTTTGAAAATATTTACATGTATATATTTATATTCATATAATTTATATCATATATAAATATTTTTAATATATAAATGTTATATATTTTTCTTAAATATATACATGCATGTGTGTGTATTTATATATACATAATAAATATACACCGTACACACATATATTATGTAAACAAAAACTTTTATTTTGGAAGCGATTAATCATGATATCTATCTATCTATCTATCTATATATATACACACACATACATACATATATACATACATATTCTGTTTTCATTTCAATTTAAGTGAAAGTTTTAGCAATTTTGTAGTGCATTTTTGTAAATTTACTTTTTTTAATGTATGTATATATATATATATATATTTTATTATTCGGATTTATTAATTTATTTCAGTTTTAGTTTCAAGATAATTTACATTTACATTTAGTAGATGCTGTTATCCAAAGCGACTTAATTTAGTACATCAAGTTAAACTAAATGTAAATGAAAAATGTTGCTTTGGAAACTAGTTGAAAAATAAAATAAAATAAAATAAAATAAAATGGTAAGTGGTGGGTAAGAATTGTTAAATGTAAATGAGGAACGTTGGCAACTCACTGAAATAAAGGAAGTAAAACATTCATAAATAAATTAATTAATTAATTAATAATAATTAAAAAAAAATCTTTTATTTGCATTTTTATCAAAAATGCAGCAAAAAAGTAATATTGTAAAATATTATTACAATTTAAAATAACTGTTTTCTATTTCAATATATATTTTTAAAATTAGGAGCGTTAACGCATGTGATTAATCAAAAAATGTTAACGAGTTAATATTTTTTTAACGCAAATTAATCGTTTGATAAGGTTTGACCCCAACTTCTTCCCGTCATCGCAGCGCGGAAGGTTATCTATCAGTGTGTGATGAGGATACAGCGAACAGTGTTGTCAGGGTAACTGCTGCGGCACAAGTGACCGTGGGCTATTTTGAAAATACAGTCGCGGGAAAAATTACAGAGCCGTGGGTTGTGGTTTTTTGGGCTACTTTTATAATCTACCGCGGCTGCCCAAAGTGTATATAGACAAATAAAAATTAAAATAGATCCTACAAACAACGTGAGTTTCAGCCAGAGCATACAACACAGCAGAAATAAACATGACAACAGCCACTATAGATTATATAAGATAATAAACACACGATTACGATAGGATATGGTTTCTATGTGATTTTCTTCAGATGAATGTGTAACTTGTATCTGAAATGCTCATTTTTGCAGCGATATAAAAGGCTATAAAAAGCATATTTTAACAACAGTAAACAACCAAATTCCACATGTGATCTCAAAAGGAAGTTATTACAAACACTCGATGGTGGTTTGAAGTGAGTTCTGAGTAAAAGTGTACTATTAATCTCATAAATTGTTTTATGATGCTAATGTTAGCTCTAATGCTTCTGCAGAACAGGTCCAATTCTTCTTCATAATGCATTTTGTCATAATACTTCATGTAAGGTCGCAAGAAAATGTTTTGTTGTATTTATTTAGAAATACTTTTGATAATAGTTGGGTAAATGTATACTGGGATTGAAACGATGTGTTTTGGTAAATGTTTTATTGCCAGTATAAAGGCTGATAATGGCTGAATAAAAACAAATGAATAATGATAAAAGAATAATAAGGATTATGTCTCATACCTGGCGGAGGTGTGAAAGGTTATGTTTCCTTAAACTAGTTTGTCATGCATTTGTTTATTTCAACACATTTACAGGTAAATCCTAGTATTTTAAATTTGTGATTAATCATGATTAATCACAGTCCAGGACTGTGATTAACGCGATTACATATTTTAATCGATTGACAGCACTATTTAAAATGCAAATTATTCCTGAGATGGCATTTTCAACATAATTACTCCAGAAATGTTTTGCCACATTAATAAACAATGTCTCGGTTTTGATCAATTTAATGTGTCCTTGCTAAACAAAGTATTAATTTTTTTTTTTTTTTTAATGAATGGTAGCGCGTATATTAGATAGTTTTGGATGTTTAATTGTGCGAGCTCATTTTTTACATTTAGAATACCTGTGCCACAATCTAATCCAAGTAAATTTTTTAAATTTGCAATAATTTTTAAATCATTTTTAAAAGTTGTCTTGCTGTTTATATATTGGTTATTGTTATAAACTGTCTATAACGCTACTGTTGGGAGCAGCTTTCATGTGTGGACGGTGTGTAAAGGTCACCTGTCGCAGCAGCTCCGGACTCAGCCACGGCAGCAGAGACGGACTGTGTTGAGGCATGTCAAACACGGCTCTCATCCTCTTACCATCCTTCATCAGACTGTACACGCTCTGCAGCCCCGACAAACACACACGGCCTTCAGCTGACAGCAGCACGTGACTCGCCTTCACACCCCTGCAGGACACACCAGGTGAGGAGACCAGATTCAGTCGGGTCTCTCGTCTCTGTGAAACAGTCATCGTGTGCTCACCTGTGCACGTAACCCATGTGATGCAGGTACTCCAGCGCTCGGAGCACCCCGTACAGCAGGTACGCTATCAGAGACTCGCTCATTCCATCTGGAAAATACGACCTGAGCAGAGAGTCTGCAGAACCTGAATGAGACGTGTGCGGAGAGGGAAATGAAACAAGGGAAGGATGGGCAAAGAACGAGGATGTTCTGTGAATTCCAGGTGACTCTTACCGTAGCTCATGAGAGGAGACAGCACCCAGAGCTGACAGCACGAGCTGAACACCAGTCTGGACGTCAGCAGGTTTGGGTGACGGAACAGTCTGGACAGCAGAACCTCATTCTGCAAATAATGCACATAACTATAAATGCACCAGCATTTCTGTCTAAATACGATTTGTGTATGTTTCTAAAATTCTGAAAATGTCCCACAAATACAGTCAATCCTCTTAAAACAATAGTTTAATCATCATTACAGGGGCAAATAATGACAGAATGTTCATTTTTAGAAGAACTATTGCTTTAAGGCATTGAAGCATTAGTTCTTCCAAAAAATTAGCATTCTGTCATTGTTTACTCCCTCTCATATTCTTGCAAACCCAAATGCTGTTATATTTGCTTCGAATAATGACATTATTGTCAATCTGTTTCATGGAATGGCTTTAACATTTTTTTTTTTAAATATAAGTCTTATGGGCTACTTTTTTATTATTTATTTATTCTAATTTGTTTTTGCCATTTTTGGAAGTTTACTATGTTTAACAGTCACTATGAAAACAGTTCCATGTCACAATAAAAAATGTCACATATTTTTTATGTATGCAACATGTTTTCATTATTAAAATGTAATTGACTTTCACTACAACAATGCTCTTGTAAACATAATATAAATGTTATTATTTATTTATTTATTATTATATAAATTAATAAATACAATATTGTTTTATTGTACAGTGGGTACGGAAAGTATTCAGACCCCTTAAATTTTTCACTCTGCAGCCATTTGCTAAAATCATTTAAGTTCATTTTTTTTCCACATTAATGTACACACAGCACCCCATATTGACAGAAAAACACAGAATTGTTGACATTTTTGCAGATTTATTAAAAAAGAAAAACTGAAATATCACATGGTCCTAAGTATTCAGACCCTTTGCTGTGACACTCATATATTTAACTCAGGTGCTGTCCATTTCTTCTGATCATCCTTGAGATGGTTCTACACCTTCATTTGAGTCCAGCTGTGTTTGATTATACTGAACTTGATTAGGAAAGCCACACACCTGTCTATATAAGACCTTACAGCTCACAGTGCATGTCAGAGCAAATGAGAATCATGAGGTCAAAGGAACTGCCTGAAGAGCTCAGAGACAGAATTGTGGCAAGGCACAGATCTGGCCAAGGTTACAAAAAAAATTCTGCTGCACTTAAGGTTCCTAAGAGCACAGTGGCCTCCATAATCCTTAAATGGAAGACGTTTGGGACGACCAGAACCCTTCCTAGAGCTATCCGGCCAAACTGAGCTATCGGGGGAGAAGAGCCTTGGTGAGAGAGGTAAAGAAGAACCCAAAGATCACTGTGGCTGAGCTCCAGAGATGCATTCGGGAGATGGGAGAAAGTTGTAGAAAGTCAACCATCACTGCAGCCCTCCACCAGTCGGGGCTTTATGGCAGAGTGGCCCGACACATGAAAAGACCGTACAAAGCCATACATGCCCACGCTACCACCACCATGCTTCACTGATGAGGTGGTTTGCTTAGGATCATCAGCAGTCCCTTGCCTTCACAGTTCTGGAACAACATCCTATGGACAGATGAGACCAAGATCAACTTGTACCAGAGTGATGGGAAGAGAAGAGTATGGAGAAGGAAAGGAACTGCTCATGATCCTAAGCATACCACCTCATCAGTGAAGCATGTTGGTGGTAGCGTGGGCATGTATGGCTGCCAGTGGAACTGGTTCTCTTGTATTTATTGATGATGTGACTACTGACAAAAGCAGCAGGATGAATTCTGAAGTGTTTCGGGCAATATTATCTGCTCATATTCAGCCAAATGCTTCAGAACTCATTGGACATCACAGTGCAGATGGACAATGACCCAAAGCATACTGCAAAAGCAACCAAAGAGTTTTTGAAGGGAAAGAAGTGGACTGTTATGCAATGGCCAAGTCAATCACCTGACCTGAATCCGATTGAGCATGCATTTCACTTGCTGAAGACAAAACTGAAGGGAAAATGCCCCAAGAACAAGCAGGAATTGAAGACGGTTGCAGTAGAGGCCTGGCAGAGCATCACCAGGGATGAAACCCAGCATCTGGTGATGTCTATGCGTTCCAGACTTCAGGCTGTAATTGACTGCAAAGGATTTGCAACCAAGTATTAAAAAGTGAAAGTTTGATTTATGATTATTATTCTGTCCCATTACTTTTGGTCCCTTAACAAGTGGGAGGCACATATGCAAACTGTTGTAATTCCTACACCGTTCACCTGATTTGGATGTAAATACCCTATAAACCTGACAGTCTGCAGTTAAAGCACATCTTGTTCGTTTCATTTGAAATCCATTGTGGTGGTGTATAGAGCCAAAAATGTTAGAATTGTGTCGATGTCCCAATATTTATGGACCTGACTGTATATACACACACACACACACACACACACACACACATGTATTATATAATTATATAAACTATAAATATATTATATATACACAATATATTTATATTATTTATTATTTTTACAATAATGATGATGCACACACACACATTATAATAAATGAGCATTTCACAATTAAATAAATACAGAAATGCTACAAAGATTGTAAATGCAATTCCATCAAAGCCCAATGTATCAAACATGAACAATTACACAAAAAAAGTTATTTATATTTAGTCAAAGTTTCAAAAGAAAATTTGATTTTTAAAAAATTTGACAATTTCGTATGCCAAGCTTTATTAAAAACCTAAAATCTAATAAAGCTTAATTTAAAACTAGTAGAAATCAGCGTGATGTTCTCATGCGCATGTACACACCATCAGCTGCAGCAGCTCATCTTCTGTACACTCATCCAGGTTAGTGTTTTTCACCGCCACCAGCCGGCCAGACGGTGTGTGTCGAGCCACGGTCACCTGACTGAGGTTATTAAAGCCCCGGCCTGCACACACACACACACATAAACAACACAGACAGAGGACAAAACACAGCGATATAAACACATGATATAGACATGAGACTTCAGGGAGAAACTAACATATATCATAGACTGTATAAAGTATGTCACGGTCTTTACCCAGTTGTGAGAGCAGCTGATAGTGGGCGGGGTCAGTGGAAAGATCTGTGATGTCATCTTCACCCGTCAACACAGAACACGGAGAGACATCACTGCTCTGTCACACACATAACAGCACACAAACACACATGAACAAACATATAGCACACACACACGCACACACGACTCTACCTGATAAAACACTGCTGGTCGTGTTTACTGGGTTATTCTACAGAAGAATCAAATATAAACTGAACATAAGACACTTCCTGTCCTGTGCCTAACACTAATGTGATGCTAGAGGAACCGCTGCTTCCAGAGACTGGAGATGGAAAGGTCATGGATGAAGTCACCTCTGTTTTCTGGCCTCAAATCAGTTTTAACAGAGAAAAAGTGTTATTATTGTTAACTAAAACTTAAAAACTTTTTGTTCATTGCAATAAAACTGAAATAAATATAAATAAAATATAAATATGGCAGGACTTTACAGAGTTTTCCCCTTAATAAACTCCTACGTAAGCTGGTTGTTGTAGTAATTATGTTTAGGGATAAGGGCTGTAGAATATGGTCATATGCAGAATAAGGCATTAATATGTGCTTTATACACACTAATAAACAGCTAATATGCTAATAAGCAACTACTTAATAGTGAATAGTATTCCCTAAACTAAAGTGTAACCATAAATATTACATCAATAAATATATAAATATTTGATGAAAAACTTAAAATGAAAATGAGAAATGTTGCCTTGGCAACTAACAAAAATTTAAATTAAAACTTAAAATATAAAAATAAAAGCTAATTCAAAATATAACAACACTACTGAGAAACTCAGATCTTTTGCAGATCAGAAAATGTGTAGTTAAGATGGAGGTTAGTGGGTGTAGAATATTTAAAGGTATCAGTGAAATGAGGGAATAACATAAAAAGCATTTCAGAAATGGCATATACATTTTATCTGTTCATGCATTCCCTGCGAATCAAACACAACCTTGGTGCTGCTCGTGCCATTGAACTACAGTAGTAGTGTTTTCAAATAAGAAATGAAAAAAATAAGATTAAATATAGTAATTAATTACATAGTCCATAATGCTTTATTGGAGCTCATTCAATCCTTCATAAGTACAAGTCTTGAAGAAGCTCCAGGTTTTTTGCTTTGAATAATTTTGTAATATTGCAATTCATCAGAGCATCAAATGCAGTCTCGTTGCACAACTTGACATGCATTACATAGCTGAGAACTCTAGGGGGTGATAGAGTTATATTCAAAACACTGTGCCATTAAACCAGATTTGTAATTATTCAGGTAGCTTCTATAAACATGTCAACATTTTAGACTTTAAGTTCTTAAGCCTATACATTTTTACTGAAGATTTTTGGAAAAGCCTCTTTAGACTATGGCCCAGTGAAAGTGGCCCAGATCACTGCAGTCAAACACCAAATATTTCTTCCACAGCATGGGAAAATCTAAAGACAACCCACAGATGTATCCTTCAGTCAAAAACACGAGACAACAGCACAAGTGAGCTTTCATCCAGAACGATGGAACACAAACACTGCTTTGTGATGCCAATACAATAGATCCTCTCAAATCTCAGATCACACTTGAGCACAACAACAATCTGAAGCTCACTGGAGTTTGTGATTATGTGATGATGTTTCACTGGCGTGACTATGCCCTCTCATATCCTACAGGGCTTTTCACAATGACAACTATTTGCAGTGACAAAGCAAACGGAAGTCATTCATTTTAAATCAGAGTCTGTGTGTGATTTGAGGTGACGTGGTCAACAGCGGCCGATGGCAATGTGACAAAGTGAAGCTGAGCTCACTATGATGCAGCAACTACCAAAGTGAGCACAGATCTACTGATACAGTCTCATACAGCAGACAAATACGAACAACAAATGCCACAAATACACAAATAAGTGTCATTCAGAGTGTGTTTCTGAATCTGAATTGAGTTATCAAACAGGACAGTTTTTATTTGAATTCATAGAAGCAGAAAATGGAATTTAACGGAATATGGGGTACTTCCAAAATAATTTCATTTATATATATGATTATTGCAAATGATTACATTAACTGTAATTTACCGGAACTTACTCCAAATGTTTTTTTTATAAAACTACCTAAAAACAACGCATACAACATTTTGTACCAAAAAAATATTTATCAAACAGTATTATTTATTTATTTATTTTTGTTGTCATACAGAATAATCATTATATTCTTGGAAAGAAATAAAAAAGTATTTTAAGAAATAAATATCTTTATTCAACAAGGATGCATTAAATTGATCAAAAGTGGCAGTAAGGTCATTTATATTGTTACAAAAATATATTTCAAATAAATGCTATCCTTCTGAACTTTCTGTTTATCAAAAAATCATTTTACGTATAATTGTTGATCCTTCAACAATAATATTATGCAGAACAACTGTATTTAGCACTGATAATAATCAGAATTGTTTGTTGAGCAGCAAATCAGCATATTAGAATGATTTCTGAAGAATCATGTGACACTGAAGACTGGAGTAATTCATCTTTGATCACAAGAATACATTTCATTTTAAAATATATCACAGTAGAAAACAGTTGTTTTTAATTTTAATCATATTTTGCAATATTACTGTTTTTACTGTATTTTGGATCAAATAAATGCAGCCTTGGTGAGCATAAAAGGCTTATACTATCAACCCAAAGCCTTTGAAAGGTAGTGTATGATATGTAATTTGGATTTTACGTATTTCCTGTTGTTCCTATTCAAACGTTATTTCAACGCACTGTGTTTTGTGACAAATTCAATTCAAATTCTCACTCCAACATGAACCAGCTCCTAAATTCTGAATTTTTCCTCAATCCCGCTAACGACCCGTAGTAGTGCAGTAATTGAATCACTGTCAGTGTGAATCTCTCTTGAATAGCTCGTCTAAAGAGGACAAAAGTCAATGCCTGTTTCCTTCAAACACACTGAAGCTGTGATCTATTGTTAGACTCTACTGACCGAGCACTGATGGCTGATGTCTTCATACTGCTCCTCTATGCTGATGGACTGGACTTGTGAGTGGGAGGAGATACAGGTACAGTCCTGAGGGGAAGAGGGGAGGAGACATGAGACACGCCCCCCACCCCACAAATGAATATGACTACATCCACAGTATGAATATGCATGACTTGAGCAAGGGTGGGCTGAAGGGCAAAGACACAGCAAAAAAGAGGAGATGATTATGGAAATGCTGCGGTGCAGAGTAAGCCTTGCCATGTGTGATTAAGTCATGGTTAAAGGAATTTTCCATATTCGATGCAAAACATGAAAAAATTTTTGTGTTTTTACAAACTGAAAAACAAGTCACGCTTATAGAACATTTATTGAATCCGGAACATTTCTTTATGACATTAAAGGAATAGTTCACCCAAAATTTAAACTTTGAGAATTTACTCACCCTCAGGCGTTTCAAGATGTAGAGGAGTTTGTTTCTTCATGGGAACAGATTTGGCAGACTTGCTCACCAATGGATCCTCTGCAGTGAATGGGTGCCGTCAGAATGAGAGTCCAAACAACTGATAAAAACATGCAGAGGATCCATTGGTGAGCAAGTGATGGAATGATACATTTCTCCAAATCTGTTCTCATGAAGAAACATCTCATCTACATCTTGGATGCTCTGAGGGCGAGTAAATTCTCTGCAAATTTTCCTTTTTGGGTGAAATATTCATTTCAAAGACATATTTTGATATTAATAGTGGTTGAATTGTCACTTACAGAAATTAGTATTTAATTGATATATATTTGATTATTACGAAAAATTGTGGAAAAACACTTGCTGTAATATCCCAGAATTTACCCCAGATTTGACGTCTAAATGTTCTTTTATGAAATTACTTATAAACAATGCAAAATTAACATGCTTTTTAATGGCTATTAATCATTTTGATGACATTTATTTATTTATTTATTTATTTATGTATTATCGGGTGAAACAGGAAACTGCAAACACAACTTTCATTTGTTTCATGTTTAAAGAATCTTTATTGAATCCAGAACTTTATTGAATGTCTTTATGAGTGAGACATTGACATAAGCCTCCTGGATTAAGAGGTGAGGTGGAGGATTGGTGGATATTAATGAGGACGTTTATTATTAAATGTGCTGATATCTAGGGATTAGAGAATAATCAGGCCATGGATATTGTTCAGCGAACATCTTCAGCCCATAAAAACATCCCTAAAGCGCTACTACTATACTGAACACTAAACCCAGAATCAAAACCCTCATGCAAACACATTTCTGATACCCAGAATGAAGAACTGCAGAAATAAACACAGAGAGCATGAAATACAGAATGCACTGAGCTTTGCACAAACAAGCTGGAGATGAAAAGATTTGACTCTCACCAGAAACGACATGAGGTGCTTTTGGCTGAGCTGATGCTTCACTGGAGTTCATTTATCCGATTCTGAAGACAGGGAATAAAAATCAGTCCATCTGCAAAAACACTCCAGCAGTGGTTTCATGGCTGTTTCCAGTGTGCCACGCTGCATTTCTCATTGCAAGAAAATATGCCTGAAAAGCAAAATGTTTTTCACTTACCTTGCTTTGCTCGGATTTCACTGCGTAAAAGACACAGACTTCATCTCATCTCACGCTGCTCCATTAGAGTCCTACGAAGCAAACCATCAGCGCAGACGCTTTCAAGCACATATCAAATTTTCAGGGCTTAAATGACATTATGATCCAGAAAGATCCAAAGCTCACATTTCTATTTTCTAAGAACTATTTTAATAGCCTGATTTCAAATGTATCTTGTCTGAAAATCAGCATCCATATTCCGGTCCTGTAGCAGCCGGAATCCGTGTCTGGCACCGCTTGACCGACTGCATGAGTCTGATCTCCTCTCTACTCTAGACATCATCATCATCTTCAGTTATATCACTTGGATGTCATATCTGTCTGGGTGCACTAGCTCTGATATCGCCGCAGGTGACATTGGGAACTACTGTCCATTTTGTGTTGTTATGTAATTAATATTAGCGGCATCGAAATAAGTTCATGCTTGCCTGACTATACTTTACACTTTATATTAATAAGAAAAATATTAAAGATTATTGAATGCATATAGCTCAAGATGAGGTCCCTTTTTTTTTTAAAACTGCAACTGTAAATAAAATAAATGATGCATATTGGTGCACAATACAGCAAACAAATAGATATGCATAAACTTGCATGCCCAAATTAGATGATATATTAAATATTAATCATGTAATTGTCAGAGCAACTAACAGCAGGTGTCCTTCCTAGTCCTTGACAGTGATTGCATGTAGGTTAACAGGGTTAAGAAAAAAACATCTTCAACGAAGAGCAATGGTGCACTAGAAGCGTCCAAAATAAGCTGGACTTCAATATTAAATCCACCCCGTTTCATATTAATTATGTTTAATGTTGCATTAATGCATTTGGTGACTGTAGCAGAGAATTTTGACATGATTTAACATTGATATTGCACGATTAACATTATTCGCACGTGCTGCAAGAACTATTATTTTCTAATATTATGCATACCAACATTTTCTGATTTTGATGAGAAGCTCAAAGGCAGATATGACAAAAACTCACCATTGTTATGCATGTGGATGGAGGTTCTCCTGTAAATTGATTTTGACGGCGAACGTCAGTTCTGGGCAGTTACAGTTACTTCGGTCATATCACAGTTTTATTGTATGAGGAAAGATCACGCAGCGCCTCTCACATTTAACATTTGTAAGTTGACTTGCCAAAGCTGTTCTTCACAGTCCCAGCTGATCACGCGTCACGCTTGACGTACCGGGGGTATTTACATAATAAAAGTCTCTCCAACACGCCGTAAAGGACGTAGCAGAGGAATGTCCACAATAAAAGTCTCTTGATCAAACTAGAAGGGTATGCATAATAAAAGCACCTAATCAATCCCTCTCTATCATTTAAATATTCATTTAAGATTTTTTTTTTCCTGAAATGATAGGAAATTATCTAAAAACAGTGGCAAGCTTAATTGCACGTTTAGAATCCCTAGAATAATTGTACAAATTGTTCTTTATTTTCGAATAAGGGTAAATAATGAAGGTTTTCATCTTCTCTCCACCTCCTTCACTTGAACACTCAAAATTAAATCTTACTTTATTAATTCAATTCAATTCAATTCAATTTAATTCACGTTTATTTGTATAGCGCTTTTCACGACTCTAATTTTTGCAAAGCAGCTTCACAGAAAATGAAAGTTTTTACATTATATTTAGGATTAGTTTGTCAGATTTTGGCCTGGTTTCACAGACACGTTTAGACTAAGCCAGGATTAGGCCATAGTTCAATTACAACATTTAAGAAATGTTTATAAATGTCCCTTAAGAAAAAAACATTACTTGAGACAAAACAAAGGCACTGATATATTTTAAGATCAATCAGTGCAAGTTTCTTTCAGTTGAAACAGCTCAGAATTACATTTTAGTCTGGGACTAGGTTGAAACCGAGGGTATGTCAGTTTAAGGTTATGTCATTATGGCAGAAATGTACAGTAAATTGTAAGTTGTAAACTGACTTGCCAAAGCTTTTAATAATACAGAAACAGAAAGGATGTTATTATTACCTAACATCTAGGAAAGAATTTGATCAATCTTCCCCTCTATTTTTTCCAGTTTCTCCTTTATCTTTCTGTATTATTTATTTGTTTGTTTGTTTGTTTGTTTGTTTGTTGTTGTTGTTGTTTGTGTGTTTTGTTCTGTTTGTGTCTGTGTAATATTAGCTAGTTATTAAAAATTCAATATGCATAATAATGTTTGTAATTGATAAATAAATAACTCTCTCAGGGACTTTTATCATGAAATAAATGTCGCGGACTATATGACGTAATTGTAGCTGACTGACGCTAGATTTGCCCTAAACACTTCCCCAAATACCCCTCCCTCCTCGCGCTCTCCGTTATTGTCTCAAACGCGAGTGACAGGAGCCACATGCACCAGTAGCGCTCAGGGGGGAAAAAACACGGATTTTAAGTGAACTAAAGGTAAGAAAGCGAGATTCTCCGCTCTTTGATAAGCTATGTACGTATATTTGTGTGTATGTAGGGTGAGTGGGTGAGTTTGACGGATGTGAGGGAGGCTCATATGGACATTGGCTCTTGTGCATTAAACGCATATGTATTTTGTGTATGTTTTGAAATGAGTGATCATCGGATGTGTAGATGTGTTTTCTGATTGTTATAACTCTGCCTGTTTTAAAGATCTGGATAATCTGATGTACCATCTGCAGGGATTATGAAATCTGTTGCATCAGATCAAATAGCTTGTTTTTCCCTAACACTGCATTATATAGAGCATCTCTGTGCTGCCTTTGTTCATGTATTTCTGCTCAGAATCTGAATATAGACGCTTACATTTATTTTTAACATAACATCTGAGCCTCAGATGTCATGATAAAAATAAATATAATCATCTATGTTCATTCTAATCAATGGGTCATAGTGACAAATTACAGGAATGTTGTGATTTATGTTCAAACAGAATTAATATGCCCTTCACTGACATCTGATTTATGAATTTTAGAATTCATGAACACGACCTGTTGACTTTGTCAACCAAATTTAAGACGTTTAGTTTTATATGATCTTAATTTATTTATTTATTAAGTCCTTTTAAAAGGAGAATACATTATTTGTAAAGACAAACTGGCCTAACAATTTGAATATTAATAGTATTTAAAAAACATTTTGATATATAAATCTATACATTTATAATAGTGCTGTCAAACGATTAATCATGTTTAATTACATCCAAAATACATAGTATATGTGTGTACTGTGTATATTTATTACACTCACATGCACGTATATATTTAAGAAAAATATGTTACGTTATATATTAAATATATTTATATATAATATAAATTAAAATATATTTTTTTTAAATATATGCTGTATGTGTGTGTATTTATATACACAGTACACACACACATATATATATTATGTAAACAAAAACTTTTATTTTGGATGCGATTGATCGTGATTAATCGTTTGACAGCACTAATTTATAATACTATTAAAGGGATACTCCACCCCAAAATGAAAATTTTGTCATTAATCACTTAATGTCGATCCGAACCCGTAAAAGCTTCGTTAGTCTTCAGAACACAATTTAAGATATTTTGGATGAAAACCGGGAGGCTTGTGACTGTCCCATTGACTGCCAAGTAAATTACACTGTCAAGGTCCAAAAAAGTATGAAAAGCATCGCCAGAATACTCCATCTGCCATCAGTGGTTCAATCATAATGTTATGAAGCGACGAGAATACTTTTTGTACAGAAATAAAACAAATATAACGACTTTATTCAACAATTAGGCACCGTAACGTCTCCTCTGCGTCAGCGTAGCGCCATTTTGGAGATTATCCCCTGGACACAAAATGCATACTGTCTTCTGTTCAGCTCAACACAGGGATGCGTCTTATACGTCGATTTACGCTCTGATTTGAACACAAACAGTGCACCCTTGTGGCCCGGCTGAACAGAAGACAGTATGCATTTTGTGTCCAGGGGATAATCTCCAAAATGGCGCTACGCTGACGCAGAGGAGACGTTACGGTGCCTAATTGTTGAATAAAGTCGTTATATTTGTTTTATTTCCGTACAAAAAGTATTCTCGTCGCTTCATAACATTATGATTGAACCACTGATGGCAGATGGAGTATCCTGGCGATGCTTTTCATACTTTTATGGACCTTGACAGTGTTATTTACTTGGCAGTCATTGGGACAGTCACAAGCCTCCCGGTTTTCATCCAAAATATCTTAAATTGTGTTCTGAAGACTAACGATGCTTTTATGGGTTCGGAACGACATGGGGGTAAGTGAAAAACAACAATTTTCATTTTGGGGTGGAGTATCCCTTTAAGTTCCTCTAATAGTTACACTGACTTATCAACTAAAACATATAGGCCCGGTTTCACAAACAGGGCTTAGACTAAGCCAGGATTAGATCATAGTTCAATTAGGACATTTAAGTAATTTTTATTAACATGCTTAGAATAAAACATTACTGGCGTGCATCTTGAGACAAAACAAAGGCACTGATATATTTTAAGATCAATCAGTGCAAGTTTCTTTCAGTTAAAACAGCTCAGACTTACATTTTAGTCTGGGACTAGTCTTAAGCCTTGTCTGTGAAACCGGGGGATAGTTTATAAATTCAAAAATGTGTTAATGTGAACTGTATGATGCTGTTAATTGCGAGAATTGTGCATTTGACTATATATATTTCTTTTTTGACCACTGAAATAGTCTGGTTTGTTCACAGTCTTCAAAATGAAACTCGACTCCTCTGGATCCTGTCACATGTCGTTTGTTTTGTTGTAGTTTGTAACGGTTTGGATAATTGCAGACAGCTTGCTGGAGAGAGGGAAGATTGATGAACCGATGACATGACATGCTGCTAATGGAGGTGTATTGATGGCTTTCCTTGCCCTTAAGCAAAACGGGAGGCTGAATATATGGGAGGGGTGTAATTTATTTCAGGTGTCACTTAGATAGAGCCTGTTGGAAGTCATGCTGATGTAATCACAGTGGCAGCTGTCATGAGCTCTGCATTAACGTCTGGATCAGATACAATGCTGCTGGAAGTGTTTGGATTCATGCCAGTGCAGAGGAGTGTTTGAACAGCACAACCGCACCCTCACAAATATCCCTTTACTTTTGGGATGCGTCTGACAGTGTGCTTGTGTCAATAATAATAATGACAGCCTGATATTTGGATATGCTTGTTTTTCTTGTCCTGCGATGGTAATCTTGCATCTACTGCCGAGTCAGGTTGAGATATCATTGACCCTGTGACTGTCTGATTGATGAAGAGTTTCCTGTAACGGCCTGGACAGACTTTGTGGGCATGAGGCTCGATATTAAAAGAACAGGTTGTCATCACAAGCTATGCACTTCCCAAAAAAGTAATAACTTCCTGGAGAAAGACAAAAAGAGGAAGAACGTAAATATTCGTGCATGGTTTTCTTGTTGTGAAGTATTTGTCAGAAAGGTCTTGCATCGCTGCTTATCTTCTGACCGTAACAAGAGAATAAAGTTGTTCAGGTTCAGTAAATAATGGAGTTGTAAAGGAAAGGGCTAACAGAGGAACAGAACAGTGAATGAGGATTCAAGTGTTTAGGATCTTCTAAGGATTAGTTGGAAATGAAGGCAGGTAATTGCACTATAATTTTGAAAATGTAAAACATATATTTTTATTTCATTTGGAATTTATTAGCCAGGTAAGATTATTACAACAAGTTTTTTATATATATATTAAATGATTCCCGACATTATATGCTATGCATTACACAATGCACAATTCTAAGTTCACTTTCACTTTTGTTTGTTTTTGATCTCTCTCTGCACAAAACCCACATCCCACACCCAAACACACACAAGGAAGGTGAAACATCTTCACTGTGATAAACCGTTTGACTCTGGCCCCTTGTGTAAAAGTTTACTATGAAAACCTACTTTTTAAAAAGCAAATTAAATTGATATATATAATGTTACAGAAGATTTCTATTTCAAATAAATACAATTCTTTTGAACTTTGTATTTAATTAATCCTGAATGTATCAGTTTCCACAAAAAGCATAAGGAAGCACAACTGTGTAATAATAATAATTCCTTGAGCAGCAATTCAGCATATTAGAATGATTTCTGAAGAATCATGTGACACTGAAGACTGAAGTAATGACGCTGAAAATTCAGCTTTGATCACAGGAATAAATTATATTTTAAATCATATAATAGAAAACTGTTTTTTAAATTGTAATAATATTTCACAATATCTGTTCACAAAACAAAAAATGTAGCTTCTCTGTTATCCTACTATTTGTTTATTTATTTTTTTCCTTATTTAAAGTTTTTTTTTTTTGTTTTTTTTGCAGAGTGATTATTATAGTACATTTTTGTAAAGGGAATTTTGGCCCTCAGCTTTCATCCATTATAAAGCCAACCCATGTTTCCCAAATGAATATCATACTCTGTAAACCTCATCATACGGTACTATGGGATTTTCTTCCCTCCAGAACTCAAGACAGGAAGCTCATGTCTGCTCCTTTAAATCACGCTGGAGCCGTTCAGTTTCTGAACAACAGGAAGTGCCCCTCACTCCCTCCTCGAAGACAGCTGCGACGTGACCTGAAGAAAACAGACAAGCTTTACAGACAGTGGCCTGAAAACTATTTGGACACTGAAGTGCTGTTATTTTGTATAATTATTGTATTATTATTATTTATTCTGTATATATTTTTTATTATTGAAGTCTAATTAATATTTAGTTATTATTTTAATTATTGTCAAATAATCTAAAATAACACTAATAAGAAATGGATTCTGGGTAGTGTGCACTGAAACGCAAAAATGAAAGGTATCAGTCATTAAAAAAACACAACTTGGACAATCTCTAGTAGTAACTATGGTGTTTTGGTGGAAATTTTTTTTTTTTTGTAAGGGAAATAATCAACTGAAGACTTTCTTTCACATAACTCTCCTTTTTACATAATGGTTCAAATGTTGGATTTGTGTCTCGGGCTCAGTCACATACACACTTAATCTGCCAAACAGCTGGAGGAGACACACTCAGCCAGAGCTGAAATGTCAGCAGAGAGAGAATGAGGGAGTGATTATAAACCCAGGCATCACAAACATGTTTCCATGCAGGCCTCTGGAAACACACACACACACACACACACACTCATATGGTTATTAAATGTCATGGTACTTTCTGTGTCTTTCAGGTATAGGCTGAAAATCTGTGCATCTCCATGGTGTTTTGATGCAGAGCAGGATGTGACATCAGCGGCCTTCATGTCTTCTGCTCGTGCGGATTGGGCATGAGTGAGGAGCCCCGCCCTCATTCGCCCAGCTGACCAATCAGAATGTTCGAGGTGAAGCCCATGAGCGTGGAGAAGAAGGACACAGCTGCGGGAACAGGTGTGTGTGTGTGTGTGTGTGTGTGTGTGTGTGAGACACAGAGAGAGAGAGAAAGTCACAGGCTTTCTCCTGCAGTGAGTTAACCGCTCCACTGGAGCAGATCTTCACCCAACCAGATCAACTCCAGTCTACATGTGACATTTGCATTAACTTTTCAGAGAAAGAAGAGAAGATAGGGAAATTAACCTCAATTTTAAAATCATTTTCAGCCTGTCCAGTGTGTTGAAATGCATGGGAAATTTTCATTGATTGTGGACTGCTGGTTGACATTTATTGTTATATTGTGTATATTTGTATTGTGTTGTTCAGACTGCATGTGTATATAAATATTTGAATGTTTATCATTATTGTAGTTTAAAGTGTGTGTCATGTAATTGCAGTGTGTATTGTTTATTTCAGGGTAAATTTAGCATCAGGGATCGTCTGAGTTCATTACAGCTTAAGCTCAGGGTGTTGATCACCACAGAATATATTTTCAGTTTGAAAACATGAGTGAAAAACATATTTATATTATGATGTCATTTTGTCCCACCTCTAAAGGATGATTTAGACATTTACAGCTCAAATGCAAGCTTGAAGACGACATAGAAGTATTTGAACAGAAATACGTTTTAAACATTTTATTTATGCAATAATTAAAAATAATTATTAATAATATATTTATAAATTATTAACTTTGATAGTCACTTATTAATTTTGTTTTACATTTTGCTCACAAATAGCAATTTCTACTTAATCAAATTTTGAAGTGCTTGGCATAACTAGAAAAAACAAATATGCATAATAGAAATGTCAATGACTTGAAATTTAATAAATTTCTATTAATTTTCCAGGTCTAAAAAATTACTCTTTTAAAATTCCCTCCTTTATACAGGTTTAACAAGACTGTTAGAACCCTGGTACTTCAATAAAAATGACATTTGTTGAGGGAACAAATTAAAATAAGATATCAAAATGTGATATCAGCTTGCATCTCGACATCTAAAACACAAGGTTTGGTGAACTTTTCCACAAACACGTTCACCAAACTGTTCAAAACAAGTTTCTGATCACCAAATTGGCATCTCTGACATGTAAACGTGGATGCTCATTTACTGATGCATCTGTGTGACATCTAGGGATGGGTCAGGAAAATTCATTTGTCATGGCTCAGAAAAACATGATGTGGACTAATTATACAATGATTTCTCATCAGGCAATAATCACTAGTTGCAGACGTTACAAACTATTTGTTTATGGAGTTTTAAGCTCTAAAAGTTATTTATTTATTTTTACTCTTATCAAGAAAATAATGACTCCTCATAATATGACTGAGTGTGTCCTGACTTGAATGAACAGTAGATGGCGTGCATGGATTCATATTGTGCAGCACTGTCTCTTCTGACCTGAGGAATCAGCCACAGACGCTGAATGATGTGTGTTTGTTCTGTAGATGAGGGCAGTAAGGTGTGTGACGGGGATGTCGGCGGTTGCGGAGGGGATTCGCTGTATCTTTACGAGGGTCAGGACTGGGTCATCTCCCCCTCCTGCTCTCCAGAGGAACCTAGCGCCATCTCACCCATGCTGGCCGAGGAAACCTTCCGCTACATGAGTAAGTGTGTGTGTGTGGTAGCCAAACACGTGTACACAAATGTTTGTTTGCTATCACCGTTGTTGGGGAAGCTTCCTGAAATATAAGCTACTCATAATTCAAAGAGTTAAACTACAGTCAGGTTGCAGTTGACTTTAGCTTGAGTTTTTTTGTAATTAGTCTCTAACGTTTAGGCAGCCAAACTGAGCTTGGTCATGTAAAACCTGAAACCATATGGCAACGGACTTGTTTATGAAACATATTGAAGGATTTATAGAACATTTCGGTATGTGTTGCTCATCACCTGTCCAAACATCCCAACAGTCTAAGTTACTGGTTCAATAGTTAATTATTGAATGCTCAGGACCTCTAAGGTTTATATATATATATATATATATATATATATAACTATAATTATTTTGTATCATTAGAATGGTTTCATATTAGAATTTTATATAATTATTTTTGTAATTAATATTTAAATTTAATATTTACATTTTGTAATGTTAATATTTAAATAATTTTGTATCAAGTCACTATGGGGAAAGTGGCTTGTTACTGGCAAATCTACATTATTTTGGAAACAGCTGAGATTGTGTCACACCATTGAAACGTAGTTAAGTTAGTAGCATTGCTGATGTTGCCTTACACTGGTGTGCGTATGCTTGAGTGAGAGTGTGTGTGTGTGTGTGTGCCCGTCCCTGGCTAGGGCACAGGAATTCAGTGGTCAGGTCTCTTAAGTGCAGCTGACAGCAGAGCCGGCCGGGCGTCACGGGGCGGGAGGGAGAGGGACAGATGGATAGAGAGAGGAGAGGAGAAGAGCAGTCATGCCGGTGCTAAACATACAGAATGAGGAGCTTTATGATCAATATGCTGCAGAAGGTGAGACCACATTGAGATTCATACATGCACTGAGTATAAGGATGTGTGTGTGAGCGTGTTGTTTTATTTTTAAGTATCTGTGCCACTTACGGACACTACAGGACTTCTGACAATGCAAGGTCATCTATAACGGACAGGGAGGGCATGTGGGCTGAACTCACGTGTGTGTGTTTCTGCACGTGTGTGAATCCAGTATGTATTGTGTGTGTCTGTTTGCATCGTTGCATGATGGCATTGTTGAGTGTTTCCTTTGAGTTGTTGTGGCAGTTTTGTTGAGGGTGTGTGCTGCTCATTTCTGCAGTGAACAGGAAGTGGAGGTTCGTGTTTCTCTGCGTCTCTGAGATCAAGCACTTGTGCTGAGGTCATCTGTGACGGCTCTTGTTGTGCTGATGTCATCTTTAAGAGTCTGGCAGTGCTGACTAACATGACATATGTCATGTGCCTAGCGTGTTTCCTGCAGGATAATCACTGGTACATACTACATACTATAGCCGCTCTGTTTCAAAACTTAGTGAGCTGCCTGCTGCCCACACTGGCAAATGCCTGACCGCCATGAAGCCTCATAAGTAGCCGACAATGAAAATGCATGGGGAGACTCAACTTAAAGTTGATTTACATAGTTTTTAACATTTGCAATGCTTAACGTTTTACCCTATTTTGCACATAATATTTATTTGCACACAGCTTACATAAATACATTCATATATACATTCAGTTATTTTCATTGCCTTTAAATTGCACATTGCTTAGAGCAGTGGTTCTCAAACCTGTCCTGGGGACCCCCAGCCACCGCATATTTTGTATGTCTCTCTCATAGGCCACACCCAATTCAAGTCTTGCAGATTCTACTAATGAGCTGATGAGTTGAATCAGGTGTGTTAAATGAGGGAGACATACAAAATATGTTGTGGTTGGGGGTCCCCAGGACAGGTTTGAGAACCACTGGCTTAGAGGACAACACTGGGCAGGATGTGGAATAACTATTTTGTAAATAATTGGTTTAATTTATTTTTCCATTAAATTACTATTTCTAATAATCATATTCAAATATAATAATCCATAATTATTATGACTATAATTAAAAATTTTACAAAAACTTTTTTTTAAGTCAAAATTATTTGTGGTGCTTTTCACAATACACATTGTTTCAAAGCAGTTTTACTTGATGTTAATATTAATAATGTCTTAATATCATCATGCAGTGCAGTCACATTTATTAGATTACAGCTGGACAATAGTATAGTTTCTATTTTGCAATCATACAAGCAATCAAGCAGTTACAATTTGCTTTATAGGATATATTGCGATAGGCATACTTTGCTTTACATATATATTGCTTTATATAAGTATTCCTAAATGCAACTTTTCATACTCTTCATAATTTAATGAATTATGCATTTCTTTTTTAAAATCAGCATTCACCACTTTGTCTGCCATCTTTGACTTTTTTTTCACTGAACTTGTTGCAGTGTGTTTGCAGTGAATATCTTCTCCCTAAATGATACATACAGTGACAAATAAACACATCTGAATTTGGCTGAATCAGCCTTCTTGACGAGACACACTTCATCAGGGTTCCGCAAAACATTTGTTAAACGATTCAAATCTTTGTTCATTAGTCCTTTTGAATGTTTCCTTAACCGATTTGGACTATAAGAGTCATTTGTTCATGAATCAGTTTTGTTCTATATTGATTTTACTCTGTAGAAGTACTCAGTAGAAGTTATTGTCTAGTCAGGGGCCATCAGGGGTCAGAGTGGACGGGCTCTCATGTGTACGTGCTGGACCACTAACGAGTGAGGAGGGTATTTAGGGTAGCTCTGAAAAGAAGGGAACACAGCTGAGACTTTTTGCCCTAGTTTTACCCAGTTGGATGATGATGTGTTGCTAAAAATAACCTGAGAGGCATAGAGAGGGCAGATGGAGGATATTTCAGGGTTATAATCAGAGCTGAACATGAGAGGCCATGAACAAGAGCACAATATCATAATATACTGTATAGAGGGAGAGGCATAATAGAAGATCCCAGTTGACCAGCTTGACCAGGTTATTAATGCAAATTCAACATATTTCATAAGAACTAACATTTTTTTATAGTGTTTGTAGTGAGATCATCGTAAAACCTTAGATGGCTCCTCATTAATTCATCTAAGTCTATATAAATAAATAGCAATTTTCACAAAAATGCCATAGCCATTTCAGTGCATTTTTGTATGTGAAATCAGTTAATAGTCAGTTATTTAGTGTTTTATATTCAATTAAATCTAATCTAATTAATTACATTTAAAGTCAAAATGGATCAGATTAGTTGCATTTATCAGATTAGAGCTGGCAGATCAGTTAATAATAATAAATATCAATATCAAATCAGATTATTTTTATATGTAATAGGCAGTGTTATTTTACTTTTATTTATACAGTCTTATTTATTCATATTTTAAATTAGCTATAATTTCATTTTTTCAGTTTTTTTGTTTTATTTCTTTCTTTTATTTCATTTTTTTATAATTTTAGCACATAAACTTACATTTTGAAATATTGCCTTTCCAAAAACTGCATTATATAAGTTAAAATGTTTCATCCAATATCTGTATTTTATTTCTGTTAGCAAAAATGATCTTTAATAGTTTTAATTGTATTTTAGGGAACAATAACAGCACTGGTAATAGGATGATGGGTCACTCAAGATTGCAGGTCAAACATCCCTGCTGCAGTGTTATTGTGTTCTGTCATTGTTAATTATGCAAAATCCCAGGTCTCTCATTTTGACTTTTATAAATTTGCGGCAAACTGTTTTGCAAGGGCCGCTGTGATATCAGAAGTGAACTGACCGTTCTGACACCAGCTGATGTTTTACTGGAGCTCAAAGGTCTCCGCATGTCTGTGATTACGAATGCGTCACTTATTGCTGAGGTTTCTTCATGACACTGTTAGTTTATATATGGACGTCTGATCTAGATCGAACAGATCAGAGCGTCTGCGGCTGGACAGCAGAGTCATGAGTGTTTATGAGGTGTGTGCTTCAGTTCCTGTGCTTTCTGTGATAATGAAGGTTCAGTCGATGTCAGAGACAAAGTGTTGTGATTGTCAGGATGCTTCAGTGGAGTGAAGAGCTCCTAGCTCACCATCTCGCCTCTGGTAAGGACAGCTCTGTGTGTGCACGTGTGTGTGCGCGTGCGCGCGCGAGTGTGTGTGTGTGTGTTAGAGCCAGCTGGAGAATGAGAATTAATCATTTCAGTGATTGTATTTGGAATTTCTATGAATGTATGGGAATTTAGCATGTAAAGACAAAATGTACACACTTATTCTTTTTAGGATTATGGGTTAGAATAATATTAAGATAATTAGAGTTAGGTTAGCAGGTTAAATATTTACCTCTCATTGTATACTTGGGCTGTAGTTTGGAGACAGATCTCCTGTGTGTTTTATTTAAAGTCTAGTCAAGTGTTGGTCATAAAGCAGAGAATCTCTTAATCTGTGTTTCAATCTAAATAAACTGGTGCTGACTCTGATTACAGGATAATAATCTCCATAATATAGAATAAAACCATTAGCATACATTCCTCTTGTTGTTATATGAGTGTTTATCATTTAACAGAGTCTATTGTCATTTAAATAATTTTTCGTCTGAACTGTAAATGTTTGCATCATCATGAACACTAGCGTCAGAGGTTTATTACTGTAACAGATCATTAGAGCTATTAACTTCAGTGAGTAAGAATTCGTTTCACATGAACTCTACCCTAGATACTTTTCAAGACTTCAGTGTGGTTTGCTGGTGCAGAATTCATAAAACATTTACTCTAAATGAACAGATCCACAGCAAAAGCTATAGTGTATGCTTAAGCATCTGTAAACGTGTGTGTGTGTGTTTAAACCTAATGCGATTACATTTATTTTAATGCAGGAGCGCTCACGGGACAGTGACTGCTGTCAGGTGCTTCATTACTCCTCTCTCTCTCTCTCTTCTCTCTCTCTCTCTCTCTCTCTCTCTCTCTCTATGCTGGTGATGGTGTTTCTCATTTTCTCCCTTCACTTGATGTTTACCACAATTCCTCAGCATCTAATATTTCTCTCTGTCTTCCTTCTCTTCTTCTGTCCTCTCTCTCGTTCTCTTTCTCTCATTCCCTCTGCAGCATTTCTAGCTGTTGGTTCCTCTTATCCCCATAATGGCTCTAACAGCCTCTCTAAAGGTAACATGCGGTCTGTCTGATGCTTTATCTGTCTTTTTTCCACTCATATGTCTTACAGTAGGCCTGTCCTTCCTAGTTTCTGCTTCTATTTTTGAGCTAGTATTTGACCTCGGGCAAACAGCATGTCTAGTCTGGTGTGTTAACTGTGCTGCAGTGTCCTACAGTGACCTGAAACTCACATTAAAGGGGTCATATCATGGAAAACATTAAACAAGAGTTTGATATTCAATGAAGAACTTGAAACATGAACTGCAAGCATATTAACATAAGACCGCCCACATTAACACCTATTTGGTATTAAAGACTTGCCATTGTTACTCATTTCACATGCGAAGAGGTTAGCCAATCATAACAGAATCATAACATAACAATCATTTGCATGAAGCCAAGGTACAGTAGCCAAATCGTGCTATTTAATTATGTATTTTGCAGCACACAATTTATCTGTCCATGCTGAATTGGAAAATTGCTGCTTGGTGCGACAAAATCAAGTAGTGGACGATATGTCTTGCTGATTTTGCATATGTTTTTGGGATGACTAGGATTTATTGCTTGTCAGGGTTTTCATAAAAATGGAACAGTAAACTACTGTAAAATTATATAAATGAGACACTGGTAAATAACTTGTGGTGCAATCTTGACAAGAATTATAAAAAAATAGCTGGAAAATATGACCTCTTTAAAGTTCTAGAGTTTATTTGTAGTAGAGAGTCGTCGGTAGTGTAGAGGAAACTGACTTTAGATTTAGATCCATGTACATTTACCATTAAATAGTTTGTGATCAATAAGAGGTTTATGTTTTTAAAAGAAGTCCCTTATGCTCACCAAGGCTGCATTAATTTGATAAAAATATATAGTACAAATAGTACTATTGTGAAATATTATTACAATTTAAATTAGCTGTATATGTATTGTAATATATTGTAAAATGTAATATATTCATGTGAGTCAAAGCTGAATTTTCAGCATCATTAGTCTTCAGTGTCACATGATCCTTCAGAAATCATTTTAATATGCTGATTTTTTGGATTCTCGGATGAATAAAAAGTTCAAAAGAACAGAATTTATTTGAATTTATAAATGAGATTACGGTCACTTTCGATCAATTTAATGCAGCCTTGCTGAATAAAAGTATTAATAAATAAAAAAAAAAAATCTTTTGACCCCAAACTTTTGAACAGTAGTTTATGTAGTGCATGCAATTAATCGTAAAGCTGAATACATGTGTTTTTGAATGCATTTTGGGTTTGTGCATGATGTTATTGCAGAGTTAGGAAGTGTGTGTGTGTGTTGCATGTGTAGGGCTTGCCATATGGCATGTGGGTGTTTTTACACCTTCCTGTTTTGGTTTGTCTCTCTGAATATGCACCGCTAGTATAGTTGCCAGTATTTTTTTTTTTTTAAAGCATTCACATTTTATTTTCTGTCTTCTCTCACCATAGTCCTCAGCGCTGACCGGGTGGAGCAGATGACCAAGACCTACAATGACGTTGACGTGGTCACACACCTCCTGGCTGAAGTGAGTGATTGGTCAGCAAACTGAGAAAGTGTTTGTCTGGTTTGTTTTTGTTAGTAACAGCTCTTGATTGGCTGTCTGTCTGCATTATGATGTCGTCCCGCAGAGGGACCGCGACCTGGAATTGGCCGCTCGGATCGGTCAGTCTCTCCTGCAGAGGAATCACGTGCTGCAGGAGCGAAACGAATCTCTGGAGGAGCAGCTAGCACAGGCCGTAGACCAGGTACAACACGCTTTGACATGAAAAAATTGAGGCTAAATGTGTATAAGCTGGCTTCAATATCCCACATGTAATCGCTCTATCAGGTTCATCAGCTACAGCATGAGTTGGCGAAGAAGGATGAACTTCTCCGTATGGTCGCGAGCGCCAGTGAGGAGAGCGAGACCGACTCCAGCTGCTCCACGCCGCTACGTCACACCGTGCCCGCAGGGGCCGCTCTCGCCCTCAGCCAGCTGGAGGCCCTCCAGTCCAAACTCCAGGAGCTGGAGGAGGAGAACCTGTCCCTGAGATCAGAGGTGCGTCATGGGCTCTGGATGATGTTTCTGGAGCGATAGGGTTTTATGAAAGTGTGACCTCTGATTTTCTGTCTGAATTTCCACAGGCCTGTCACCTGAAGACGGAGACCATCACTTATGAGGTGAAAGAACAGCAGCTGGTGAACGACTGCGTTAAAGAGCTACGTGAGTATCTGCGTTGACTTTCAAGCTCCAAATCAAGTTAAACTGAGTCTGTATACTGTCTGCACAGGCGTCTGCCTTCAAAAGCAGCATCATAAACCAAATTAAACCTCATTAACGTTGTCCTTCACAAATGAAAAATGCATGTAACTGCAGTTGATTTTGGCCAATGTGCAATTTTGGAAATGTCTTTAAGCTCGAAGAATGCCTATGAAGCCTAAAAATGTTGGCTGGGTGGCTCTTTAGGGTTTGAAACAGAGCCTCAGGAATTTTATTGCATATAACCAGGAAGGTTATATGCAACTAAATAATCAGATTGATGGCTCAGTCAGAATGGAAAGCTTTCGTGTGAACACCGCAGTCGATCCGATTTAGCTCAGTCTGAACTTTTCCTGAAATAATTTGATTAGTAGGAAAAAATTAAGCATGTAAACACTTGAATCCAACTATTTTTCTCAGATTTGAAAAATGTGCACATGCACACTGGGTTCTGCGCGTCTTAAGAAGTCTTAGTTCACCCTCATGTTATTTAAAAATAAGAGCAAAAAGTGTTCAAAATCACATTAAATGCACACATTATTTTGTTTCTAGTACAAACATCTAAACATTCTTAAATTAAGATAAATTTAACAAAATTCTATGCATTTATGCTTAAAACAAGAACAAATATCTATCAATGGGATACAAAAGCTTTTTTCCCCTTAGAATCCCCATTGGCAGATATTTCTTTTTGTTTTAATCATAAACTTACTCCATTTTGATGAATTTCTTTGTGTCCCCTTCCATTTTCTTTTCTTGGTCTTAAAGTTTTAAGTTACAAAACCTTGAAAGTCTTACATAGGTTTTACGTCTTAAGTGCCCTCCATTAATAGCACCCTTGATAAATATGAAAAGTCTTAAATCTGCAGTTTATCCTTTTTATCTTTCATTCCAAAAATTCACAAAATTCCAACCTATCATTGAAGTAAAACAATTGAAAATGAAATCATAAGAAATACTTTCTCTAGCATTGGCCACAATTATTGGCACCCAATTATTGCATACAGCTTGTTTTCTCCTAAATTATGGAGAACACCTGATAAGAGATCAGAGTTTCTAGAATCTCTATCCTTCATTCAACATGTTGGTGCTTCTCCTCTCAGTTCAACATTTTTCAGGGTTCAGGTCAGAGGACAGGAATGGCCATAAGCTTGGTTTTGTGCTCATGACCCATTTTTGTGTTGTTTTTGAGGTTTGTGTTTGGATTTAACAAAATTTCTATGTCACTTATTGATTTTTTATATGTTGTTATTTAATAGAATCCATGATGCATGTGTTAAACAAGATGTTCAAAGCAGAAAAATAGAACATAAAAATAAATATATCATTGTACACATGGGGTACTTTTTTATCCCTGTGTGCACCAAACCCATAGTGTTTGCTTCAAAAGCTTTTTCTGACCACAGAAGCCAGTCCCATTTGAAGTTACAGTCATGTCTGATATCTGAATATGCATTGATTTTTTCTTGAACCTTCCCAAACAACATGTGGTGATGTAGACTGTTTGACAATTTCTTTTTGACCCCAGTTTTAATCAGCTGTAAACTTTTACTCTCTTCCTCCATTTATGACGTCCTCTTGTTTCATAACATTTCTTTGTGTCCCCTGATGGTGGAAATGGGATTTTTTCCATTTTCTTTTCTAATTTTGCTCAATTATCTTTTGTCTTAAAGTTTTAAATGTACCTTTACAAAACCTGTAGAAACCCTTACACAGTGCCACAATGTGTATGTTTACATAGGTTTTACGTCTTATATACATGTTTATTTGTCTTACATATTACAAAGTGGTCCATGAAAGAGACTTAACGATTACTAAATATTTTCGAAAAAGTTTATCTAACATAAATGTCAGCTTTCGTTTTAGCTATATCATCAGAGCAAAAAAAACAATTCTAGTCACAGTAGCTCTGGTGATATTATCCTGTTCTGAATGTGACATCTGGCCTCTGCACATGTGCTGAAGTTTTGTTTGGAATGCATGTTATGCACATGTAAACGATTATGTGAATCGATTGCTTTAGGGTTCATATAAACAGAACCTTTAGAATGTGAATCCGGATTGGATTCATTCGGATCGACATGCATTTAAATATACTTATTGAATGTGATGTAGGTTTATTTTTGTGTTTGTTTAACAGGAGAGTCAAACAGTCAGATGGTGTCACTGACGGATGAGCTCTCCCAGAAGAACGAGGAGTTAATGAGACATCAGGAGGAGATCACACAACTCCTCTCACAGATCGTCGAGCTCCAGCAAAGAGTCAAAGAGGTCAGGATACATGCCATATTTAATACTTTTATTCAGCAAGTATGCATGAAATTGATCAAAAGTGATCATATATACATTTATAATGTTACAAAAGATTTCTATTTCAAATTCTTTTAAACTTTTTATTCATCAAAGAATCCTAAAAAAATGTATCATGGTTTGCACAAAAATATGATCTTTTTTCAAAATGTTTCTTGAGCAGCAAATCAGCATATTAGAATGATTTCTGAAAGATCGTGTGACTCTGAAGCCTGGAGAAATTATGCTGAAAATTCAGCTGCGCATCACAGGAATAAATTACATTTTAAAATATATTCAAATAGAAAGCAGTTATTTCAAATTGTATTAATATTTCACAATATTATTGCTTTTATTGTATTTTTGATCAAATAAATACAGCCTTGCTGAGCCTGAAAGACATTCAAAAACATTGAAAACAAACTTGAATGGTACTGTATGTTGATGTATAATCATATATGTCTGTTTGTTTCTCAGTTGGCACTAGAGAAAGAAGAGCTGAGAATTCACCTTCAAGCCTCAAAGGAAGCACAGCGTCAGCTCACAGCTGAGGTAAAAGTCCACATACTGTACATACTGTGTGATGTGATGAACCTGAAGCTCAAACAGCTCTGCGTCTGCAAATCTGGATTAAGACTGAGCATTCTGATTATAAACAGCCCTGTTTTACTTAAATACAGTGTTAGGATTAATACGCTTGATTTAAGGTCTTAAAGCATTTTAAACATCAATTTTAAAGTTCTAAGAAAAAGCAGCTTAGTCACTGTGACTTAGAAAAGGCTGTAAACTCATTTAACTTTATTCATTCATGTGGTGTGTCCGTCTTATCATTGCACTTCTGCTGAACTTGTTGATGAAATGTGTCCATAAAGGCTGGAGTGTTATAACAAGTTACAGGACAGGTTTGGTTAATAAATGCTGTGACCATAGTGACCTGGAAGTGTTATGGTGATCATGTCTATAATCTCATGTATATCAGGGTATTGAACTCTCTTTGCTGGCATGATAACACATTTTTGGGACAACAGATTGTCCCAGATGTAACTGCAATAAACAATATTGTTGTCATTTTAAGACCTTTTTATGAAGCGCATGTAAACACAATAGGAATAATTAAAATGATCAAGGTCGTTCACATTGATAAAGTAATACAGGCCTGCTCTGCTGTATTCTGACACACACACCCGTGGCCTGTGGAATATAAACGTCTGTGTGTGTTGTAGCTGAAGGAGCTGTCAGACAGGAATGCCGAGTGTGTGGGAATGTTACACGAGTCTCAGGAGGAGATTAAGGAGCTGCGCAGTAAGAACACTCCATCTGCAGGCCTGCGCAGACCCCTGTCGTACAGACTCTATCCTATGGTGAGAAACACAGATCTCTTGCTCCACACCTCCATCTCTCTCATACACGTCTGTTTGGTAAAATTATCTTTTTTTTTCAATCACATCTGTTCTTGATACAAGCCATTTCAGTAATCTGCACATGTAATGCTTTATTAGATATTGTTAATGCATTATTATTCACATTGCAATCTAGTATATATTTTCATAAAAATTTTAACCATTATACTTTTATAATAGTGCATGGAATTTGGTGCCGATCATGTGTTTTAATGGGTGGGTATTGTAATTTGGGCTATAAATAGGCATGTACAAATAAATATGAGAAAAATAATGGATGTATATATGACTGTATTATTCTAGACCTTATTATAATTTTACATAATAGTGGTTACAATTATTTGCAAAAACAAACAATACATGATATATAGACATATATAATATAATATAGTATATAGACATGAAGCTACTCCCACAGCTCCTCAGCATTTATGGCAGTAAGTTTTGCATTGGAAAGCACTGACAAATTTGATTAATTTTGTTGTTGTTGTTTGGTTTATTTCATTTTTTTTTTATTCTATTTTATTTTATTTCACTTATTCATTCTGTTTCATTGTTTATATATCTTTTTTATTTGATTTTAATTTTGTTTTCATTTCATGTTTAGTTTTATTTTTTATTAGTGTTACTGAATTTTATTGTTTTTTTGCTTTGTTTTTTCTTTTTTTCTGTTATTTCATTTTTTGTTTTTTATGTTTTATTTCATTTTTATTTAATTTTTTTATTACTTTTTATTTAGTTTTTGTTTTGACAATGTTGTTGTTGTTGTTGTTTTTTTTGGGGGGGGGTGTTAATGTTGTTGTGTTTTTGGTTTTTCTGTTGTTGTTGTTTTGATTTTTGGTTTTGATTTTGATTTTTAAATAACACACTTATTCTTGCATGGACCAGTCTCTGTCTCTCTGCTCTGGGTTTACAGGTATATAATCATTGCTCATTTTTTTTTATGTCCTTCAGGATTCTTTGGCAGCTGAGATTGAAGGTACTATGAGAAGAGAGCTGAGTGTAGACGAGGAAATCACCTTCCAGGACCAGAGGTGACGCTCATCATTCTCCTTCACACAGAGTTAGAATAGTCATTTTATCCTTCAGCAGCACTGACCTTTGACCCCTGTCTACTCTGTCTGAAGGTCGACCCACAAGCGCGTGTTCCAGACGGTGCGGTCTGTCAATCAGTCGGTGATGAGAGCGGCTGCCGAAGTGCCTCCGATCCCTGGCTCCGCCCGCAGCGGCGTGGTCATGACCCCAGTGCCCTATCAATCCCACACACCCAACACAGAGGAACGAGCTGGAGACGTGGACGCCACCAAGTGAGTGTGACTGCACAATGTGTTTATACCCACAATGCTTTTGTGTGCTTCTAAAACACGTCTTGTGTGTGCTGCAGAGAGAACTCTCGTCTGGGTCAGCCCGGCTCTCCCGGAGGAAACAACCTTTCATCAGCCCTAAACCGCCTCTCCCTGCGGAGGCAGAACTTCCTGTGCGAGCGACAGTTCTTCCAGGCCGAGAGAGAGCAGAAGCTGCAGGAGCTGGCGGCTGCGGAGTCGGAAGGGGGCGGGAGCGGCTGCAGTTCACCAATGGGAAGCACAGTCTCGTCTTTCACCAACCTATCAGAATTCTCCATCTCCTCCAGCTGTTTCAAGACATTTCTCCCTGAAAAACTGCAGATTGTTAAACCATTGGAAGGTGAGTAGAGGGTAGTGTGCTGATAAAAAGAGCCAAGTTTTTCTGAAATTGCAATATTAAACAGATAACCTAGTCACTGGATGGACTGTGACGATTATGATAAATTTCTCCTTTTATGTTACATTAAATTTTCTCTGGTTTTAAAGGTTTCACAAGCTATAAATTAATGAAAATAATATATATATATATTGTTATTGTTATATCATACATTTTATTTCATTAATCAGTTAATATATTGAGTTTGCCAAACTAAATTTTATTTTTAAAAGCATTTATTAATCTAGAATTTTTTTTTAAATATATTATTGTTCATGTTCATTCATAATAGAATGTTTAATTCATTTATGCATTTAATTTATACAACTTAAAACTGTTAAAATGTATTAGTATACACTACCATTCAAATGTTTTTTAATGTTTTTAAAATAAGTCTCTTATACTCACCAGTTATTTAATTAAAAATACAGTAAAAATAGTGATATTGTGAAATGTTTCATAGCTGTTTTCTATGTGAAACTTAATTTATTTCTGTGATGCAAATCAACATTTTCAGCATCATTTCTCCAGTCTTCAGTGTCACATGATCCATCAGAAATTATTCTAATATGCTGATTTGCTGCTCAAACTTTTTTTAAAATTAAGAATATTTTTATCATCAATGACCCCATACGTTTGAACAGTAGTGTGTGTATATATAGAAATAAGCAATTAAGATAGATGAATAAATTCAGTAGCAGTATTGATTCTAGTTTGTTGATGATGCCTGAAGGTAAAGAATTGCACATTATTGTAGTGTCACCATGTTTCTTGAGTATTTGTTCCTGTTGGCTTGATCTTCAGGTTCTCTGACTCTTCATCACTGGCAGCAGCTTGCTAAACCTCACCTGGCCACTATTCTAGACCCCCATCCGGGCGTAGTTACCAAAGGCTTCCGCCCTCTCCCTCAGGACAATGTTTACCACCTGGCTGACCTCGAAGAGGACGAAGACCAGGAGAAACTACCGTGGGAACATAAGAGAAAAGAGGAGGAGCCACAGGATGCAAAGATAAAAGAGGAAGATGAGGAGGAGGAGGAGGAGGAAGAGGAAGGAATCACATTTAACGTGCGCTTATCGTCCACTCCGGAAGAGAAGAGAGAGAGGAGGCGTGTCCAAAGCCCAGCTAATGTCCCGCCCCTTCCTGCATCCCTCAGGAATTCCCCTGTCCCCATAGCAACAGCTGTTTCTTTAGCAGCAGCAGTTAACCTGACAGCCAGCTCTGCTCCTGCAGTTAGTTCTGGAGTCTCTGGATCAGCGGCTCCACGGTTTGAGCTGAATCTCGGATCTAAAGCGCCCTCTACAGGTAAACGGCTGTCACTGCAAACACCATTGCCTGTTTGTTTTCCGGTTTCTGTATAAAATGCATGTTTGCATGTTTGTTGATCACTTTTTGTTTGTGTTTAGCTATAAATCCTGGGAAATATCAGAGCTCCACTTTTTCCACATACACCTTCACTACCTGCCGGATCCTGCATCCCAGTGACAGCACACAGGTGACACCCAGGTACAACACCTTTCACCCCTAATAAACAGCAGTTTGAGGATGTGAATCATCTTTATTTTTGCTGTGTTTGGTGTCTTACTGAACTGCACTTTTTTACTTAAGTCAGGAACTGTCAGATTTTAGAATGCAAGTGAGTTTTACGTAAAAACAATAAAAAAACACAAAAGAAGAACTGATTCAAAAGAGTCCTACGCTGATGAATCAGTGGTCTCACTGTATGTTTGTTCATATGTGCAACCAGCAAAGTTAACAAAATAGAAAGAAGTGTTGTCTATTTATTTTTAATTAATCATTTATTTTGGCACTTAATATTTCTCAACTGTATTAATATATATAATAATAATAATAATATTTAGATTTTTTTAATTTGTTATATGACAATGACAACAGCTACTATAGATTATATAAAATAATTTATAGGATTTTTGATTTTCATGTAACTTACAACAGCACATATTGACAGCAAAAACACTGATTTAGATTTATTCAGTAAAAACTATTAATATCACATGTCTTATGATGCTAAGTATTTTTGCAGGTATAGAAATACTTTTGATAATATTGGGTAAAATACTGGGATTGAAGCGATGTGGCTTTTTAAAACTGATAATGGCTGAATAAAAACAAAAGCTCACACCTGGATTTGGAAGGTTATGTTTCCTTCTAGTTTGCATGCATTACAGGATCCTAGTATTTTAAATTTGTGTCATGATTAAACAGTCCATGACTGTGATTAACGCGATTACATTTTTTATGATGCTCAAGTTTAATCAGGTCTGTCAAGAACAGTCAAAAAGTTGATTTATTTCACTAATTCCATTCAAAAAGTGTGTATAAACATTCATTCATGATATATTTCAAGTGTTTCATTTCTTTTAATTTTAAGTGACAACTAATGAAAACCCCTTCAGTCTGAAAAGGTCGCACTCAAAACACCTGCAAAGGCCTTTTTGTCTGTAGGCCACATCATGGGGAAGACTTTTGATGACAGTTGGGCAAAAGACACACAAGGAGCAGACACAAAAGGTCATTGCACTGTTCACAGACTGTGTATTAGGTGATGAAAGAGGTGGATAACCGCACCCTAGAATGTAACAAAAAATGTGGGGGAGTCTCACAAAGAGACTGTCACCATGGAGTCAGTGCTTCAAGACTATGCAAGCATGGGTTTCAGGGTCCATGTGCCACTCTTGAACACTGCGTCTCGCCTGGGCTAAAGACAAAAGGACTGGACTGCTGCTGAGTGATCCAAAGTAATGTTCTCTGATGAAAGTAAATTTTGCATTTCCATCAGGGTCCCAGATGTCTGGAGGAAGAGAGGAGAGGCACAGAATCCACATCCTTTAAAACAGTCATGGTTTGGGGTGCCATGTCATCTGCTAAATCCAAGGTCAACACAGCTGTTTTAAGGATTAGAGCACATGCTTCCTGCTGCTGATTAAGATGCAGATTTTTTTCCAACAGGACTTGGCACACAGTGCAAAGCTTACCACATATCCCTGTTCTTAACAGCAGCCTGACCCATAGAAAATCTATATTGTGATGCATACAATGCAGAAGAGCTGAAGGCACTATAGAGCACCTGGGCTCTCATAACACCAACAGTGCCACAGACTGATCGACTCCAAATGCCACGCCGCATTGCTCAAATTCAGCAAAAGGAGCCCCAGCACTAAGTATATGAGTGTACATGCTCATACTTCATGTTCATAAGTTCTAATAAATTTTCTGAAATACTGAATTCTGGGGTTTTCATTAGTTGTGTCAAAATTAAAAGAAATATGTAGTTTCATGAATATGTATAATGCTTACATTTACATTTATTTAGCAGATGCTTTTGTCCAAAGCAATATGAGGACAATGGAAGCAATCAAAATCAACAAAAGAGCAATTATAATTAGCTTATACACATAGCTATATATATATATATATATAAGGGATGCACTGAAATGAAAATTCTTGGCCGAAGCCGAACAAAATGGAACACAAATACCGAACACGGTTTTTCACATTTTTTCCCCCATGAAGGCCTATTTTGCCATTTTTTCACCATTGCATAAATTAAATAGCCAAAATGTGCTTTTTACTGTTTTGTCCTGCTTTTCAAATAAAAAAATCAATTACAAAACAACAATTTAAAAATATTTACTTAACACTGAACATTTTGTAACATTCTAGCAGACATTATACCAACAAAGCGCAATTTAACTTAAAATTAATAAGTTACTAAAAATATTTTTTGCCCATTTTTGAGACCCCCTTCTTGAATCAGGCATGTATTTTTTTAATAAAATAATAAATGCAGCCTTTCTGAGCAGAAGAGACTTCTTTTAAAACATTAGAATATATTACAGATCCCAATTTGAACACTGTGTGAATGTTATAATAAATGTATAGCTGTTGTAGGGTAATTAATATTATCATTATTATTGTCTTATTTTTTATTTTATTTTACAGAACAACAGTAAAATTTCAATACTAACATTTATGAATGTTGATGGAGTTGTTGCTTTTTCTTAGCTTTTATTTTGGCAGAAACCCACAGGAAGATCTGTGCTTCTTTTTGTTGACAACAGCATGCAGATATTTAAATGATTCTCATTACGAATTTGGGAAGATGTTTGACGCACGTATCACATTGTCACATGTCTTTAAACAAATTACAAAAATGTTACTGAGCAAATGACGAGTAACAATGTTTTGCAGATTTTTCTCGCGCTTTGGACTTTGAACCCTGGCGCCGCGAGCTCATGCTGCACTGTTGAATACATGCAGTCCGTGAGTGTATTAGAAAACATAACATTCTGCAGTTTATTTACTAATCGTTTGAGGCCATTTCACGATTTCAATCATCATACAGTAACCAGCATCAACCACCTCTTCCTCTTCTCATCGGAGACATGAGATGCAGCACTAAGCAGTCTCTCGCTGTTGGTGCTTGTAATGTTTTTTGCGTCTCTCTCTGACAGTTTTAAATACTTTCACACTGCAGACACATCTGCTGCATTAGTGCACGAATCTGTTTAATCGCGTCACGTCATTGTTCGGTACAAATTATTCGGTCTTTTCACTTATTCGTGATTTCATGTAATTTCGGTTGCCGAACATTCGGTGCATCCCTAATACATATTTATATATAGTTATTATGATTATTAATTATTTATTTTTATTTATTCTTATGCATGGATCTGTTTGATCATATTTCTGTTTTCTTTCTGTTTATCAGCTCTGCCTGCAGTCCTTCTGTGAGTGATAACACCCCGAGTTCTCTCCGGACCTGTCCCAGTACTCCAGTCACACCCTGCAGGTTGAGTCTGGGCGATTCTTTCCCCGTTCGCCGTCCTGCAGCGCCCCCTGGTGGTCTCGCCAAGCTCCTGCTGGAGAAAGGCATCTCTGCTCAGGGTCCCTCTGCTGTGACCGCACCCAAAAAGCCTCTTTCTCTACGTCGTCTTCCCAGCACTCCTCCAAACTCCCCCTCCCACTCCCCATGCCCCTCTCCTGTGCCCTTCAACTCCCGATCCACCTCTTCAGACAACTTCCTAGCATCCCGTCCCGCCGAGCTCTTCCTGCAAGACGTCTACGGGCTGAAACTCGGCCGTGCCCCGCGACCGGATCTCCTGAGCCCTGATCGATCTCCTCATGGGCCGTCAACCAAACCCGACTGCCACGCCGTCAACCTCGTGAAGCATCTTCGCAAGCTAGGCTTGGATAAAAAAGTCCTCCAAGGGTCAGACGCAGAAGACGCCCATCCACAGGAATCTGCCACCTTCCTAGCAACAGGAGGAGGCAGCTTATTGGATGGGCTTCGGCGAAATCAAAGTCTGCCTGCCATGGTTGGCCGCCGTAGCGCATCCGTCTCCAGTCCGTCCTTTCATGTCCCGCCCCCTCACCCTACCTCCCTGGCCCTTCCCACTCAACCATGGGGTAACCTAAAGGAACCGCGCCGCACACATAGACATGCCTCCCTTTCTCAGGCCCCGCCCTACCTGCATAATTCATAAGGGTGTGGGCGTGGTCTCCGACCAACAGGAGTGACTTTATATCTATCCCTCATATCCTTGATTTAAACCATCTGTTCCCCGGAAAAAAGAGGCTGAAAGACATTTAAGGTTGTTTTTAAAGCACAAAAATAAAGTTAAAGTGTCTTGTTGCCATGTTTATGTTAAAATGAAGATTTTTAAAGGCCTTATAGCACTCAAGAGGAAGCTAAGACTTCTAATCCTATTTATCTCCATCTAAATTTCTTTTTTCCTTTATTGTTCATCTATGTCCCTTTATCCTTTATTTACTTTCATTAACAAGTCATCACACTTATTTTCTGTCCATGAGGCTGTGGAGTTATGAAGTGTTGGATAGATCAAGAAGGGATGTGTACGTGTCGAGGGTTGTTGAATGTTGAATCGATGGAAGGAAGTTTAAAGGAATGCTGTAAAGAACTAGAAATAATGAAGGTTTGCGCAGGTTTAAAGTGAATTTACTGTCACTTTGATTCATCCTAGTGAATCATAAACAAGACTGAGGTGATAAACACAAACAAGAATGCATTATGGCAAGTGAAATAGATGGTCGCATCTCCACAGCCTCATTTTAGGGTTTTGACTTGATTCATTCAGCAGTTCCTGAGAGTTCCTCTATGTAGTTGGTCAGTCCGTCCTGCTTTATAGATAGCTAAAGCCTTTTAGACATTTAGTAGAACATCTTTTTGCATCGTTACAGGTGCAGGTGGAAGGTCTAAGCAATCATTTGCGTCCCTCAGCATGCTGGTGTATCTGGACGTAAGCTGCTTTTATTTCTTTGCACTGAATTGGTTATTGGGAAGTTTTGTCACAAAAGAGCAGATCTGGATTGCTCAGGATATATTTGGGTTTGTTTGTACAGGCAGTTCTTCTGCTAAATGTAACCTTGTTCAAAATGGTGTGTTATTTGAAAATGATTCAGGGACTGTGTATTTAAGGGAAATTGGTGATTTGTTCATATGTGCACTCAAAAGGCATCACTGCAGATTGTACTTTTAAGTTGGGCTTAAAATGATTCTGCGACTGAAACCTAAAGACAAGGGAGTTTGATTCTTTTGATCATTTTTGCTCCTGGTTTCCATCTTTAATAGAGTAGGATATATTTTATCAGTCTAATTCTCATTCTAATTGCATTTACACCCCTTAAATATAAAGCATACAAATTGTATTTTTAGTGAATACAGAAACCTTTCTGAAGTAGCCCTAAAGATGTCAACCACTGTATTACATGGTCTTGACACTTTGACCCCTGAATGAATTCCTTAGTGACACCGATTGTGCTTCCTTGTCATCTTCACTTATTTCCCTACTTTCCTCATTTTATGCACACTTCATTTTTAACCCACTAGAATTGTGTTTTTAGTAAATAGATATTACATGTGTTATCTGAGAGTAAGGTAAGACACGAGTATGTTAATACATTAAACCTGAGAGATAGCTAATATTATTTACTAATCATTCAGCTAGGAATGAGATTTTCATATATTTCATGTTTTTGGTGGAGTTTGAGAAGGGACTCAAGTTTCAAAGAGCTTTTTTGGGTTTAAACCAAAATAATTTGTCTTTCTTGCCTGAATTGTCATTTTATAAGCTAAAACTTATGTGAACGTGTTTGTTTTTGTGATAAACTGACCTTCTGTGCTTTCTAGTAAATGGCATGATGACAGCATAGGGAAAACCATTTGGTACAAACTGTTACAGGAGAGACATTTAATAAGCTTTTGTCAGCTATACCAAGAACACAATCAAAACTTGGTCAAATGAATCACATCGTACAACTCCTTCAGAATAATACCAGCATGCTTCTGCATCTATACATCACTAGCTTTATCTCTAATCCCAGCTGAAGTGTATGGTATTAAACGCATGATTTGATTTCTGTATCAAAGTGTCCTTATTTACATCCTGCTGTTGATGTCATCAAGCTCTCTGCTGCCATTGAGGTCAAAGGTCAATGCTTGAAGATGATGCCACAAGTTGTGACATCAAGCACCAGGTGATTTCTTTTGTGCTGTTGACATAGTAACCACAGCCTCTGTGTGTTTAGCTGTCAGAACCCTGTATTAGTATCATTATGTTGTGTTTTTTATAATAAAACAAACAAATTCAATGTCGGTGTTCCTGTCATTTCATCCTGAGGACTTTGATAACTATACACAGGAGCAAAAATTAGCTTTTTATTCAAGTTCTTTTTAAGTTTACAAACATTTTTGCTATATTATAGTGACAGTACAAATAATTGCCCTTATGCATAAGTTATTTTGCTTTACATTGATAATTATTTTTTGTTAATTATTTGCCATAACCATACAATTTTTATTCCTTAAAGGGTGGATAAATATGTCTAGAAGAGAAAAATAAATTTCATTTTGCATAAAAAATTAAACATCTTCAGAATTAAAGCCACATGTTTGTTTGTTTTTTGTATTGTAACATTTAATTATTCTTATAAATAAATGTTATTTTTGCAGATTTACAAAAACTTGCTTTACTGCCAAAATTAAAATCATAATTGCATAATGAGAATTACGAACAAATATTGAGCCACAAGCTATGAAAGTGAAAATGTGCTTAATTTTATTATAAAAAAAAAATTTTTGAAGCCTATTGGTAGAACAATTTTTTATGTACAGTATAATTACATATTTGAATTTAATAATTTATATTAGTAATTGTTTGCCATAACCATTCAATCCTGGTCCCTAAAAAATATATTTATTACTGTTATATGAATAAAAAAATTTATGCATTTTATTTTTGCAGATTTAAAAAAAAAATTTAGACAGAATGATTAACATGGCTGTATTGCCGAAATGAAAATCATAATTGTACAAAAATGTTACTAGAAACATTATGGTAACATAAATTTGGAGGGGAAAGTACTGAATCTTTATGAAAAATAATTTTGGTCTTACCAATAGGCTTCATTTTCTTTTAAAATATAATTTTTTTATCTTTTGATTTTGGGGTGAAATAAGACCTGAATATTATTTTTGTGAGATTCGCTCAGTTCACAAGGGACAGATTTTAATGCTGTCTGACGTGGAGCTGAACTGCCCCATGGCAAAATCCAGCCCCACGCCGACCCCACAGCCCACCCCGAACGCAGCGTACAGCGGTGGTGGGAACGACCCTTGAAAAGCATGGAGAGGAACCAACTCGTCATCCACACTATAGAAAGTCAGAGTCCCTGCGGTCCTGTCCAGAAACACCCCGACTCGAGGGCTGTAGGTCACAGGGATCTCCACCTTCTGATTGGCGTGCATGGCTGCGCAGCACATGTCTGACAGCTCCAAGCTCCACGATTGGCTGTTATACCCAAGCCCCGCCCCTGAATCCACCCCTTTGCGGGACATGGAACCACTGACCACACCCAGAGAGGAGCCACGCCCCCTCCACTCCACCTCCCAATAGTAGCGGTCGGAGGAGAGGGGCTGGAGACAGAGCACCTGCGTCCAGCCGTCGAAGCGCTGAGGGAGGTCGGGGTACGGCTGAGACGTCTGCTGAAGTGTGGCCACAGTGTCTCCATCAGACAAGACCAGACGCCGATGAGCCGTGTTTGGATCCAGGGTAAAATCACAAGCATCTAATAGAGAGAGAGAGAAATAGATCAGCAAATAAACTTGAAACAGAATAAAAAGACAAGATATGTGAGAAATAAACTCACATTGCAGGAACTCGTCTCTGGTTCTGGGCTCTGGGGCCTGAATACTGTCAATGTTAATTTCTCTCACTGTAAAAAAAACAAAAAGAATCAGACAAAAGCTACAGGCTGTAAGGAAATATGGAAAATTACATCTAAAAAAGAACAGTGTTTTGGAAAATGAACTGGACACATTTTAATAGGACATTAAAGTGAGACTATTCTATTTCTGATTAATATGGTGGTGAACAGTTTATTAGATAATCTGTCTGTCTTTATATCTATCTGTCTATCTTTCTATCCATCCATGTATCAATTCACCATCCAACTTCCCATCCATCTACACATCCATCCATATACACATTCATCTATCCATCCATATATCTATCCATCTACCCATCTATCCATCCATCCATCCATATATCTATCCACCCATCTCTTCATCCATCTGTCTTTCATAATATGATGTGTGTAGTGTAAAAGATATTGTTGTAAATGCTGACATGTGGGAAAAGCAGGATTGACGACTGGACTGTCAGTAGGTGAGTCCAGGAACAGCCCAGGATTCACTGTACAGAGAGAAAGACAGAAACAGAGTGAGACAGTGATCAGTCTTTCCCCTACATGTCATCAGTTTAACTACAATTTAACTAGCTGTAAAGCTACAAACAAACAAAAACATTAATATTACCTTCTGTTGGCTCTCCCCCTACAGAGAGAAGAGAGATACAGTCAATATTAGTTTTTAGATATTTAACAATTACAACGATTTTCTGTTTTTAGAGCTAATTTGACAAAGGCAAATGTGTGGGTTGGTAGTATTTTTGAGTGAAAACAATAATATTGTGAAATATTATAATACATTTTTTTTATTACAATATATTTTAACCTAGTGATGCAAAGCTGAATTTTCAGAATCAATACTCCAGTCTTCAGTGTCACATGATCCTTCAGAAATCATTCTAATATGCTGAAATTTTTTTCAGAATTCTTTGAATTGAAAGTTCAAAAGAACAGCATTTATTGGAAATATAAATATTTTGTAACATTAATGTCTTTACTGTCACTTGATCGATTTAATGCAAATTGCTAAATAAAATTCAATTTCATAGATTATTTTTTTTCAAATTTTCATTTCAGTTTTATTCTTTAAACAACATAATTTTGTTTTTCATGACCATTTTTCATCCTCTCGTTGTTATTTGTATTTGAATGCATACATTTATAAATTATGTAGATGGAAAATTATATGAATTTCTAAATGTAAATTGTTTTATTTAAAATGTAATATACACTGACCAAAATTATAAACGCAACACTTTTGTTTTTGCCCCCATTTTTCATGAGCTGAACTCAAAGATCTAAGACTTTTTCTATGTACACAAAAGGCCTATTTCTCTCAAATATTGTTCACAAATCTGTCTAAATCTGTGTTAGTGAGCACTTCTCCTTTGCCGAGATAATCCATCCACCTCACAGGTGTGGCATATCAAGATGCTGATTAGACAGCATGATTATTGCACAGGTGTGCCTTAGGCTGGCCACAATAAAAGGCCACTCTAAAATGTGCAGTTTTACTGTATTGGGGGGGTCCGGGGGGGTCCGAAAACCAGTCAGTATCTGGTGTGACCACCATTTGCCTCACGCAGTGCAACACATCTCCTTCTCATAGAGTTGATCAGGTTGTTGATTGTGGCCTGTGGAATGTTGGTCCACTCCTCTTCAATGGCTGTGCGAAGTTGCTGGATATTGGCAGGAACTGGAACACGCTGTCGTATACGCCGATCCAGAGCATCCCAAACATGCTCAATGGGTGACATGTCCGGTGAGTATGCTGGCCATGCAAGAACTGGGATGTTTTCAGCTTCCAGGAATTGTGTACAGATCCTTGCAACATGGGGCCATGCATTATCATGCTGCAACATGAGGTGATGGTCGTGGATGAATGGCACAACAATGGGCCTCAGGATCTCGTCACGGTATCTCTGTGCATTCAAAATGACATCAATAAAATGCACCTGTGTTCGTTGTCCATAACATACGCCTGCCCATACCATAACCCCACCGCCACCATGGGCCACTCGATCCACAACGTTGACTTCAGCAAACCGCTCACCCACACGACGCCATACACGCTGTCTGCCATCTGCCCTGTACAGTGAAAACCGGGATTCATCCGTGAAGAGAACACCTCTCCAAAGTGCCAGACGCCATCGAATGTGAACATTTGCCCACTCAATTCGGTTTCGATGACGAACTGCAGTCAGGTCGAGACCCCGATGAGGATGACGAGCATGCAGATGAGCTTCCCTGAGACGGTTTCTGAGTTTGTGCAGAAATTCTTTGGTTATGCAAACCGATTGTTGCAGCAGCTGTCCGGGTGGCTGGTCTCAGACGATCTTGGAGGTGAAGATGCTGGATGAGAAGGTCCTGGGCTGGTGTGGTTACACATGGTCTGCGGTTGTGAGGCAGGTTGGATGTACTGCCAAATTCTCTGAAACGCCTTTGGAGACGGCTTATGGTAGAGAAATGAACATTCAATTCACGGGCAACAGCTCTGGTGGACGTTCCTGCAGTCAGCTGCCAATTGCACGCTCCCTCAAAACTTGCGACATCTGTGGCATTGTGTTGTGTGATAAAACTGCACATTTTAGAGTACCTTTTATTGTGGCCAGCCTAAGGCACACCTGTGTAATAATCATGCTGTCTAATCAGCATCTTGATATGCCACACCTGTGAGGTGGATGGATTATCTCGGCAAAGGAGAAGTGCTCACTAACACAGATTTAGACAGATTTGTGAACAATATTTGAGAGAAATAGGCCTTTTGTGTACATAGAAAAAGTCTTAGATCTTTGAGTTCAGCTCATGAAAAATGGGGGCAAAAACAAAAGTGTTGCGTTTATAATTTTGGTCAGTGTATATTATCAAATAATTCTTGAATCGTCAGTGTACAGTGAGTGACTTACAGGCACTGGCACGGGAGAGGCTACGAGGTCTCACTGACTCCGCCTCCTGGATAGTGGGTGTGGCCTCTTTCACTGTGAGTGATTGAAATGTGACACACGACATGTCATTGACATCATGTTTCATGAAATAATTTAAGATTTAATGATGACTGATGACAAAACATTTTATTTAAAAGGTTAATAAAATCTAAATCTCTTGTTGTTGGACACATGCTTGAAAACGCAACAAATGCAGACAAAAATAAGAGGACATTTTGAGGTACTTGACATATATTCTTTAACCACAGTTCACATGAGCAGGAAATACAGGCGTTTATCTGGATGCTAGACAAACCAGAATGACTAGTAAAGATATCTTAACAAGCCTAAGCATGGTTTCATTGTGTGAGGGTTTATGTGAGTGTATTTCAGCTACACATTTGTCCCCAAAAGTTAGTTATCTAGAAAGCAACAGAACTCTATCACATGTCCTCGTTTAGACTGTGTGTGCTCTTTCGCTCACCTGTGTCCTGTCTCTTCTTCCTGTTTCTGGGTAAGAGAGAGCTCAGACTCCATCTGTCCGCTGATGAAGAACAGAATGAGGAAATGTATAAATATGATTAGAAACACAACATCTTGATTTGATCGTAGTGTATGTTTGAGCTGCTGACGCTCACATTGTCTGGCCGGCTGCTGTCTGTCCACAGCGTTTGATCTCTGCTGTGAGGGACTCGGAGCTTCTCCATTGACTGTCGCCAAGGAAAACAGACACAAACATGATGCAATTCTTAAAAGCGTCTGTGTTCAATTTCAATAATCAGACATGAATCAAGCGTCACCTTGTTCTCTGTCCTCTCTCCTCAGTCTCGGTCTGACTGAACTCAAACTCCAGCGGTCCGCTGACAATTAAAAGGAAAACAGCTTTAAAACACTGTGTACTTGGTTTAGAAAGAATGCTAAGTTTTTAAAGTGGGGTTCAAGTCGGGGACAATATCTGGAATCTTTCATTTAAACCAAAATGACAGTGTGCTGGTTAGAATGTGTTTGCATGTGTCGTCTCACCTTGTTCTTCATCACGTGTGCTTCTGCTCTGTGTGCTTTGACGTCTTTGAGAGGCCTGATTTTCTCTTTCTATACAGAGATAATAGAAAATGACAAATAAATTGACATAAGGGTGAATGTTAGGATACATTTGAGTCATATTTCACCCCAGAATCAAACAGGGAAATTACATTTTTACAATATGGCCCAATTCGTAGCCCCATCTAAATTTTCTACTCTGCAATTAATGCATTTATAGTCTGAGTTTAATGACATGTATGATTATAAAGTATTTAAACTGTAAATTATACACACTGAATACTCTACATATTTATATTTATAAAGTATGTATATGGTCAATTATTTACATGTATAAAGAATACAAATATTAGAGATTATATACAAAGATCATTGTAGCACTATCAAAGTTGTACTGATAAAAAAAAAGTTAAAGTAATTTCATTTTACCCTAATATAAAGAAAATAAATAATGTATTACATTAATAACACTAACAATTGAATAACTCAAAAGTAAAAATATCTGGACATATTATGATAATGAGATTGTCATAAAAGGTAATGCAAAATAATATTTATGGTTCTAAAAATAGGCTTCATTTATTTTCTGCATTGTTTTTTTTTTTTTTGATTATAGGATATGACCTGGACATCTTTCACCCATTAAAACTCACCCTGATCTCTGTCTTCTCCACTCGGTCTCCCTCTTGATCTCACTGAACTTAAACTCCAGGTGTCTGCTGAGAAATCGAATAAACAATGAGCAAAACTCCACCAGACAGATGCTTGTTTTATTATCTTTATGAATATATCTCATTCTCACCATTATTGTTTTCTCTTTCCTCTCTCCTTTGTGTTTCTCTTGGTCTCAATGAACTGTGACTCCTGTCAGCTGCAGAGTGAGAAACAATGAATGACATACTACAGATGATTCCAGACAAACACGAGTAAAAGTGTGTGAGACGCATGTCTTACTGTCATCTCTCTCCTCTCTCGGGGATCTGGCTGGTCTTGGGGAGTTTGTAACACCTCTGTTAACTGATATAAACAAATATTGATATAAATACTATTCAAAATCCTACATACAGTTGCACAAACTCATTCTAAAAACACATTTAAAAGTTCAATCAGATCACTTTGTCAGCAAACAGTCTCACCTCTTGGCTCATTGTTTCTGACAGCTTGTGTACGCGTGTTCACTGAAGAAAGAAAAATACTTACAGCACAACTGATATTTGATTTGATAAAATAAAACAAAATAAAATAAATTACCTGTTCCTCGTGTGCTTACTGAAGGCAGTGGTGGGGGTCCTGAAAATATTCACATACATTAGAAACTCTAAGACAAAACAATAAAAAAATTAATAAAAAAATAGTTTTATTCATTGTTTTCATACCTTGTGCACGAGTGGCTCTGGCTCCTTTTCCAGAAAACACTGTGATGCAAAAAATGTTTTTATTAATTTAATTTTGTTTGTGTGTGTATACACACACACATAAATTACAAATATATTAAAATAATTTGTCTTTTTTTTATATATATATATAATTCCTTTTTATAGTAAGATTGTATTAAAAGATTTTATAATAATTTATCTTTTAATATTTTTTTCTTCAAATTATCTTTTTTCCATGTCTCTAATCTTTGCATTGGCAATACTGTGTATAAAACATTCATTCCACTTTGAATTTGACACATTTGTCACCAAATGAACTGTAGTGAAATTGACTTGCGTTTCATGATGCCTCCTGTTTTCTGTCCGTTGCGGTCCGCTACTGTGAACGCTGTGGTGTTGTACACTGAGGAGAGACACAGATAATGACCCTATAGTGACCCTGTACATGACAGCAGTTCAGTGTGTGTGATTGTGAGACCTGTGTGTGTTTGTACCTGTCTTGTTGATCTTGTCCAGCTCCTGGTCACACATCTCCTCCACTTTCTCCCTCAGCTGGACGACGACGCTCCTGACAGGATCAAACGTGGCTTCAGGGTTCACGGTTACAGCTCCCAGATCTCCTCCTTCCAGCGGGCAGCACAGAGACTGATGCGTCTGTGGAGACGAGGTATGAAAAGATCATTCGTGTGCTCTCTGTGATATTAGATCTCAAGTTTGTAAATCCCACGTCACCAAATCTGATGAAACCATCGTCTGACCTTCAGGAAGTGGATATTGTCCTGGCAGTTGATGATCTCTTTCAATTCTCTATCTTTTTTCTTCAGCTGTTTGACTTCGGCCTCCAGTTTGGTCACCACTTCCTGGGCCTCGTTGAGTTTCTCCTGCGCAGTGGAGACCATCACGTCCTGGAGCAGCTCCAGCATCCGCTGCACTGACTCCTGGAGCTCCGACAGGACCACGTCCGCCTCGTCCCGCACCGTTCCTGAGGACCTCTACACACAAGCACACACACACACACACACACACACACACACACACACACACACACACAGAGGATGCTCAGACCTTACAGGGATAGTTCAGCAAAAAATGTCATCATTTACTCACCCTCATGTCATTCCAAACCCATAAGACTTTGGTTAGTCTTCATAACACAAATGAAAATATTTCTAATGAAGCCTGAGAGGTTTCTGTCTTTCCGTTGAGAGTCCAGATCCAAAACTAAAAAGGTTTTGTAAAAAAAAGTGAGAGAAAATCCAAGTCTTGTGAAGAGATATGATTGCTTTCCATGTTGAAAAATCCAGCATATGATGGTTAGGTATGTTTTAAAGCATGGCTGCTGGTTTGAGCTGGTTTAAGATGGTCCTTAGCTGGTCATGAGCTGGTTTAAGCTGGTCATGTGCTGGTCATGAGCTGGTAATGAGCTGGTTTAAGCTAGTCCTGAGCAGGAGCTAGTTGCTTAGGACCACCTATAACCAGCACATGACCAGCTAAGAAACAGCTTAAACCAGCTTAAACCAGCAACCATGCTTCAAAACATACCTAACCAGCATATGCTGGATTTTTCAACAGGGTTATGTGATGAACAGATTTATTTCAGGCTTTTATTTGCATATATTAACACACATACATAGAGCACATCACATATGGTAAACACTGAAGCTTGTTTGTTTGTCATTGGTTCTCATGCATGCCTCATACATGCACATTTGAGCTTCCATGTTTACCATATGTGACGTGATCATACATGTACTGTATGTATCAATCATTGTTTAGATGTAAGTAAAAGGCTAAGTTAAATCTGTTCATCATGTAAAGCCATTGTATCTCTTCAGAAGTCTTGAATTAAACCACAACACACCTTTATAACCTTTTTGGATCTTTTAACCAAAGTCTTATGATGACAGAATTTTCATTTTTGGGTGAACTTTCCCTTTAAAGATCATGATTGTGTGAGATGCAACTCATAAACCAACAGAATATGCTTATAATGTTGATTTTATTTTATCATAAATATTTACCGTGAGTGTGTCTAAGACTTTCTTCATGTCTTTCAGTTCTCTCTCTCTGTCCTGGAGTCGCTGATGGTTCTCAGACAGAACTGCGCCCAGCTCTTTCTAAAGATTAGCACACAGAAAGAGTTGAGAATAGACTGGAATGTGGACTGGAATGAGTGTGAGTGGAACAAGACTAGTTCATCAGTTCTAAGTCAGACTGACACAGTAATACAACACGTCAGGCAAAAGCTAAAGGTGAGTCAGGCTGTTCAAACAGTGGCACTGAAAGAGCATTTTTATGAATGATGTCACTGCCTTGCAGACATGATCATTTTCCAGGCTCATTGACGTTATGACAGGCGTCAAAAATAAAGATTCCTCAGAGCAGTTGTCATGGAAATGGAAAAAGCTGAGCATTTGTGCACCTTATTGAAATTTGCTTAAATAAGAAAGGCTTGTAATCTGTATACAAATTATTTGTACTGTATATAAATGATATTTGTAAAGTGTCTCAAGTATTAAAAGTGGTTTTGTTTGCTGATGATACTAATTTATATTGTTCGGGGGAAATTTGGAACAACTTCTAAATACAGTGGAAATCAAACTGATGGTTTTCAAAAAATGGTTTGATGATAACAGACTTTCACTAAATTTAAGTAAAACAAACAAAGTTCATATTATTTAGTAATCGACAAAGTAACAATAAAGTTAAATTAAGGATTAACAATGAAGAAATAGAAAGTGGGTATGAAAATAATTTTTTGGGTGTTATAATTGATCATAAATTATGTTGGAAACCACACATTAATCATGTAAAAACAAAAATTACCAAATCCACTGCAATATTAAAGCATATTTTGAATGAAAAAACTTTATATATATTGTGTTGTGCGCTTATAGTTCCATACATTACTTATTGTGTGGAGGTGTGGGGTCATACATATAAAAATGATATAAATTCAATATATATGTTACAAAAGAAGGCTATAAGGATTGTTAAAAGGGTTGATTATTACAAACCAACAAACAATTTGTTTATTAAATTACATGCTTTAAAGTTTGTAGATTTAGTTGATTTATCTACAGCACAGATCATGTACAAAGTTTATAATAATTTACTTCCTAATTGAATTCAGAGGCTGTTCAAAATAAGAGAACGTCAGTATAATCTAAGAGGAATGTATATGTTTAAAAAATAAGGGCAAGAAAGAACTAATGCAAAAAATAGGTGTATATCTGTCAAAGGGGTAAATCTATGGACCTTTTTCGGTAATTATGTTTATTTATTTATTTTTGTGAAAAGTTGTCTGTGAGGACCGAAATAAAATTATTATTATTTTATTGATTGATTTGATTGTATATTTGTAGCAGTAGCCAACAATATATTGTATGGGTCAAAATTATCGATTTTTATTTTATGCCAAAAATCATTAGGATATTAAGTACTGTTTTCATAAATATATTTTCATGTTCCGTAAAAATATTTTATGAAATTCCTACCGTAAATATAACAAAACTTAATTTTTCATTAGTAATATGCATTGCTAAGGACTTCATTTGTACAACTTTAAAGGCAATTTTCTCAATATATATATATATATATATATATATATATATATATATAATTGGCCGAGATAAGACTATTTGAAAATCTGGAATCTGAGGGTGCAATATATACTGTATATATTGCACCCTCAGATTCCAGATTTCAAATAGTCTCATCTCGGCCAATTATTGTCCTATCATAACAAACCATACATCAATGGAAGGCTTATTTATTCAGCTTTCAGATGATGTATAAATCTCAATAAATAAAAAAAATACACTTTTGAACCTTTTACATTGATTATTTTTTTTTTTCTTTTTTTAAATGATAGTATATTTGTGAGTATGTTTGACGTGGTTCCCACCTGCTTCTCGTTTCTCTCTGCCTGTGTGGAGACGCTCTCGTGGCCCTTGTGCTGGTTGCTGGTGCACAGCCAGCACACGTACATCTGACAGGAGCGGCAGAAGAACTCCTGCAGGTACTTGTGCTCGGGGCAGATCTTCTGGCTCAGGTCACTGGTGGGCGCGATCAGCTCGTGGTTCTTCAGCTTCTCCTGCATGTTATGAGGCTTCAGGTGAGTCTTGCAGAACGATGCCATGCACACCAAACACGTCTTCACTGCCGCTCTGGGCTCAGGGCAGCGGTCACAGGGCACCGCCGAACCTGGCAGCTTTTTCGATGCCCCTTTGCTCCGTGTGCGCGCACGCTCAGACGCAGAGGACGCTGCGCTCCGGGCGCTCTTGATGGACTCTCGCCCAGTGGAGCTGAGGGCCCCTTGGCGGAGCTGCTCCACGGCTTCGGCCAGCATGGTGTTCCTGCAGAGAGTGGGACGAGGGTTGAAGGTCTGCCGGCATTCTGGGCAGCTGTAGGTGCCGTTTTTCCTGCCTTCATTGTCCCAGTAATCTGCGATGCAGGCCATACAGTAACTGTGACCACATGGGATGGTCACGGGGTCAGAGGGCAGATCCAGACAGACGGGGCAGTTAAACTGCTCCTCCGTCCATAGACGAGCACTCATTCTGAGGGTGTAAATTCAGAATGTAATAATAAAATAAAGTTGAGCCTAATGTACTCCACGTGCACCTGGGACAGAGTCGGTGTAAATGCTCCAGCTGTGAGTGTGTGTGTGTGTGTGTGTGTGTGTGTCTGTCTCTCCGGTCTGACTGGATGAGGGTGAGACTCTCACTGAGCAGGTTTGGGGAGAAAATCAGGCCCGCGTTTGCATTCCTCTTCATTTGCACATTGCACTACATGTGTAGGAAGTAAATGAAAGAATCAAGTAAAATAAAGTGAAATACACATAATAGATTTTCTGAGGAAAAGCTGAGTGCCTGTACAAAATTTGGCGCCATGACACTAGACTGTTGCAGGTGGTTGCCAGGGTGTTGCTATGCGGTTGCTAAGGTAAAAAGGTGATGGACAAATACGAAAAGTCCATCCTTACGTCGATGTGATTTGTTTTCATCTGTTAACCAGGTGAAAACCATAAGTCCAGCCAGTTTGAAAAGTATTGTTTGAAAAGATTTTTTTTCCGAATGCAGTAGCCCGTCACTGCAGAACAAAGATCCAGGGGGCGGGGTTGGATCCACATCTAGGGGGTGAAGATTGGTAGTTTTAGGGATCAGGGGGTGGAGACGGGTAGGTTGAGTAGCCCCAGAGTGCACCCTGGACGATGGGGCGGGGACACACATTTGGGCGGGGCGACACGTGTCGCTCCGCCCACCCCCAATTTCATTGGTTTATGATACAGCAGAGCTTATTGGTGTAGACGTTTGCTCATTAGCATTCTTTTATCTACGTTTTTATGAATGATCTACGCTGTTTGGCTGTACTACAGAAATATTAAGTGCTAACAACAGCTTTAGAATTAGCAAATGTGTTTTTTTAACTTATGACGAATTAGTTAGATTAAGTTCCTATCAAACGCTTGGTGGAGGCATCTCCGAGTACTTCGAGCAGAACAGAGCTGTGTAATATGAGCGGCTCACGAATTAAGTCTGGGGAACAAATTCTTAATTCGTGGCCATGATAGTCCTACCTATGCTATAAATTGCCTCACCTATGAGAAATATTAATTATGTTTCTGTGTGATGAACTTAAATATATTTAGTGGTCCTCAACAGGTGGGTTGCACGTTAAATGAAGTCAGATATTATTGCACTTTTCACAGAACACGAAGCAGATACTTAAACATTGAGCAGTTTTAGCTGGGCGATGTTGATAAAAATGATCCACTGTTTGAGATTTAGCTGTTTTGTATAATGTATATTTATATGTAGCCTATATACTTTATTTTAGGATCGGTGGATAAGCAAAAACTTCGGATATGATGATAATTCACTGTAGTTCAGTAAGACAGGACAAACCCGCAAATGGTTTTATTTTAAACAACAACTGCGGTGACAAATAAGACAATAATACCAATAGTCCATCAGCGTGAACTGGGGTTTTATGTGTTTAGAATGGGAATAAAAACCTTGCTGAAACAATTTTTTTTTTTTGCATATAGACCTATTTTAAATGTTTTTGTTTACTAAAACAGCTGTTATTAAATCTGACCTACAGCAAATATTATTATTAATGTTCTTTAGTGCGTATTTAAGAAATAAATGTTAATTTTAATTTTCATGAATATGTAAGATGCAGCTTGTGTTCTGCAGTGAGGACCATAGACATAAATATTATATATATTTTATATGTCTATGGTGAGGACCATCTCGCGGAATGGGGTGGATATTTCGCGCGTTAAAGGTTTGACGTAGCCTACCTATTGTGGAACCCCTAAAAGGACAGGGTAATGATAAAAAAAAATGAGATGAAGGGAAAAAAATATATATTTTAATGCTTTTGCGTTCTCCCGAGAAACTTTGAGTTCTGACTAGGAACTTTGCAAATAATATGAAGTGGGAGGAAAATTATATTTTGGTGCTTTTGTGAGCAAACGCAAAGTTTCTATGAGGGACGCAACACTCTTGCGAGAGAACGCACCGTTTCTCCATGGAACGCACTTTCGCGAAAGAACGCAACATCGTTTTTCCTCCCATAGTTACACCAACCCCACCAAAGGATTAGTCGATTTAAGTTCAACTTTTAAGTTTTCTCAACTCTTCATTTTTACCAGCTTCAGTAGATTTTTGAGTTTTCTCAACTTGTTGAGAAAACAAAAAAAAATCTCCTACAAAAATAAGTTGAGAAAATTCAAAAATCTGCTGAAGCTTGTTGCCTTAAACTTTTAAGTATTCTCAACTTTTCTTTTTTTTTTACAGTGTACTATTAATAAATTGCAATAAAGTCTCTCTCACACACAAATTCATGTTATTACTTGTTAAAAATGTAGCCTGTGCATTCAGTTTATTTGTTCTAGCTCTTCATCCGTTTCTCCTTCATCCTGTTTTCTCTCTTTAGTATTCTGTTCAATCTTTTACTCGTGTCTGGCCAGAATAAACAATCAATCTCGTTTCATGAAAATGTCAGTATTACTGTATGTGAGTGTTGACAGCAGAGGGACCTGAGTGGAGACAGTATTACTGTATGTGAGTGTTCTTCGGACCTGAGTGGAGACAGTATTACTGTATGTGAGTGTTGACAGCAGAGGGCGGTGTTGAGTTGAGTTCGGACCTGAGTGGAGACAGTATTACTGTATGTGAGTGTTGACAGCAGAGGGCGGTGTTGAGTTGAGTTCGGACCTGAGTGGAGACAGTATTACTGTATGTGAGTGTTAGTTGAGTTTCGGACCTGAGTGGAGACAGTATTACTGTATGTGAGTGTTGACAGCAGAGGGCGGTGTTGAGTTGAGTTCGGACCTGAGTGGAGACAGTATTACTGTATGTGAGTGTTGACAGCCAGACCTGAGTGGAGACAGTATTACTGTATGTGAGTGTTGACAGCAGAGGGCTCGGACCTGAGTGGAGACAGTATTACTGTATGTGAGTGTTAAACCTGAGTCAGTATTACTGTATGTGAGTGTTTGTGAGAGACCTGAGTGGAGACAGTATTACTGTATGTGAGTGTTGACAGTTCACCTGAGTGGAGACAGTATTACGTGTTGAGTTGTTGAGTTCGGACCTGAGTGGAGACAGTATTACTGTATGTGAGTGTTGAACAGAGAGGCTGTTGAGTTGAGTTCGGACCTGAGTGCCCAGAAGACCTGAGTGTGAGTGTTGAGGGCGGTGTTGAGTTGAGTTCGGACCTGAGTGGAGACAGTATTACTGTATGTGAGTGTTGAGTTGAGTTTCGGACCTGAGTGGAGACAGTATTACTGTATGTGAGTGTTGACAGTTCGGACCTGAGTGGAGACAGTATTACTGTATGTGAGTGTTGACAGCAGAGGGCGGTGTTGAGTTGAGGTCGGACCTGAGTGGAGACAGTATTACTGGCTCATATGACTGTCGGAGTTTAACAGAAAACAGCAACATAAATCCTACTGGAAAAGGAATGATCCAGGATCTGATTCTGATTAGGAGCGGTTCCGAATTATTTTAGAAATCCCAATAGGAATCTAGAACGCATGTTTTTAAAAGACTTGATTTGAGAAAGAAGAAAAACATTTGAAGTCACGCCTGTGAGGCGTTTTAATCAACATGGTGAAGTAAATCATTTATTAACGACTTTAAAGAAATACTCATGTGAACTCACACTACTAAAAGCTATAGATTATTTTATAGTAGAGTGCAATTTCTATTCAACAGAAGAAAAACAATGTAAAATGCCACAGTAATAACCTGTAAACTTTCTATACTATAGCCTATAAAATGAAAATGTGATGTTTAGATTATAAAATGATTAATTTTATATGGAAAAAGTATTATTTACCATTTAAAGGATGTTTCCTTGAGTCAGTGCTTTGATTCTCATTATTGCCTATATATATTTCCTACATTTTACAGTATACATTTCTGAAAAACAAACATATTTTCACAGTAATTTTACAAAACAGGGTTTTACAGAATCTTTAATCTTATGGAACTAGTGTTCTATGCACCTCACATGACTTTTTACTGTATGTTTCATTGCAGATTTATTGGTTATGAACCATATCAGGGTCACGTAAACTTGCAACTTTTTACCATTCAGCACAATGACAAAAAGTGTCTCTGATTTCCTGAATTCCCCCTGCTTCTCTTGTGCTTCTGAAGATTCGAGACCTAAACACACTCTCTCTTTGTGTTTGTGTGTGTGATGATAAATGATGACCAGCGCCTCTGATCGGCCCTGTAATATGTCTAAATGGAGTTCCAAATCAATTAATAAAGTGCTGGGAAATATATCCCATCCATTTACTCTTTTAACAAACTACACATCACAGAAATGAAAACAAATGAATCAGTAAATAATCATACATGTGTATGTCTGTGTTCAGTCAGAGAGTCAATAGTCTGTGTGCAGAGATCCTTCATTCCAGCAGTGTTTGTGTTTGGGACGCTGTGAGCATGTTTCACTCTGTTTTTGTCCGTCTGCTCACTGACGCTGATGAAATCATGCCGGACACGTCCTTCAGGGACTTTCATAACCTCTAAAAGATGTCTTTAGTCTCACCAGCATCATGGGTGTGTGTGTGTGTGTATTGAGTGAGTTTATTACATCTGTAGAAATCAAGACAATCTTAATTTTTTGGCAATGCAACCATCACTTCTTAGAATCCGCATTAGGTTCTTGAGAAGTTTCTTCTTCGTGTGAGCTTGGTGTTTGGCTGTGGCTCCAAAACTTCTCATCTGTGTTCAATCGTTGACACATCCGTGACCATCGCAGCTGATTTCTACATAACAGGCTTCAAAAACCCAGCATCACCCCTCAGATATCAAGAACTGTCCGGTAATTCTTCTCGTTTTCATGTCAGAGACTCTGAAATGTACAAGCTGATTGAACCATTTTAATTGAGTTCCTCATCATCTCCAGATCTCTGCCAATCCAGCTCTACATCTGCAGAAGGCCACAGTCATTGACTCCTGGGCAAAAAGCCAGAGAAGCTTCTTATATGATGAATTGACCTCGGACTGGATTGCAGCCGTAGCTCGTATGAAGTGTGCTTTTTAACTACTTGTAAAAGACAGTTATCCTGCTGCTCACTTAAGAACTCTTCACAAACACAATCTGTGCACTATTCTGCAAGTCGCCTTGTTAAAGTGCAAAATAAACATTAATTACTCATCTCAACTCATTCCAAACATATTTTTTTCATTTTCTTTTATATTATTAAATAAATAATCAAATATTGCAATTGTAATATAATAAAATATACCTAATTGAAAAATTACTTATTTTACTGTTTTACATATAATTTACATAGTAAAAAATTATTTATCATTACTGATAATCTAATCACAATTGGGAATAATGAGACCTACAGAAAGCTCAAAAGTCTTAATGCATAATGGTAGTAAGAATTTTGGGAAAAATACTTAATTTAAATTAACAATGCAAAAAAAAATATTTCTTTTAATTTTATGGTGAAGACCTTGCAAGCTGTCAGAAAAAGAAAAATGCAAAAAAATTTAGTGGTACAACAGCTTTTGGCTGTCCCCTCAAAAGGACATATTTACAACTTCTTTACCCCTAAAGGATGCATATTGGTACACTAGAGCAGTAATATGTACTCTTTTGGTAATATTATGAACCCTCTGGGGTAAACAGTGTACAAAGATGTCCCTTTGAAGGTACTGTCCCACTGACAAGCTGTTGTTCCCCTGAAGGTACAGTTTTGCACATTATTTCTGAGAGTGCAGATAAATGCTCTGTGTATGTGTGCGTGTTAGTTCAGGAGGAATCTCCTCTGAGCAGCTTTCATTAGTGCTGTGTCTGGAGGCCACAGCAGGTCTGAGTTCAAATAGCCCGTCTGCTCTGATTACTCTCTCCAGCTGCTGGGTAATGCTTAGTTTCCTCCCATTAGAGAGGAAAACCTCTAAACAGCAAACAGCTCATTAAAAAGCCATATCACTTACCCACTGTTAGAACCGCAAACATCATTCATCACATGGAGCGAAGTGAAGACTTTAAATACTCATCTGCAGGCTCGGCCTCGAGGACACGACGTGCACAAGAGAACACAGCCGCTCTGTAATCAACTCTAATGACCAGAGTTATTAACCTTTCCCTGCGCTGGACAATCCTTCACACTCAACATGACCACACATACATATCAACACGAGAATGATAAAACAATCACTGGATAGATAGATAGATAGAAAATAGTCTTTAGAAATAGATAAAACAAACATCCTTTAATAGATAGAAATAGTCTTTACAGAATAAAAGTAAACTGACAGAGAAGTAAATTGTGGTGTTTTGACACCCAGCTGGATATTTATTTATTTTTACAATGTACAACATATAAAAACATAGCAAAAGTTCACAGTGTATAAAGGCAGTGATCATGTGTTGGAAAATCGTTTTCTTTTTTTTTTATTGCATAGAAAAGCGTCTGCATTCAGAGAATGCAGCATCCATGCGACATCAGCGTAAAAAAGCATCATCAGCAAGCGTCCAGCTCCGGCACACGCTTCGCTCTAATGCCATATTCAACATCCAAACACACTGTCTGCGTCTTGCATTGAAGTTCATATGGGCTCACTGGAAAGAATTAGCTTAAAATATTTCATAAAACATATTTACATTAAACATTTACTGTACACAATCCCAGACAGAAAAAAACTAAACTGTAATAGCAAGAAATAAGTGTGAATCTGAGCACTCGTAGTGTACTGAAGACAACAGTTGCTGCTCTCATTGTTGTATGTTCACTGTGGAGTTATACCGAGAAAAAAACACCAACATTCCATCAAAAAAAACTAAAAATCATCATTTGTGTATAAATATATAATGCCAACTACAAATATACGCATACTTACAAACATACATCCCTTTAGATTCAATAACACTCACACAGAACTGTTTCAGACTGTCATGATTCAGCAACAACTCATTTGAAATGATTATTTACTCATCCTCGTGCCATTTCATCATCTCCATTTATCAGAGAAAAAGAAGTTTGACAGAATGTTACACAATCTTGTTTGAAAAAGTTTGAATATATGAATTTGAATTTTTTAAGATTTAAGCAGGTAACTTAAATTCCAGTTTCTCATTTAAAACTACTGCATGGTTCAGAGTTGGAATATGGTGCATAAGTCATATGGATGACTTTTATGATACTTTTATAGCACGGTTTTGTGTATTTGTGAGCCTGACAGGCCCTGAATACTTCATTGTATGGAAAAGGAGCAGCATGAACATCCTTCAAAACATCTTCCACTGAAGGCAAAGCAAAACCATTGTTTGTTTTTGAAAATGTGGCCTATTTTACCTCCACAGCTTGTCTTCTTTTAGACTAGTGGCAAGAAAACATCCCAAATACACATTTAAGAGTTTATTACATTTGATTGATTTGTGCCTGTATATCTTTAAAGGCTGTTTTCTCAATGAGTTTTTTCTCCTGCACCGAGTCAGAAATCTACTTCAGCAGCACTTACATAAACTAAACTTTACAGTTTTATTTCTATCTAGATTCTGTAGGTCTTGTTCATATATCATTCTTCTGATTCATTTAACATCCTCCTAAAAACATGGTGATTTTTTGTTCTAATATTGAAAGTATTTTATGATTTATGGAGTGATAAGAGATCTCCAAAATCCCCTCTGTAAAAACCTTTAAGTCTAATATTTCAACAAAATGAAACAAGAATTTTGAGCCTGGCTTTATCCAACAGTCAGATTTCTGTTCTTTAAATATATGCAAATTAGTGCATTATTTTAATTAGATAATGCATAATTTGCATATTTAAACATAACATTTCAGAAAACTTTACTGTGATTAATCAACTAGGGAAATCTAGTTATTTTTTACCATATTTGCCTGTGATGTTTTGCCTTTAGAAAAGTCATGAATGTTTGTAATGAAAAGTCGAGTAAACGATGACAGAACTGCTGTATTTGGGTGAACTTTCCCTGTAAAGTGTCTCCATATCCATAGTAACGGTGTGTGACGACCATATATCCATGAGCTCTGTCTTTCATTGGACACTGAAGATAACAGACTCTTTCATGAGTTCATCCATACATCACTGATGTTAACCAGTCGCATTACCGGTAATCCTGATTCCATGGATCTCACGTCCTTCTAGTTCTTGGAGTTCTGGAGCAGAAAAAGACGTAAACTAGGAACAAATAAGGGAAACAGATGTTCAGGCTTACTGTGAGACGTCACAGCTGTCTGGAAGCCTTCATGCTTTACGACTCAAAGCCAGTTCAGGGTTGCAGTTTTTCGATTATGAAAAACAACACAAAGACGCCAGCACATAAAGTAGTACGTCACAATTCAGTTTTAAACTTGATCCCAGAATTCCTCTTGCTCCTTTGCATTGTAAGAAGTGTGCATGCTTTGTGAGTGTCAGTCTGTAGTTATTACGACGCATGTGATCAGCTGAACCCGTGATGACAGGAAAGGAAATGCTACAAGAAAACTACATGGGCCCATCTTATCCGAACATCACTCCATTGCATTTTCCTGCATCGTTGCAGATTATGCGCTCAGCCTTCCTGTGGATCCATGCATTTTCCAGTGCATCTGCATGGACGGATGAGGGTGCGCAACCCTGGTCACACAGCCCTAAGAAAGCATGAGATGTGTGTGCGTGCATCAGCTGTGCATGTAGCTGCAGGGTGAATCCATGGAGGGGAAGTCGTATTTGCCCAGAGGAGACGGGTAATATGTGGTGGCGTAGACGTTGGTCTGCGGTAAAGCTGATGGGAAGAAGTTGCAGCTTTCATCCGGTGGAAGCAGGTTATTCTTATTCAGAGTCTGCGGGGAACAGAGAGAAAGCACAGAAAGTGAGCACACAAGATGTCGAAAGTCTCTTCAATATTTCAAAGGCTACAGCATGTTTTGCATCATTCTGCAGTGGTCCTGTGATGTCAACGCTCCGAGGGAAAAGAGGGAACCAGAAAATGAGGAATGATAGAAAAGACGGATTCCTTTGAGACAGATTAGAGAAAGTCACGATTCTCAACTGCTTCAGACTCTGATTTCACATCAGATCTCAAGAGAGCCCAAATTAGTGAACAAAAGTAAATAATAATAATAATTATTAAATAAAAAATAATACACTATAATATAAAAATATTAGAATTATTATTTAAAAATATAACAATATAATGTTTTATTATGACAATATAATATTATATATATTTTTAATTTTATAATTATTAAAAAAAAATATATATATATAATGTTTTTAAAATCAAGACCAGAATTATTTATTAAACAAATGTGAACTACTACTCCCTATATTTTAAATCAAACATTATTATTAATTAAATAATATATTAATTCACATATTTTGTTAATAATATATTAACAGAATAGTATATGTTAATTATATATTAGAATAGAATAGAATTTTTATTGAAACATATATTTATATTATTATTCATAATAATATATTTATAATATAATATAATCATGAATTGTCTAAGCCAGACAAAATGCACAATTAATAATGACTATTCTGGTTTCTTGGATTATAGGAATCATTTTCTCCTTCCCTTATAATAATAAATAATACAAGTTAAATCCTATTTATTCTCTATAATAACAATACATGATTTTATTATCTGCACTAATCTGTATTGCGGTTGCAACCCACCAGTTAAGGACCACTGCTCAAGAGTAATACAGAGAGAACACTGTGGCATGATGGGATACCTTGAACTCCATGGGTGTGTATAAGTCGTTCTTGGGCACACAGCTGTTCTCTTTATAGTGTAGGTGGTTGGGGGTGCTGGGATGGATAACTGCAGATTCTTGAGGGGGTTTGCGGAGTCTCTGACAGTACACATACACCAGGACTGACAACAAAACGGCTCCCAGAAAACAGCACGCTCCAGTCAGCACCAAATGGAACAGAGAAAACCCTGCAGGAGACCAAAACAGAAAGAAATGTTACACTAGGGTCATTAGACACATCAGATCCTGAATGCTGGTGGATGATGTAAGATTTACCGCCACAGTTTGTGCTCCTCTTCTGTCCCTTTGACAGCACTAGAATTAAGAAAATGAAGATGTGAAACAATACCGTAGTCTGAGATGCCAGAAAGAAACAAACAAAAGGAGGGAAAGGTACTCACCTGCGCTCTCATTGGGCCGACACTGTCTCTGATCTGTGGAGTTTCCTTGGCAAGAGGCGGAGCTTATTTCACATGAACGAATCCTGAGCTGCAGCTCCGAATCGTTACACTCCGCCCACTCTGACCACGCCCCCCACCCACCTGACACAGGTGAGAAAGATAAACAGAACAGTTCACAATTGTGTTATCTTTAGTCATCATGAACACAGTCATGCAGAGTATTTAAAGGGGAAGTGGTTGATTTCTGCAGCAATGTAGTCCAACTGATTCACAAACAAATGAATCGGTTCTTTTCAGTGAATCAAAAACATACCACACAACTAGTGTATTGTGTATAGCGTATTATGTACTGTGATTCCCTAATGAATGACTCCTGTAAACTGTTCTGTTTGTAGTAATTCAAAAGAGGAACCAGTATGGTTAGTGTTCTGAACAAATGACTCATGAAAGTTGATTCTTTTTAGTGAATCAAAACCATAAAGCACAGCCAATGTAGTCCAATTGTTTCCTGAAAAAATACTCTTTTAGTTCTCTTAGTGAATTAAAAGCTTTTATTACAATTACCGAACAAATGACTGTACAGTCCAACTGATTCCCGACCAAATTACTCTTATGAACCAGTTCTTTTAAGTGAATCAAACACATACAGTACAACTAGTTCAGACCAACCAATTCTCCAATGAATGAGCCAAATGAGTCTTATGAGCTAGTTATTCTTAATGAATCAAACACATACAGTACAACTGGTGTAATTCAACCAATTCCAGAATGAATCACTCTTATGAACCAGTTCTTTTTAGTGAATCAATCACATACAAAAAAACTTGTACAGTTCAATCAATTCCAGACTGAATGATTCTTATGATCCGGTTCTTTTTATTGAACCAAACACAGATGTACATTAGGGGTTTTGTCAGTGGCAAAAATATAAAATTAAATAAACCAATGAAATATGCTACTTTTGTTATGTTGTTAGGTGTTGTTGTTTTATTATTAAAACTTTTTTTTTTGTTTCCAAATATTTATTCCTTAAAAGTTCTAAATGAAATTAAATGAAGCTCTTAAAAAAAGAATATTCTTTTAATGCTGCAATTATGCGATTTTCTCACCTTCACACTCGTGTGTGTTACAGAGCGCTTCCTCCGTGTGCAGGCCGATGCAGATGTCTCCAGTATGAGCAGGAGAAGGGTTAGAGCAGGAACGGGAGCGCTGGTAGTGACCGCCGCCACAGGAAGTAGAACACTGAGACCAGGAAGACCAGCATGACCACACCCCCTTCACTGAAAAACAACACTATTATTACACTACTCCATTAACAGGGCATGAGTGACTTATTTAAGAGGATACAAGACTCTCTCAGACCTGGGCACGGCTGAGTGTTGCAGTCCTGATACTCGACCGGCGCTCCGCTGCAGGCGAACGGCGTGCTCTTGCCATCCGGTGTGGCGCAGGAGCGCTTGCGTGTGCGGAAGCCTTTGGAGCACTCTTTGGAACAAGCAGACCATGTTTCCCATGATGACCAGGCGGTTCCTTGAACTCGTGTCACAGGTCGACCCATTCTCAACAAGTCCTCAACTAGACCTATACAAATATAAAAGTGTGCATATAGTAGAGCTGCACAAATAATCTGAATCGCAATATTTATTAGTGCAATTATCAAGGCTGAGATTTAATTAAATATATGCGCGGTGTGTTTTAAAGTGAACAGCTGCACTGTGTTTATTTATTCATGAGCAGCTCATGATACAGTGGTTTCAGCATCTCAGAGTGGCTCGGTTCACATGTAAATGTTGCTCCAAACAAACTTCATCTCTTCATCTGAGTTTGGGTCACTTATATAACGTGCATTTAGGAATGCAACACGCTACAACCATCTACCCATACAAATAATGAGAAGCGCTTATAAACCGGCTGCTGTCAACGAAAGTGAAGCTTTACAGGCTCCCTGCAATTTTCCATCAAAAAAAAGTTTGATGGTTTAACATTTGAAAATTAAGAAAATAAACCAGCCATAAAGATAAGTATTGTAAATTCTACAGTTGTACTGTAAAATACAATTATTATTTTTATTATTTTTCTTAAATACTATTTTATTTTATTTTACAGGGAAATATTACAACAGTAATATTTCCTATTTTGTTTAAAATTGTTAACAACAACAACAATACTAATATAATTAAATAAAAACAGAAATATTAAATGTACTACTACTAATAATAATTCTTATATTGTTTTATATTTTTAGTATTTTTTATTATTAATATTTTTAGTAAAATAATAATAATTAGTAGAAGTAGTAGTAGAAGTATTACTACAAATACTACTACTAAATGAAAAATGTGGTATATTTTGTTTAGTATTTTTTTAAATAATAATAATAATTATTATTATTATTATTATTACATTATTATTTATTAAATTCTTATTTTGTTTAATATTTTATTTGTTAATAATAATAATAATAATTATTACTAAATAAAAGTAAACAAAATGATCATTATTATTATTATCATTTTTACTTTATTTTTAATATATTGATATATAATCACAACATTTAAGGTCAACTTGTACCTACAAACAAGCATAGCAAACATAGAGCTCTTTTTTTTTTAAATCACATTTTAATCACAATTTTTACCAGAAAAACAGCAATTAGATTGTTCCTCCAAATTGTGCCGCCCTATCTAACAGGATGTGTGCATATTTGAGTATGTGTCTCTGAGGCTGTGTGTGTACCGTCAGTCTCGCAGGCAGCAGCTCCGTCACTGGTGGGACAGAGGCGAGTCTCTATCTTGCGTTTGCCGAGCTGAAGGTCGTGAGGGTCAGCGAGGAGAGCCCTGCAGGTGTACCTGACCCTCTGCTCCTGTCTCGCCCCCATCTGAGTCACATTAACAGGGTACCAGGGTGTCCACGGGGTGGTCCGCCTCACTTCAGCACACGCATCCAAATTACACGCCTTATACTCCTGGATACAGTAACACACATAGCTTTCACATCTTTTTCTGATATTAGGGGTTTTTATTTTTTATGACCAGTTGAAGACCCTACCAGAGGGCAACCAGGACACGTGTTTCCGTTCTCGCAGGTCCGAACGCGGGATTGGACTCCACCACCGCAGGCAACACTACATTTGGACCAAGAGCTCCAGGAGACCCAGGACACCGGAACAGGACACTGATTCTTTTCATTACACAATCTGAATCACACACAAATGAAACCGAATCATCTTCCAGTCAGCCCAAATAAACACACGCTTATGATTCAGTTCAGTTTAGTTAAACAATCAAACAAATGACTCTTAAGAGTTAGGGTTTTTTGGTGAATCAAAACCATAAAGCAAAGCTAGAGTAGTCCAACTGATTCCTGAAGACTTGACTCTTATGATTCAGTTTTTGTAGTGAATTAATTGTATCTGAGTCCTGAACGAATGAATCTTAAGAGGCTTTTTTATGAATTAAATATATCAAATCGAATCAGAACTATAAAGCACAGCCTGTGGTCCATCTTTCCTCTCATCTCACCTCTCCTCTCGCGCCTGACCCACACATACGCGTCCTCCGTGTCGGGGTGCTGGGTTGTTGCAGGACCGCTGACGGACCTCAAATCCAATGCCACAGCTGGTGCTGCACTCGGCCCAGGACGACCAGGGAGTCCAGCCTCCATTCCTGAACAATCAGAAGCAGGAGTTAGCATGGATACCACACAATAACAGTCTGGTAGGCTGTCAGTAGTACATTAAAGAGGCCATATTTGTCACTTTTTGTAATTGTATAATGTTTGTCAATGTTTCTTGGACTAAAACCACAGTAGTAACTTGTTTCATGACTATTTTCCACCTTCTCTCTGTCCTTTTAATTAAAATAGACTTCTATAAGACGTCTATATGTAAATGACCTTACTTATGATTGGCTAGCCTCTGTGTACCAATGGTAGTTTAAACTATCATTCATCACTGCAGCTGCTAAATATTGTTCAGGTGTTGATATGTAAATGTGGGCGGTCATGTGATAATGTGATCGGGGCTGTGATGTCATGATGACATCAGAATGATCCGTGTTCAGCTAACTAGATTTTTCAGAAGAAATTGTGAGCGATGCTTGACTTCTTCCTTGTGTAGAAACAAAATACTTTCACATACCTTTCCATGTATTTTTTCTATACTATTATAGAGTTTATTAATATTTTGAATTAGCTTTTATTTTTACATTTACAATTTAATTTAGTTTAAATTTCAGTAATTTTGTTATGTGCTTTTGACATTTTATCAGTTTTTTTAGAATTTCTTTTATTTTTATATTTAAAATTAATTTGATTAAGTTTCAGTAATTTTGTCAAGTGCTTTATTTATTTAGTGTTTAATATACAGCTTTACTTTTATTTCAATTATAGTTTTAGTAATTTTAGTACTTCAGTACTAAATCACTGAGATACAATTAAAGTTTTTTATATATATTTTGAATCAGTGTTTTATTTTTATATTTTTCAGTTTAATTTTAAAGTTTAGTAATTTTGTTGTTTTTGTCATATTAGTATTATATACATATTAGTATATAATATATGTATATTTAATTTTAGTTTCAGTTTTAGTTTTAGTTAACTATAATAACCCTGACTTCAACTTCAACTTCTTTTATTTAGTTGCCAAGGCAAACATTTTTGTTTTTAAGATTTTCATTTAATATTTATATTTTGTAGCTTTATTTCAATTACAAAATAATTTTTCATAGATGTAGTTTAAGTTAACAATAACTCCACTGATATTTACTGCACTCTTCTAACTTTAGACCTGTCATACGGGTTTGAAACGATATGAAGAGTAGAGCAGGCACATGAGGGAACTGGGAGCTTTTCACTGTTGCAACGTTTGCAAAGTTAGAGTATTTATTTCAAAGGAGCAAGAAAATCCTGTTTTCCAATATATTACCCCTTTAATAACAAGGACAGACTCTGGAGTCACGCGACTCCTTCTAAGGGCCCGATAATGACTGCGCAGGATTGTGATCACAACTTTAGAGCCTGACAGGTAACATCAGTTTTATTAAATTTAACAGTATCTTTCTGACAAAGATGTATTAGCAGCTTATTACTTATCTATTATAGACCTGCCACAGCTGCTCTTCTGCTGTTATACTGAAACATTGCGTCCTGTTAGTTTCTCGCACCCAGACCCGGTGATGTGTGTGTTTAAACAAGCTCTCTAGGTGAAGAAATAATTGGAACATTCATTCAGTGACTGAAAGTGACTGCAGGATAATGGGACATGCAAAGAAGGAGCTGCTCCGCCAGAAACGCTGCGTCAGCCGCTTGCAGTTAATGAATAAAGCCGCACGTTACACGTCTGTATCAGAGTTCAGGATTGATGGAGTCGAGGCCTCGCTCTCTGCAGCTGTTAGTGCTGGGTGGTGCCTTTCTCTCACGGAAGAGCAGAATCAGACGGAATAAAAGCATCACACGTTTATGTGCTTTGACACTTTGATTGGTTGTGATTGAAGACTTCAGGCTGATCTCTCTGGCTCTCATATATCAGTCTAGCTGCACTGTTTACACCTACCACTTCAATATGGGGAGTCCCAGATTATAAAGGCCTAGTTCATCCAAAAACAAAATCATTTACTCACTCTCTTACTCCTACAAAACCCATATGAGCTTTCATTCCCTGTGGATTGACAGTGAATAAGTGGATGCTGTCAAACTTGAAAAATTAGATGCACCATTATATCCATATGACGTGTGCAACTGTATACTTCAAGTCTTCCATGACAGTGTTTTGTGTGAAGAACAACTTTCATATGTACTACAATTCCAATTTTTTTTTTTAGAGAATTTAATAGTTTTAGTTTGTTTGTTTTTAGAGAAATTAATACTTTTATTCATTAGTGATGCATTAAATTGATCAAAAGTGACAGTAAAGACATCTATGATGTTACAATAGATTTCTATTTCATAAAATAGCTGTTCTTTAGAACTTTATATTTATAAAACTAAAATAATTGTGGAAATATGCAAACCGCAAAATAGTAAGATAATAATAACTGATAATGTAGTTCAAAAAGCAACAACTGATAATAAATGTTTCTTAAGCAGCAAATCAGTATATTAGAATGATTTCTGAAGGATCATGTGACACTAAAGACTGGAGTAATAATGCTGAATATTCAGCTGTACATCACAGGAATAAATTACATTTTAAAATATATCCAAATAGAAAACAGCTACTTTAAATGGTACTAATATTTCACAATATTACTAGTTTTACTGTATTTTTAATCAAATAAATGCAGCCATGGTGAGCATAAGATAGGCGTCTTTCAAAGAACATTTTAAAAATCAAACCAACCCCACAGTTCTGAACAATACTTTATGTGCTCACATATATACAAATATGGCTCGTCAAGATAGGCTTTGTTATCAATGAAGCACAATGACTTGGTTCTCATGTATCTAGTAACCAATCACAATGTGGCAAGTTTATATGCAGGGTGCGAATGGGATTTGAGAGAAATTGTCAGTGACATTAATAACAGCTTCTTCCTCACACAAAGCTATCACGTGACTGGAATATCGTGCACAAGTCAAATGAACTACTTTTATAGGGTTTTGTATATTTGAACTTTAACAAGCATGGTTAGTTTACTTTAACAAACATGTAAGGGTTAGTAAGGTAAGTGTACCTGGAGCAGTTGGCCACCTCGATGTTGGCCCCGACACACTTCATCCCTCCACACTGGGGTCGAGGGTTATCACAGGCCCGAGTGCGACACTGACATGTGCTGGTGCCTTCACCTCCGTCGTCATGGTTACAAGCCTGCCATGGTGACCACTGGCCAAATCCACCATCCTGGGTGAGGTTACGCTCCTATAAATGTAAATGCAAACAAGGCATGTTTTAAGTACAGATTTAAGGTTTGCATGGAAACTCTTTGTACTTGTTTTCAAACTTAATTCAGAATAAACCTCTTAGTGTACAGATTTTAACTTCCTTTTATAAATACCTTCAGTAGGTAACACTTTATTTTACGGACCAATTCTCACTATTAACTAGTTGTTTATTAGCATGCATTTTACTGGCATATTGGCTGTTTCTTAGTACTTATAAAGCACATTTAATGTGTTACTCCGCATGACCATATTTTTGATCCCTTAATCCTGCGCCATACCTAAACTTAACAACTGTATTACTAACAATTAAATTAGTAATACAGCAAATTAGGAGTTTATTGAGGCAAAAGTCATAGTTAATAGTTAAGCCCCTTTTCCACCGCAGGAACTTTACCCAGGGACTAGGGACTTTGGGCCAGTGTTGTGCCCATTTTCGACCCCCTGCCAAATTATTACCCCTCTCGTTGAAATCGCTATATGATTGCCTAATCCTAACCCCTACCCCACACCTAACCCTAAACCTACCAATACTAGGGGGGTAATAATCTGGCGGGGGTCAGAATTGGGCACAACACCGGTACTCGGTGGCTGTTTCTCAATATGCGTTCTTCAGCGATCTTGCGTCCTTGTGTTCTTGTTCTACGTCATCGTCAACCGTCGAAGTTCAGTTCCAATTCTCAAGAACGCAAGTACAGAGGACGCATGAAAGTTCCCGGATGTGTTCTTGATATCGAGGATGCATCAGGTGCAGACTTGAGAGAATCGAGCCGTTAGAAATCCCAGAAGATGCTGCGGGCGGCCGGTGTACGGAAGCCTGTAAGCTTTAAAGGGTTAGTTCACCCCAAAATGAAAATTCTGTCATTAATTACTCACCCTCATGTTCGTTCCAAACCCGTAAGACCTTCGTTCATCTTCAGAACACAAATTAAGATGTTTTTGATGAAATCGGAGAGCTATCTGACCCTCCCATAGACAGCAACACAACTGAAACGTTCCCAGGTCCAGAGACGTAGTAAATACATCGGTAAAACTGTCCATGTGACATCAGTGGCTCACTACAGTTTTGCGACGCTATGAGAATACTTTTTTTGCGCAAAGAAAACAAAAATAACAATTTACTCAACCATTCTTCTCCGTGCACGCATGAACGTAATCTTCGTAATAAGCGTTGTTTACGCTTAGGGGAAAGCGTGCTTATGCGCTGTGATACTCTCTAAAATGGCGGAAGACGTAACTCAGGGGAGAAGAATGGTTGAGTAAATTATGTTATGTTTGTTTTCTTTGTGCAAAAAAAAAGTAGCGGCTCGTAGCATCGCAAAACTGTAGTGAGCCACTGATGTCACATGGACAGTTTTACTGATGTATTTACTACGTTTCTGGACCTGGGAACATTTCAGTTGTGTTGCTGTCTATGGAGGGTCAGATAGCGCTTCGATTTCATCAAAAACATCTTAATTTGTGTTCCGAAGATGAACGAAGGTCTTACGGGTTTGGAACGACATGAGGGTGAGTAATTAATGACAGAATTTTAATTTTGGAGTGAACTAACCCTTTAAACTCGCTCTCGCCAATACTCGACAGCTCTTGAAAGTAAACATTTATCGTTTTGTTTTGCTTCATTTTAATAAAGTGGTAAGACCCGGAGAATGTCTGCAGTATTTTTATTGGCATATTAAAATGAATCTTAACAAAACATATAGCGCTGTAAAATAAAACGATATACAATTATATGAAAATAATATCTATAATAGTATGAAATGTTTTAATAAGTTATGACATTTGTTTGTAATGTTATGTTATATTTATTGTTCATTGGCCGCTGCTTATGCTGAGACTATGCGGTCAGTTAAGCAAGAACGCAGTACATCTCAATTCTCACAAGGATGCTGTTCTGTGTCCTTGCGTCCTTCCGAGTTCGTTCTTCCAAGGAAACCTTGCAAGACTGGTCTCCACGAGAACACAAGTCTGTTCTCTGAGTTCTTGGAATTGAGAAACAGCCGGTGTGTTTCCACCGCAGGAACCAGGATCTAAATAAAGTTCCGGGTAAAAATTTGCCCCTCAGAAAGTCCCTGCTCGTGAGGTAGTACTTTTTGTAGGACTTTGTTGCTGAACAAGCTGATTGGTTGAGTTCACGCAGCATTGTATTTCAACCACTATTTATTTGCTTTTTTTTCTTTATATATATTACTGTTATTGTGTCATGGAATTTAGTTTTAAAAGTATTTCAGGCGAGAATGTAGTTGTTCAAAACTCAAATCTGTGGTTAGACAGCACCTATTTAAAAATGTGTTTCACTGATTTTGGAGACGTGAGCTCCACGCGATCAGAGGGCGCTCAGTGCTCATGTATCCCGACGAGAGCAGCCTCAACTCGGCTAGTCCTTCTGACATTTGCCGCTGGCTCTGATGTCTCTGTAGTGGTTAAACATGAGACATACTTTGTTTTGGGTAAATCTAACAGGTAATCTTTGGTCTTTATTATATTATTATATTAATTTATTAATATGTTAAATGAAAATAAAAAGAGGCAATGCTGTTTGATATAATATTTTGTTTCATTGTAATGGATGTACGTTCCCTGAACTACATTTCTGCGGCTATTAATATGTTTAAATGAAAACGAAAAAGAGGCAGTGGTGTTTGATATCATATTTCGTCTTATTGTAAATACAATGAGGAAAATTGCAGTAGCCAAGGCGAGCTGACTGATGTTATCAAGTACTCTGCTGTTTGCAGAATTACTGACTTGCGTCGCACCAGAGTCACTCACTCCCGAGTCGAACTTGTGAAATCCGAACTACCGAGGACGCAAGTCTGAAATTTGCGTAGTTTGGCATTGAGAAACGCGCGCAGACCTACATCACCAGACTATTTGCCTAATCTTCTCGGTACTTCTCGGTAACAGAAAAAAGTTCTGGGACAAATCGTTCCAGGTAATTTCGGTGGAAAAGCGGCTTTAGTTAGTAGTGAGGATTGGTCCTTAGAATAAAGTGTGACCCCTTAGTCTTATCTTTGCTACCAGTTTTGGTTGTTATAAACCCAATGATTTTTAAGAAATGTTATGGTGTAACCATAGCAAAATAGGCTTAACGGATGATATGAGTTTGAGGCGGTACTATCTGCTTAGCTGACCAATAAATGATAAGGGAAACGGTAACACTGTAGAATAGGGACCAATTCTCAGTATTAACTACTTGCTTATTAGCATGCCTATTATTAACATATTGCTGTTTATTAGTGCTTATAAAGCACATATTCTGCATGACCATATTCTACATTAAACTTAACAACTACCTTACTAATTATTAATTAGCAGCAAATTAGGAGTTTATTGAGGCAAAAGTCATAGTTAGTGGTTTGTTAATAGCGAGAATTGGACCTTAAAATAAAGTGTGACAAGGGAAACCTTCTTGAAAACAGCCATTACTTTTGCAATTTCATTTGATGATGCATGTGGCACAGAAATTACACATTTCACCTTTATGATTAAAATATCAAAATAGTATTCATGCCTTAATTGAAGACAAAACCTTGTAATCAAAAGTCAAAATTTGAGAGTTGAACCTGCATTTTTCTGCAGTCATCAAGGTCTCCACATAATTTCATTTTTCAAAGCAATTTAGCCAATAGCAGTGATGTAAAGAGCATGTATAATACATTCAATGTTTCTCCCATGTGTCAGTCTGCAGTAGAAGGTGGTTCATATAATGCACAGTATAAAAACTGTCTCAAATTCATCTCCATGCATGGGTAATCTTCAGGGAGCAGGTGTGTGCCGTGCCCATTGAGGTGAATACCAACATCTACTGTGAAGTCTGGATTAGTAACAACTGACCACAACTCAGTGCCATTCATCCAGTAGTTCAGACCACAGAAGTGCTCAAATGTTATTAAAATTAATAGCAAAAGAAATTTCGAGACCTGCATCAACTTTCACTGTACTTCAACGGTATAATCAAAAAAGGTCAACTGAGGGTTTTTCCCTGATGCATGACAAAAATTGTTAATGTAATGCTTCAGTTTAATCAGTTTGCCCTTCTATGAATTCATATAATAACACCCCCCTTCAGCTTCCTCTGATGCCCCTGCAGCTCAGATACTCAGCTTCAGCCTATCAATGAGGAGGAAGCTCAAGAAATCATCAGTTCTGCTGTGGAAGCAGGGCAATAACTATTAGTTAGTTTGTAGTTAACTTGGTACTTCATTTGTAAATTTGTCGGAAGTTTTCCAAGTTTTCCAAGTAATTTGTAGTCACATAAATGATGTTTACTATTATTGATCCAACATGCAGCCTTTAAAACTGTAAACACTTCTTCATTTGTCTTTTTTTTTAAATATCGCAATAAATATTGTATCGTGGACTTCATATGTGATATCATAATATCGTGAGATTTGGATATTGTTACATCCCTAATAAACAGTGTAAAAAAACTGTGGATTTTAGATCAGCTGGATGTAGTTTCAGTTTTTGTTTATTTCATGTAGCAGCAGTAATAAATTGCATTCCCAATGAAACACAAATAAGTTAAATAATTAGTCATAAATAGCATATTTAAATATGTAAATAATATTCAGGAACTGTATGTAAAATGAATCAGGGCACTAAATAAGGTGGCAAAAGTTTGCATTAATTAACACAACAAACAGACATTATCTTGGTTAATGTTAATGTTTGCATTATATATAAATAAATGTTGCATTATAAAATAAAAATGAACAACAGTACATTTATAAATTAATATTTATAAAGATTAAATGCTGTAAAAAATACTGACCATTTTTAACTCATGATACTAAATACATTAACATTAATAATATAAATACTAATATTAATGTTCAGAACCTTACTGTAAAATGTTACCATAACTAAATATAATACAGTAACACTAACAGCTCTTACAGGTTATACGTAAAAGTGCAGTGAACAAATGATTTATTGAGACTGTAGCAGCACAACACTCACATTCACATTATGTTCTTTCTCTTAAAATGTAAATGTCAACATCATTATATAATGCTAAAAGAAAGTTTTTCGTGCAAAACATGAACTCCAATGCAATCAAATCAGTCCACTATTTATCCCATGTTAATTCTGACTAGAATCTTCTGTACATATTTTGTTTATATACTTAATGTTGCAAATCACAAATATTTAGTAGTGCATACTGTGCATGTTGTAACTTAGTGTTGACTTATGCCATAACTATGGAACCAATACATTCTGTAAAAGTTTGAGAAAAGCACTCTTACTCACTGTCTCAACTTAAAGCTATTACTATGGAAACAACTGTTTTTTTTCCCATTAGCATAATAGCAAGTACTTTTAATGCATAATATTAGTATGCAACTTGGGACAAAGCCAAAGCTTCCACAACGTTGTAGAAAATGAGGTTTGTTTATTATGGCTCCTCGGAGGATATCAACCATCAGAGATAATAGGAAATTTGTAATGTCTAATTATGGACCTAATGAAGTGTCAAGAAGGAACAGGAGTGACATTGGCCAACCATCGTGCAGAACACCAGTGTGTAATTGACATTGTCAGATGAAGGGTTCGGATCAGCCGTCAGGCTCTGTTTCAAGGCTCTTCATCAGAAATTTGATTCTTCACGACCAGCTCAAAAAAAATCATAAGAGATTTCTGGTGTACTCAAAGAAAATGATACAGAATAGAGTAGCGCAATGTAGAGTAGAACAGAATAAACATAATAGAATAAAACAGAATATGGAACAGAATAGAACAGAGCAGAATGTAATAGAACAGAACAGAATACAGAATAGAATAGAGATGTGCATAATAGAACATAACAAACAAAACAAAACAGAATACAAGCATAAATTACAGAATACAAGCATAGAGATTCTATATAGAATAGAAAATAATAGATTAGTAAAGAAAATAAATGAATACAGAATAGAAAACCGAATATAACAAAGCAGAATAGAATATAACATAACAATAGAACAGAACAGAACAGAAAATTATATATTAGTATAAAAAAGAATAAAATAGAATACAGAACAGAATGACATAGAACATAGAATAGAACAGAACAAAAATAACAGCAGTGTACAGAATAGAACAGAACAAAAAATAATAGCAGTGTATAGAATAGAACAGAATTTAGAAGAGAATAGAACAGAATGGAATACAACAGAACAGAACAGAATAGAATAGAACAGAACAGAATAGAAGATACAGAACAATACAGAGATACGAATAGAATAGAACAGAACAGAATAGAATAGAATAGAACAGAATAGAATAGAATAGAACAGAACAGAATACAGAACAGAATACAGATACAGAATACAGAATAGAATAGAATAGAACAGATAGAAGAGAACAGAATAGAATACAGAATAGACAATACAGAATAGAATAGAATAGAACAGAACAGAATACAGAACAGAATAGACAGTACAGAACAATACAGAATAGAATAGAATAGAACAGAGTTTAGAAGAGAACAGAATTTAGAAGATAACAGAACAGAACAGAATACAAGCACACAGTACAGAACAATACAGAATAGAATAGAATAGAACAGAGTTTAGAAGAGAACAGAATTTAGAAGATAACAGAACAGAATACAAGCATACAGTACAGAACAATACAGAATAGAATAGAATAGAATAGAATAGAATAGAAAATGATAGATTAGTATAGAAAATAAATGAATACAGAATGGAAAACAGAATATACCAAAGCAGAGTAGAATATAACAGAATATAAGAATAGAACAGAACAGAATAGAACAGAACAGAAAATTATATATTAGTAAAGAAAAAAATTAAATAGAATACAGAAAAGAACAGAACAGAGGGTCTTTTGCTAAAGATAATAATCGAAGTTACAGAAGACTTAATCAAAAATCTCCATTTACTCTCTATTTAATCTCACTTCTGTATTGAAGAAACACCTGAGATAATAAAGAGATGGAATTTGTGATTTTTATTTATGTGATGATATTGTCTGAAAGTGTGTCTTACAGGGCACTTTATGATGTCTTGGCTCCACTGGCTCATGTTGGAACTGTCCTCAATCGTCGTACAGCGCTTCTGTTTCCGGTCCCAGCCGCAGTACGGATCCCTGGCTCCCAGACAATCCCTACGATCACAAAATCACACATCAATGACAAGGTCTTAATAAATACCACCATAAAAAGTGTCCCGTCTGCTCATCAGAACTTCTTAATGACAAAACAGAAAAAGGAGAGGAGAGATTGGGCTGCAACTGAATTCTACAGGATGTTGCAGAGCTTAATAACTGAAGAATAAATCTCAGTGCAATAAATATTAAAACTAATACCATCCTTCTCACACTGATCACTAAATCTCAAGGGAATGTTTTGCAAATGTAGTCTATAATCTAAACATCACTTAGATTTATTATATTGAGATCAAAGTCAGAGACTGAGCTGAAGTGTAAATATAATCTAAGCATCTGATCAGAGTGTGATATGATCTGACTGTTACAGTAACTACAGAGAAGACACAATAAACCTCAAATCCTGCTCTGGGAGATAAACAACATCTGACAGCACCTCTGGTGATTTATTAGAGCTAACAGACTTATCATTTTCTTCTTGTGTCCTTTGGGTTCAGTGGAGTGAGACTGTGTGATTCATTCAAGAGCATGTTTCAGTATTTTAATGATGTGTCATTCTTAAGAAGGACAAAGTATGAAAAAGCAAACAATGCAAATTACCAGTAAATTACAAGCACATGCATACAATCAAATATTAACCAGTGTTCAAAAGTTTGGGGCCTTTGTTGTTGTTGTTATATATATATATATATATATATATATAATGTTACAAAAGATTTAAATAAATGCAGTTCTTTCGAACTTCCTATAAATCAAATAATCCTGAAAAAAAGCATCCTGGTTTCCACAAAAAGTATTAATCAGCAAAGCTGTTTTCAACTATCATAATAATCCGAACTGTTTCTTAAGACTGGAGTAATGATGCTAAAAATTCAGCTTTGCATCACAGGAATAAATTACATTTTAAAATATATTACAATAGAAAATAGCTATTTTAAATTGCAATAATATTTCACAACATTAAACTGACGCCAAACTTTTAAACAGTAGTGTATACACTCAAATTTTACTCCAAAATCAAATATAACAATGTGTCTCAGCATCCCACTAACAACTAAACATCCGTTTAATAAACACTGGCAACATTAGAAAACTGCAAATGTGCTAGAGATGCATAAAGAGAATAAATTTACATACATTAAAGGTTATATAAAATTATAATGACATGACTAAACACTTGCAGGTCAATCAAACTCTATAGATGAGAACTGGTATAAAATAATTATTTGCAACAGCTTGTGAGATCTGACCTTTTGCTACCTGGGTGTATGTGTGCGTGGGGGAGAATATGTAATGAAATGACTTTTTTCCATTGCATTGGCATGCTAAACACTGAGCGGCTTCACAAACACAGTTCCATCACATCCCATAACAGCTTCTAACATCAAACGTGTCCGCCTCGTGTAGCTCTGAGTGTTTGTGCAACAACATCTACGGCAGGAAGTCAGGAAGAGAGTCTGAGGATCACGTTCCTCACATAAAGACCCTCTCCTACCTCTAAAGTAATTACCAACACCCTCGAATCATGAGCACATATGTGCCTCTAAACTGACAGATCACATGGAAAACCTCTTCTGATGTGACATGCTGCAAACATCTCTATTATATGGTGTATTTTAAATACGGTGTTATGTGGAGCTCTCAAAAGCATTTAGCAGATCAAAAAAAATATTTTTGCTTGATTTTATAACTCAATTTACCACGTATTAGGGAACAAAATTGCACAAAGCTCTTACAAATCCAGCTCTGAAGCCCAATTCATCTATTTGGAGGCCATTATTTTATGAATTTGAGATCTAATTACAGTACATCTCTAATGTAAGTGCAGTCGCTTCCTGCGAAGCTGACGCATGCATTATATATTTTTAATGACGTTCGACAATTTATAGGTGTTCTATTCATAGCAGCGGTGGAGAACACGATGCAGCGATTTTTTTTAAATGACCTAGTTCATCATTCGTCCGCCTCTCGGTCAGTGGCGGAGGATTTATGAGATAATAATATCTGTGACTGCTCATAAGTACTGTCATTCACTTCATCTCCTTGAGCTTCATTTCCTGTCTGACTCCAAGGGCATTAGCAGCTCAGAAGGACATGTGCTGTAATCAGCCTTTGCTGTAATTTGACAGCAACTGTGCATTTCACTATCATGTGTGAATAGGTACTCACTGTCAAAATCATGGCAAACGGGATCTGGAAATTTCGAGGTTTCAGGAGTTCTGTACTGATACAATGTGAATGTGACAGTTCAATCATGTTCATGTTTAGGACGCTCTGACCTCATGAGTCTCAATGAGTCTGACACAATTATTCTGTGGGCATTGAAAATCTTGCTGCATTGAGGACCAAATACATTTTTTCTCTGCCATTTTTTCAGTCTTTTAGTAGCCTATTATACTTCTCAGGAATCTGGTACAAAGTAATTTCTGTGAAATTACACTACCTTTCAAAGGTTTAGGGTCAGTATGATTTTTTTTTCAAGAAATGAATATCAGCTTCTTCAGCAAGGATGCAATAAATTGATAAAAAGTAACATTAAAGAAACTTTTGATTCATCAAAGAATTCTGAGAAAACCGTGTCACATTTACCACAAATATATTAAGCAGCACAACGGATTTCAACATTGACAATAATAATAAGGTCAGTGTGATTTAAAAAAAAAAAAAGAAGTTAATACTTTCATTAAAGCTGCAGTCTGTAAGTTTTGCCTCTTTGTCGCCATCTATGTTTGAAAACCTGGAATTGCAGTTACTTGCGGAATTATCTTCCCTGCGTGGGATGTGCTCTGGCACGGCTCCAGCCGGATGAATCTAATGTTTTGAGGAGTATGTGTGTCAGTCTGTCAGTCACTGCACCGGTGTGGATGTTTACTGTACTTCGCAATCACAGATTCTAGCCTACATCTTGGAATATATGACCCAAACAAGAATTTTCACCGTATATTGCCATCTGAACAAATAAGTAACAAGTCTGCCACGTTTGTTCTGAACAACTGAGGAAAAAAGCATTACAATAAATCGCGCTACTAATGGTGATTAACTCTAACGATCGGATTGCTCATATCACATCAAACCGTGCAAATTATTATTATTGTTATACTTTATTCTCAAATTATTAATGTTAACAACATCAGCATTGCATGACTATGAGTATAGTGTGTATTAGCATGTAGATTTCAATTTCTGTACAGTCTAATCTCTAATTGTCATGCCATTTGAATTTCATAATAAGAGATTCTTTTAACCCAAAAAGCAAACTATGTCGTTTATCGCCTAGTAGCCGGGAAAACTTCTTCATGTTTACAGATGTGACGTAATGACGCGGCAGCATGCTCGAATTTCCTGTGAAAACATACCCGTACCACTCAAATTAGAAAACATTATTATAAGATAACCGTTGTGAATCTGGCTAAAATAAACCGATAGTTTTGAACACTGGCTGGTTATGTACTTGCTCAAATAATGATTTCAGGTCATTTTTAACCCAAAAAAAGTTACGGACTGCAGCTTTAAGTAAAGATGCAGTAAATAGATTAAAAGTGGCAGTAAAGACATTTAAAATGTTACAAAAAAATATATAATAGTTCACAACAAAATATTAAGCAGCACAGCTGTTTTCAACACTGATAATAATCAGAAATGTTTCTTTAGCAGCAAATCTGAAGGATCATGTGACACTGAAGACTGAAGTAATGATGCTGAAAATTTAGCTTTGCATCACAGGAATAAATTAGATTTTAACATATAGAAACAGAAAATAGTTATTTTAAATTGCAATAACATTTCACAATATTATTGTATTTTTGATCAAATAAATGCAGCTTTACTCTTTCAAAATATTTTAGAAAACTAGTTGGCTATTATTCATAAAGCCTAGTCGACTAAAGTGCATGTCCTGGTTGATGTGTATGACTCACTGGTCAGTTTTGTAGTTAGAGCATCTCTCCAGAGGGATCTTCAGCACTCTGCTGGGAAGTCCCACAAAAAGCGACCTATCGCTGTGCAGAATCTGCAGGTTCAGGATTGGCTCCTGCATGTTTTCTGGGAGAATGTTCATCTCCTCCAAGTAACATCCACGCAGACTCTTATTAGTTGTGGATAAGGCCTTGATGATGGTGCCGTACTCTGATTGGTCAATGAAAGAAAACTATTAGAACCACAGTGCACATCATTGGAGGATAAAAGTGTGAATGTTAAACTCATTTTCTTCCTGACCTGTGCCGATGTACATGACATGGTAGAGCATGTCTCTCCCCTGAACAATGTCCACAGCCAGTCTGGAGAAACGGAATGTTGTCTTGCATGACCAGAGGATCCGTGGAGATGGGCTGAACCACCTCACTCATGAGGAAGAGCCGCTGGGCGTCTTGAAGACTGCGTTCTGTTAGATTACCGCCCGGACCTGAATCATTCACTGTCCCACACTGTCACAGAGAAAGAGGACGTTAGAGCCAGAGATAGGTGATGAGGAACTGCACATTAGAGAAATGATAAATCTAAATCGAACTGACTACTGCATTTTGTGCCAAACGTCTTGAATAAAATTGTGAGTTGGCTTCAGGGTAAAAGTAAAATGCTTTGAAATGGAAGCTGCAGCAGTTCATTTCCTTCACCTGAAAATTTGGGATGGGGTTGGGAGTGGAAAGCCAGCTGGTCCGAGGGTTCTCCTGATAGCGAAAGGGTCCGTTAAAGGCCTGAGTGATGGCACTGAGGTTAAACGCACACACTGCTGACGCAGCAATGCTGTTCCTGTGAATGAGAGGAAGAAGTGAAAGATGGTGTGGTGCTGTACATTCTAAATGAAAACCTTAATAGAAAAACAGTAGTGTTCAAAAGTTAGGGGTCGATAAGATTTTAAGAGCTTGATTTACTAAAGAGGGCAAATTAGTTCTGATGGTGATCTACTGACAACACGCAAATTAAAGAACACAGATGGAGCCGGATCATTTCCATAATGACCAAGCAAATTAGCAACTAAGGCAGCCATATCAAGCACAAAGTGATTTCCGATATGCTTTTTTGGAAATTGAATGGCAGTAAATTGACTCCCGCAAACCTTAGTAAATCACCTTGCATGTTTTATTTTAATATTCTCCTCCCATTGTGTTCTGGATGCTATGTTGTGTTGTGTGTGAAAAAAATAAAAAATTAAAATTTGTTGATAACAAAAAACATATTCTCCTCCCATAAATGTTTCATCTAGGGATGCTCATGTTAACCATTAACTGACAGTAAGAATTTTGACTGATTAATACAATTAGTTAAACTGTTTAAAAACTGTTCAATTTTAGTAATTTTTTTAAATATTTTAAAATGTTTTCTGCATGTTTAAAAATATGCTACAAATATAAAATAAATTTGTTTTTGTGAAAAAAAGCAGATAAGTCGCGTATAAGTTGCATTTTATGACATGCCGGTAAATAAAGTGAAATGTTTACAAACATTATAAACACTATAAACATACAGTAGCTAGGCTATATGCTATTTTAGTTCACCTCACTCCACAACAAATCCTTCAAATTTAACGATATTAAATTTAACAAGAAAGAAAATATAAGAAGCTATATAAAAGTCAAGCCAAAACAAATGAATTTAAAGCGAAACTGAATCAGAAACCGACGTTGGGCTCACGTAGCCTCTCATTCGGCTCGTGTTCCCAATATAAACGTAAAACAAATGTGCTTGGCATAATATCACTGAAGGATCATGTGACACTGAAGACTGGAGTAATGATGCTGAAAACTCCGCTTTGATCACTAGAATAAATTACATTTTACAATATATTCAAATAGAAAACATTTGATTTAAACTGTAACAATATTTCACAATATTACTGTTTTTACTGTATTTTTGATCAAATAAATGCTGCCTTTATGAACAGAAGAGACTTCTTTCAAAAACATTAAAAAACATAATTATTTCAAACGTATAACTTGCTTACAAGACATTAATAATTTTTTTTTTTTTTTTGCAAATCCTGCTCTGGCCTAATGAAATTCCTGCCATGTGACTGTTCACTACTTCATGAAGCATCCACTCACACGTTGGTGGTGAAGACTCCATAGATGAGATCTTGCTCAGGGAGGTAGAAGGTGCTCTGCAGCTCATGGTAGTAGAAGGGAACATCTCCAGAGCGGGAACAGTTGAGTCGAGCCTTCATGAAGGTGGTCCATGTGTCTTCCAGCAGGAAACGACCACCGATGTCATTCTGACACACACGGGCCACACGAGAGAAGACCGTCTTCCCACAGTCCTGCTCTACTGCGTTCTCTCTCAGAAAGAGGTACGTGAAGCGGCCCACCTCGTATGCAGAGACAAAGTGAGGTTCTGTAGAGATGAAGAGAAGGAAGAAGCTGGATATCTTACTTTCAGTGACAGCGGTGTGGTGTGACATGACAAAACAGAAAAAAGATCATTATTTCAATAAAGAGACATAAATGTAAGGGTGAATCACAAAAACATGGCATTAACAACACTTTCCACACCAATATCAGAAGAAAAAAAATAAAGAAATCAAGGAATATTTAAGACTATTAGGATGTTTAAATTATGATATTATTTCCCTCAAAATCCTTTACATTTTTTGTTCTCACAGGTGATTCTCGTCACTGTAATATAGATTTTTTTTTATCACAGTGAAAAATACAATACATAATGCACCAATTTTAATGATTGGTTTTTAATTAAAATTATTTTTTATTACAGTAAAAATGTTGTAATAAAATACTTAATGCAACATTTTTAAATAAAAAAATGTATCCATGTTTAACTTTTGAGTTTATTTAATTTTTGTCATTTCATTGTTGAATTTTCTAAATACAGTATTTAAAAAAATAGTATTTAGAAATACAGTATTGCTGCATGAATAAAATAAGCTAATATAATGTTTTTTTATTTAAAAATAAATGTCATCATAGTAAAAAATATGTTGTAATGAAATATATTGTAATATGTAATTAAATATTTAATGCAACATGTTTAAAATATAAACAATATATCCAGATGTTTAACTCTTGTGTTTGTGTTTAATTTCTATTTTATAACACAATATTTTGATACTTCATCATTACATATAATTAGTTAATATTTCTTTTAAATGTACAAATATTAATGTATAAATTAAGGCAAGTAAAAAAATACTACCATGATGTATTAATAAAAAATACAATTAAATTATCATTATTTTTCAGTAATGAGCATATAGGTCAACATAGGCATAATTGTCATGAAAATAATGTTATAATGCTTTTTTTTTTTTTTAAATCATAAAGGTCCTAAAATATGCTAGATTTTCTTTAAACAAAACAATTTAATATACAGGTGTTATTTTGATTTTAATGTAAGATATGACCTAAACATATTCTTTACAGGATTTTTCAGATTCATTGATAAGTTGTGTGTTGTCCCGCTGTACCATTGAGCCATTTGGAGTTGTACTGTGCGGTCCGCAGGGGCGGCATGTTCCCCAGACTGCGGTAAATAATCGGGTCACGGCTAGAGAAATCAGTCACTGTAGCTGCGTAGACTTCTCCACTCTCAGTTATCATGGCTGTAGAGTTGTGTCGAGGGTCGTAGGGACAGCGGGCCACACCGCTGATGGACTCCAGGACGCTGGAGACGTCCGTAACAGGGCGAGTCGTACAGATGGGCATGAAAGCATTAGTGCCGCAGGTGAACAGACGACTGCCGTTCAACAGGAGGACACGGACATAGTTCTGACACTCATCCTGAGAGAGAAGAAACATTTCATTTCACACACATTACAGTTTACTTCCAGAACCCTTCTGGTGCACTCTATAACATGCAGTACATTCAGTCACAGAGCTTTATGTTAAACCAAACACTCCACATCCCAGTGTTCCTCTCTCACCTCTGTCTTTCCTTTGCTCTGGCAGGACCTCCTGGTGCTCTCGTCTACACTCCACTCTGTGGCCTGCAATTAACAGCCAATTAACATCAACGGTTAGAAGTTAAGCTATCAAGACATGCATCCCATGCATCCATTTACTCTGAGATTCATGAGTTCATGAGTTGATAAAAAACGAATAATTATTTCAAATAAATAAATCTAATTATTTTAGATATTTGTTTACCTGCTTGTCATGTAACCATAGACCAACATCTGAAAACCATGAACCATGTCATTTTAGTATCACTAAGATGATATTATTTTTTTAATATTTTGAATCTAGCTCTAATATTTTACATATTTAGTTTAATATTTGAAATATTTTGAATAATTTTTTATATTTTCTGTTTTAATTTGCTTAAAATTTTAGTAAATTTGTTGTGTTTTTGACATTTTTAAGTAACTTTTTTTTATGTGTAAACAGTATTTAGTTATTTTTATTTAAGTTTTAGTTTAAGTAACAGTGTTATTTTCATATCAATTATATACTATTATAGATTTTATTAATATTTTAATTAGTTTTTTTATATTTTTTTCATGTTGATGTTAGTTAATGTCTCAGTAATTAAAAAAAAAACTGAAAACTAACTGTCTAAAAGTTAAACTAAATGAAAATGAGAAATGTTGCTTTGGGAACTAGTAGAATTAATTTTTGTATATATTTTATTTCAGTTAATGATTTTATTTCAACTAATGAAGGTTTTTTATATATAATTTTAGTTTTAATTAACAATAATATTTCTGTTAAGTACACCAAGTAAAACTAAATAAAAATAGGAAATATTACTTTGGAACCTAGCTGAAATAAAATAAGTTCAAGTTGTTTTGTTTTTTTATATTTGAGTTTTCTTTATTTTGATATTTTTTATGGTTTTATTTTAAGTCCAGCACTTTAACATGTCGAATGCATCTGACTGTTTGTGTTTCAGTGTTTTTGTAACAATGTTACAGCTCACAGTATTACACTCACAACTCAAGACGAAGACGCCGCTTTGCCTGTCTATAGTGCAGACTACATAGGGCATGTTTCAGCTGCCAGACAAACTTAAAAGCTTTCCTGTTTTCAGATTTGCAAAGGAATCTTTTTAATGATTCGACTAAACTGATTCACAACACATTCATTACTCCTTGTTTGTGAGTAAAACTGTGATGTGTGACAAGTCAGAATCATAAACAACAGTATTTAAATATTTAGTTCACAACAAAAATTGTAAAAGATCACACGGAGATGATTAAAAAAAATCTGTAAATTGTTTACTTCAACCTGTTCATTTGAATGAACTGCCTGAACAAACAAATTCTGTAAAGTGCAAATATCGACATGCCTTTTACCTTAAAAAGCCATGACAACAAACCTAAACATTTCTTGTTATTATGATTAGGAGGCAGAATACGTTAATGAACTAAAACTAGGAGAGATATTCAGTCATGGGAAGCTCTTCCATTCAGTCAGCTTCTTTCCTAACGTGAAGAAGGTATGAAACACACAACAATAGAAGACAAAAAGACGGAACGTTTTTCTGCATATACACAATATGACTCTATAGTGAGGCAGAGCAACTGTGTGACATTTAATTAGGGAACACTGGATGGTTTGTCCTAATCGCATTGGTTCCCTTATCTGAAACGAAAACCCTTGAATGTGTTGTTTCACTCGTTTTAGACGTTCTTCCTCTCTTTTGTTCCTTGTCCCTCCCTCTCCTTTCACAGGCTGCTTTGTCATGTTTATCTGTGTTGTCATTTGGCTCGAAAATAATGATGTAGACCAGAGTCACACACACACACTATAGAACGAAATAATAAAGCATGATTTTGTATTGGATGTGAGCCTTACTGAAGGCATCATCTGAAGAACTGTGAGGATCCAGCAGAGCTCTTAAAACACAGCAGATAAAACACAGAGCTCTTCACAGATTAACATCTGTGACGGGGGACGCTTTATGACAAAGATAAGCACAGCCAGATCTAGATTATCAAACTCACACTATCACACATTAGGAGGAACTGGGCAGAACTTCACCCTAAAATCAAAATATACACTATATAGTTCAAAGGTGTGGGTAGGATTTGTTTGTTTTTTAAGAAATTACTACTTGAATTCATCAAGGACACATTAAATTGATCAAAAGTTACAGTAAAGTCATTTATAAAAGATTTCCATTTCGAATAAACGCTATTCGTTTGAACTTTTTAATCATTAAATAATCCTGAAAAAATGTATCATGTTTTCCACAAAAATATGAAGCAGAACGACTTCACGATCATGTGACACTGGAGACTGATGCTGAAAATTCAGCTTTGATCACAGTAATAAATTACTTTTTAAAATATATTACAAAAGAAAACAGTTATTTTAAATTTGCATAATATTTCACTATTTTACTGTTTTTACTGTATTTTTGACCAAATAAATGCAGCTTTGGTGACCAGAAGAGACTTATTAAAAAAAAAAAAAATTTAATCTAATTTTTTGGATAAAAACATCTGCTAAATGACAAAGTAAAAATGTATCATTACTGTAAAGAGAAAAAATAAAGATATATTATTTAAACTGTAAAGAATATGTATGTATTCATAGTACTTAGTTCTGTGTTGAATTATGCTGCTTTAAATGCAATGCATCATTGTATTACAGTATATTTTTCTATAATATAGTAACTTTGTTACAGTAATGAGAGTTCAATGAAAGTCACCACTGAGGATACAACAAAGGGAATTACAAAAACTAAAATTCCCGGACTATTATAAAATTATAATAAAGAGCCCCATTAAAACCTTAAGAGTTTATTTGACTTTAATGGAGAAAAGATTGATGTTCAATGGACAATAGGTTTCAAATACAACAATGCAACAAATAATTAAAGCGATACATGACTGACGGCCTGAAATGTAAAAACATAATCTGGCTCCTATTGCCATTTGTGAATATTGTAAAAATGCTGTTCTGAGCATGATCAATTATTTTCTTCAAGTGCTTTTGCTGTTTAGTGGTAGTTTAAGAAGTTTTAGGCACAACATTGCATACACTAATATAAAAGCAAATGGATTGTAGAGCATATTTTGCGATTGATGAGTGACATCTGTGCTTCTGCACTCTTGAAAAGCAGCAGGCGCTTCTGATGAGCACACACTCGTCTGCAAAAGGAGCTGATTACACGCGTTCTGACAAACTGCATCTGTTCACTTGACTTTTGCAAACTACATTTCATGCTTGTTGTTTAAGAGAAAGACGGAGAAACAAAGAGAGAGAGCGCAAGGGTTCAGAAAGCAATCATCAATCTAACCGTGCCTCTGCAGTCATCATTTGAAGAGCAGGATTTACTCTGAGAAGATCTGTGAGGGTCAGACTTGTGTCACCTCTGGATGTTGAGGGGTTGTGTTTTTTCTCCATTCAAGATCTGCTCATCCAGGCACGATCATTTGACCTCAGCTAAAACGCTCTTATCTGCCCTCTCTATCACTCACTGAGGCCTGGTTCTGACCAGAACCATCATTAAACCAGAACGATTTCAAGACAGATATAATAAATCATTGACATGAGATGCAACAGATCCAAACATCTCATTATCATATCTTTCATATACTGACTGATGTGGCTCAATGTCAAATAGCCAATGGGGTGAGTTCTGTATGTCTGAGTAACAAAAAAAAGAGGCAAGTTTTCAAAACAGTCATTATACCATTTCGTGATGCTAATGGCTGAGAAATTACACACAGCTTTCAATGCAGCTTCTTTCATTTGAAGCAGTTAAGGTCTTCATATCACTGGATATTTCTAATTTTTCAAATCCGAGTGATAGTTCGGGCACTTTTAATGTCTCAGGGTGGTGAATTTTGCTAAATAAAATAAAATAAAATAAAAATAAAATAATAAAATAAATTCTTTAAAATGTTTAGCTTTTATTATTAGCCTTGTCCCAGAATCAAACTTTCAATCTTGAAATATGAAAATCCAACATAAAAATATGAATAATGACATTTTTTTATTTTTTTATAATCAAAACAAAGAATGAAATAAACAATTTAAATATGTATTGTGTGAAAACGATCTCATAATTTATTAACCAAATTTCAGCTGTTGTTTAGCATAATTTCTACCACAACCAACAATGTTGCCCCTAAAACATTTTTTTCAAAAGTTTGCATACTTACTTCCTAAGGTGTTTACCACCTTTGAAGTGATTTTATCACCTTGACTTTTAAGTTAAATAAAATGAAAATGTCTGCCTTTTTATTATTATTTTTTTTTAAATGTCATTTGCACCACAAAATTAATGATGATTTAAAACGGGCTGAAAATGACATTCATTAATGATGGACAACTTGTCAAAATGTTATCTTTGGTTCCTGCAAATATGCAGGTTTACCCATTGATCTACATGATGTGAGTGAAATACGTACATTCTAAAAGAAATTCAAATAATTATTTTCAGAACAGAGATGTAGAGGAGCACAGTGAGGAGTTTGTCATACTGCTGTGTGTGTGTGTGTGTGTGTGTGTGTGTGTGTGTGTGTGTGTGTGTGTGTGTGTGTGTGTGTGTGTGTGTGTTTGAGTGTGTTTGCTCGAGGGGTGACTGTGGGTCACTCTTGTGGACACTGGGTCATGAAGTCACCCTAAATCACTGGATTCTGACAGATTCTTGTGAGATCTGCCTCCAAGGCGTCACCCCTCTCAGGGTTACGGTGAACGTTTAGAGGGTTCACCAGCAGGGTCTTCCACAAACGCCAGCGAAGTCACTCTTAAATATCACACAAGCGCTCAAAGCTTTCAACAGGCTTGTCACGCAAGCACAACACAATCTCAGCGTTCCCACCACACGCTAAGTGCAGAGGTGACAAACAAGGCCAATTTAAACCCACTCCCAGATGAGATTGCTGTCTACAGCAGCTCCTCACCTCAAACACAGACAATCTGCAGCAGCAGACAAACATACAGACGTCTGCATATTGAACGGATCATATTCTACACTTTATTTGATCCACAGTGCTAGTGAAGATATCTTGCACCAAAAACAGTAAGAAAGTTTTTCCATAACCATTTTCCAACAAAACATACTCTGAAGGAATGAGCAAACAATGACAGAATTTGCTGTTTGAATTATTCTGTTAAGAACAAAACAAAACAAAACAATACAAAACAGGCATTATCTGTTTCTTATGCACAAAACATACTCTACAGAAGGATAAGCAAATTATGACATTTTCTTTTTTTAATGAATAAATAAATAAATAAATAAAATTAAATAATTTATTTATGGTGAACTTGCAAAAATTGTTTGGTTCCTCCTTTCAAGAGATTCAGAGGAGAGGAGCTCAAATCAGGATGCTGAACATGACGCAGCTGTCTTGGAAGTCAATGCTTTTCAAACATCTGCACAATACCAGATGCTACTGAATGTGTGTATGTGTGTGTTTGATTTGTTGGATATTTCTGCTTCTGTGCGTCAGCACTTTCGAACATGTGGGCAATCATAATAAAATACTGAGTCTAAGTGTATGTCTGGCATGGGATGAATTAAATGGACAGTGCTGGTTCTGCAGTTCTAGAGACGTCAAGATGATTGGATGGACAGATGGGAAGGAGAATAAAGAGAGAAAGAGAGCAAGTGACATCCTACCTGCAGAAGAGAGACGTTGCTCAAACTCAACCGGAAGAGATGATTCCTACACAGAGAGAGGTGCTTTAGGTTTGACAGGCTCATCTGGGCTTGTACTTCTGTGTGTGTGTGTGTGTGTGTGTGTGTGTTTGTTACCTGGCTCCCACTATCAGCTGGTTCCTGGTGAGGTCGAGTGCGAGCGGTGAATAGTCATTCACTCCAGGCAGAGAGAAAGAAGACAGCCACGGGCTCAAAGCTGCGGCAGAAAAGAGTCACAGGTGACATAGACAGTTAACTGTGAGCCAACACGTTTAATCTGCTGTTTAGCTGCTGGTTTCATGGCTTGTAATACCACAAATTGAGAAAAATCCCAAAAGTTAACTCAAATGAAGACCAGTGTGATGTGACTACTGGCATTTGTCTTGTGTAATACTCTTCATGTTGCTGAGTGACTTCACAAAAACAGGAACTTTTTAATATTTTTTTTAAAAGTCTCTTCTGCTCACCAAGGCTGCACTGATTTGACCAAAAATAGGTTTTCTATTTGAATATATTTTAAAATGTAATTTATTCCTGTGATCAAAGCTGAATTTTGAGCATCATTACTCCAGTCTTCAATATCACATGATCCTTCAGAAATCATTCTATAATAAGGTGATTAGCTGCTTAATATTTTGACACACGATACATTTGCTCAGGATTTTTTGATGAACAGCAAGTTAAAAAATTGCATTTTTATAAGATTAAACATAAATCTTTTGCAAACATTGTAAATGTTTTTACGGTCACGTTTGATCTATTTAATGCATACAGGGCAGGCAGAATAAAAGTAATAATGTTTTTTTTTTTTTTTTATCTAGCTGACCCCAAACTTTTGCACAGTAGTGTATGATTAGATTTTTTAAAAACAATGGCAAGCTTCACAGCCCACCAACAACGTTAATGCATTCAGAGGCAGGAACAGCTGCTGGCAACCTGGTGAACTCCAGCCGTATGTGTGAAGATACTTAATATATGTTGTCCTGTTTAAGAGAAACAGCCACAGAGAAAGAGAAAGCAAGGGTTGGGAGTCCAAACCACACACGCTGGACCATTAATGAGGTGTGATGCTCACGAAACCAGACGCCCAGTCACAACATCAGCCACAACACAACCCATATACAGAAAGACAGAGAGGAGGTGAAGGAATAGTCAAATTGCATGATATGGGCCTAGTGAAATCTTGCGTAAAAGTCGAGACAGACTGTGCAACATTGACTGTCTTTCATATCAGAATATCCCTCATGTCGGTCTAAACTAGAAGACTTTTTTCTTCTGTGGAACATAATAGCAGTTTCAGTTCTTATTTTGACTTCCATTGTATTTTGTGTCCACATTACATTTATTCATTTAGCAGAAATTAGGAATACGACAGGCAATTCCGTACAATGGAAGTCAATGAGAACCAAAGCTGTTTGGTTACTAACATTCTTCAAAATATCTTCTATTATATTGGTAAACCAAATAGTTTCCGTTCCTACTGGCTTCCATTGTATTGTTTGGCCATTCAATAGAAGTAATGGGAATCAAAACTGGTTACCAACACTGGAACATGAAGGTGAGTAAATGATGACATATTTTTATTTTTTGGTGACTTATACCTTCAGTCAGTGTTTGTGTCAGTTCCAAAAAATTATCTAAGATGGCAAAATCGTGGTGAAAATCATACTGCGTGAACCAGGCTTAAGTTTAGCTGAAGTCAGCAGAACAAATGAAATTGCTTAAAGCACCTTTAAAATGTGTGATTTAAATGTCTGAAAATGTTTTAGTGGCAAAAAGAAAACAGTGACTAATGATGAAATGATCAGACATTTCAGGAGCAGTTCGGCTCAAGAGAAAAGAAACATTGTATATGGAGCCCATTTAGTTCTCCAAACAGTGCTGAAGCAAGCGCTGCTGTAAATCAGGGTCGTTATCACCCTAAAACAGACGACTACACCATCACGGTCTCACACTTAAAAAATAAACGCTCCTGAATCTCTCTCTATAAGCAAAATCACTCTCTCAATGTCTTTCGTGTACAGCAGCTTCTGCTACTCCTGCAATTCACGAACACTTCTATAATAGAGGACAATATAAACACTTACAGTGTAGCCTCGCATACTAACAGAGCAGACTGTGTCGATTAGTGAGCACATACTCCTGATCGTACACACAGCTGTGTTAACCTTTAACATCTGGCCAGCATACCATTAAAACTGTTAAACACAGACAGGTACCAATGAAAGGCTGCTGGCAGTTAACTAGTCTCAGATGAATTTAGGCAATTTCATGTGTCAAGTGCAACAAATGGAGTTGGTTTGTTGTTTTACATGTCAGCAAAGTCCCTGTAAAGCAAGTTGTTCCCTTGGTGGCCATCTTTCCATCTTTCCAAGGTTTGACAGTCACAGAAACAATAAAATCTGACAAAAATGGTATAATTAACTTCTTTATCCCAAATTAAGCTACACTGCTGTTTAAAAGTCTGTAAGATTTTTAAAAATGTTTTTAAAAGAAGCGTCTTCTGCTCAACAAGGCTACATTTATTTGATCAAACATATAATAAAATCTATTGTGTAATATTATTACAATTTTAAATAACGGTTTTCTATTTGAATATACTGTCAAATGTAATTTATTCCTGTGATGTAAAGCTGAATTTTCAGCATCATTACTCCAGTCTTCAGTGTCACATGATCCTTCAGAAATCATTCTAATATGCTGATTTGCTTCTAATATTTATTTTTGTCATCAGTGTCGAAAACAGTCGTGCTGCTTCCTTTTTGTGAAAACGCTGATACATTTTTACATTTTTTTCAGGATTCTCTGATGAACAGAAAGTTCAACAGTACAACATTTATTTTAAATGGAAATCTTTTGTAACATTATAATGTCTGTACTGTCACTAATTTAATGCATCCCTGCTGAATAAGTATGGTCAAGCTAATGCACATTTAATAATAAAATGCAAGTGATGTATTTTTCAAAAAGGCTCTTGTAACTGAAAGTTACAGCCATCATAATGAGCAATGTGATTTCCCCCATTGATTTGACTGTTTTTAACCCCTCTCTGGTTTCAGTTAGATGGTCTCTTCTGATCTAGCTGCAATGTGGACGTTTGGCTATGTAAGACTCACAAGAAGCTTCTACTAGCTCGACCAATATTACTGAGATGTTCAGGAAAAAAATTATTCAAAGACTTATCGTTTTAACCTTTGGCTTCAAATGCGATGATGGAAAGGGCAGGAGAGAGCACGGTATTTTACACCCACCTGTGTAGGAGGTAACGGGGTGCATTTTTCTCCGGCACTCTTCAGGCAGAGAGGGCACAGACTCGGGGTCAGAGGTCGCTGGGAGTGATGGCGTCTGTGACGTGACGAGAGGCAGAGAGAGGAGGAGGAAGATGACAAGTCCAGCGAAGGACAGCGGTCTGACCCGGAACGGCAATGCTGTCATGGTTACTGCAACAACCACTCCTGTACTCAGGAACGATGACAGAGTCCTGTGAAGAAAAGAGCAACATTCAGGTTCTGGAAGTGAAAACTTCATTCGTTTTAGGGAAATTGATTTTAAAGATAACTTAATTTAAACCTTTAAAGACAGACCTGTTGTGAGCTACGATGTTGTTAATCAATGGTTTATGCTTTTGTTGAAGCCATCAGTCCACATTATTTCAACTTATTTTTTTAAGTAATCAAGTTTGACAGCTGAAGTTGTAGTGAAAACTACATTACCCATGATTCTGCTGTACGGAAAATTTCACCAATCAGAGAGTTGCAGAGACTAAATCGTGACAAAAGAGCTTGCAGGAAATGCCACAAATTACATAATCGAGTCAGTCTCCTTACACTCTCATAATACTTAAATATTGACAGCGCCGATAGCCTCATTGGCAGCGCACCGACATACAGTGCTGTTACGCTTCGGGCGTCCCGAGTTCGTGTCCCAGCTCGCTGACCTTTCCCGATCCCGTCCCCTTCTCTTTCTCGCTTCCACTTCACTTCCTGTCCTCTTTAAGTAAAAATTAATTAATAAAAAAAAAAAACGTAAGTATATGTATATGCATATTTTGTAATAAATTTAAAATATATTGCTTATTTAGCAAATCAATTTGATTATGTCATTCACAATGCTCCATGGGATTGTAGTTCTTTCCATTAAAGCCATCAAGTCTTGTCTTTTTAGTTTTTTTGCTTCAAATAAAAGTTTGTAATGTTGTGTTTCACCTCACTGCTGATTGGTTTAGTTCATGGCTCTTAACGGTTTAAAAAATACTTTTAAAAAATCCCTATGGGAAAAATTAATGAAAAAAAACCTTCCGGATCACTGAAAAAGTGAGTGGCCATTAATGCACTCTTTTTAATGCACTCTTAAATATACCATGTTATAAATAAAAAATAAAAAGATTTGCAATATGGACTTTCTGAAAGCTTCAGTCCCTTATTGTAATTCCATGGAAAACCAATATAAATCTTCAAAATTTCGAGTAAAGCGGGTTTTGAATTGTAAATGATGAAAGTATAGATAACAGATTGACAAATCAACAAAATAAACTAAAAACTGGAAGAACAGAAAGAAAACAGATGGACAACCAGTTAGACGGACAGATAAACAGACAGGTGAGCGGACAGAACACAGAGAGACGGCTTCATCTTCTCCTCATGGGTTAGATGGTGTAAGTCTTGCTATTTGTAATCTAATTAACCTCCATCTCTCATCAGAGTAAACGACTGGACCTCTTCCAAGACCCGCAGCGGTTCAACATAATGTTATTCTAAAACATAACATTGATTTTGCTGTAATTGTCAGCCTGTGAACGATGAGCCAGCAGATCATTAAAAGTTTAATTATAAGTTGAAGAAGGGATTTTGATATATTTTCAGCCTGTCATGGGAATCAATGGGTCTCTGTAATGACCTCCCTAAAGCTTACACGCTTTACCCAGTGCATTTTCCATTAGGTGTTTGACAGCGCATGAGGCTCAGGTAAACCCAACGTGTAAACACACATCTGAGATCTTACATAAGCTCAGAATATATACATACACACAGCTTTACTTCAACACAAACCTCCCTGTTAGTCCTCGAGTAAACACAAACACATGCTCAATCACACTTAAACATATACTTCCTGACGCATCATAGAGAAGCCACTGCAGCATCTGTCTTGGTTTTACGCAAACACAAACACACCAAACACTGGCCACTCTGTAGAGAGGTGGTCTGATGTCCTGTATCTGTAACTAGGCCCACCTTTTCACATTTTTGTACTGATTCAATTAAACTTCATACCATATGACAGTATCAAATGCAAATACTCATATACTTTAATAACAAAGTTCCTTTAAGTCAAGTCGGTCCACTCGGGTCATCTTAGAAACACCCCCAAACAGCTATTTTTCATTTAGAAAAACTATTTTAAAAAGGAAATCCTAACAACTCCACAACAATGTCAAGATTATAAATAACAGCTGATGCCCCTATCAAAATAACTATTGGCCTTTTGGCATTTCTATAGTCGCCATATTGAATGTTACAATTTTTCACATTAATTTTTCAACAAGTGATACTTGCGTATGTGCAAATAATTTTCAGGAATTGAAATTAAGCTAAAATTAAAATAAAATATACATTTTAAATGAAGCTGCCTTGGAAACTATATACCTGAAATAAGTTCAAGTACTACAATTAATAAAACTGAAAAAAAAAAAAAAAATACAAATTTGAAAAGAAAATAATAAAAAATTATAAAAGCACATAAAAAATTTAACCTAAACTGAAATTAAAATAAAAACTGAAAATGTAAATATAAAAGCTTATTCAAAATATTATAAAAAATGATCATAGCAAATAAATTATATTAAAATAACACTGAGCTGAAAGCATCATTTAATTTTTTTATTAAAAAGTTCAAACAGCTTTTATTCAAAACTGTTATTTTATTAAAAAGAAAAAAAAAAAATGATACCCTGTCCAAACAACATATTAATACCTACATATTAAAAAATAAAATAAAATTGGGAACATTTTCAGCTGAAAGCTTCATTTTAGCAGAAACTAATATCAAATATATCAAAAACATTTACATTTGATTTTACATGGTATTTAATAAGCTGATGTGTGAGGGTTAAAACACTTTTTCATATACAGTGAGGGAAAAAATTATTTGATCCCCTGCTAATTTTGTACGTTTGCCCACTGACAAAGAAATGATCAGTCTATAATTTTACTGGTAGATTCATTTTGAACAGTGAGAGACAGAATAACAACAAAGAAATCCAGAAAAACACATTTCAAAAAAAGTTATAAATTGATTTGCATTTTAATGAGTGAAATAAGTATTTGATCCCCTGTCAATCAGCTAGATTTTCTGTCTCCCGGGTGTCTTTTATACAGGTAAGGAGCTGCGATTAGGAGCACTCTCTTAAAGGGAGTCTCAGCTTGTTACCTGTATAAAAGACACCTGTCCACAGAAGCAATCAATCAATCCGATTCCAAACTCTCCACCATGGCCAAGACAAAAGAGCAGTCCAAGGATGTCAGGGACAAGACCTACACACGGCTGGAATGGGCTACAAGACCATCGCCAAGCAGCTTGGTGAGAAGGTGACAACAGTCTGTGCGATTATTCACAAATGAAAGAAACACAAAATAACTGTCAATCTCCCTCGGTCTGGGGCTTCATGCAAGATCTCACCTCTCGTGGAGTTTCAATGAACATGAGAACGGTGAGGAATCAGCCCAGGACTACACGGGAGGATCTTGTCAATGATCTCAAGGCAGCTGGGACCATAGTCACCAAGAAAATAATTGGTAACGCACTACGCCGTGAAGGACTGAAATCCTGCAGCGCACGCAAGGTCCCCCTGCTCAAGAAAGCACATGTACAACCCTTCTGAAGTTTGCCAATGATTCAGAGGAGAACTGGGTGAAAGTGTTGTGGTCAGACGAGACCAAAATTGAGCTCTTTGGCATCAACTCAACTCGCCTTGTTTGGAGGAGGAGGAATGCTGCCTATGACCCCAAGAACACCATCCCCACTGTCAAACATGGAGGTGGAAACATTATGCTTTGGGGGTGTTTTTCTGCTAAGGGGACAGGACAACTGCACCGCATCAAAGGGACGATGGACGGGGCCATACACCGTCAGGGTCAAGGCAATGAAAATGGATCGTGGATGGGTATTTCAGCATGACAATGACCCAAAACACACGGCCAAGGCAACAAAGGAGTGGCTCAAGAAGAAGCACATTAAGGTCCTGAAGTGGCCTAGCCAGTCTCCAGACCTTCATCCCATAGAAAATCTGTGGAGGGAGCTGAAGGTTCGAGTTGCCAAACGTCAGCCTCGGAACCTTAATGACTTGGAGAGGATCTGCAAAGAGGAGTGGGACAAAATCCCTCCTGAGATGTGTGCAAACCTGATGGCCAACTACAAGAAACGTCTGACCTCTGTGATTGCCAACAAGGCTTTTGCCACCAAGTACTAAGTCATGTTTTGCAAAGGGGTCAAATACTTATTTCACTCTTTAAAAAAAAAATGCAAATCAATTTATAACTTTTTTTGAAATGCGTTTTAATGGATTTTTTTGTTATGTCTCTCACTGTTCAAATAAACCTACCATTAAAATTATAGACTGATAATTTCTTTGTCAGTAGGCAAACGTACAAAATCAGCAGGGGATCAAATAATTTTTTTCCCCACTGTACCAGTTTATTATACAGATATACCTATAAGTTGATTTAACCACAAAACAATATAAACTTCCCATCCTAAATTGCAACACTGGCTAAACCAATGTCATGACTTGTGGGCGGGGCTATCAGTGTGTCTCACCAATAGCAGACAAGGGGAGTGTTTACGAAACTCTTTTGAAAACTGTACTTATTTTACGGTTCAACTTAATGGCACTACTATTTGAGCCGAAATTGCGCTCTTCAGCTTCATACATTTACACAATACTCTCAAAATCCAGTTAATAAGGAAAAACAGTCACAGCAGGCGGGGGGGTGGGGGGGGGTGTAGAATTTTATGAATGGTGCATATTTGAATTCTTTGGAAATGCATCGAGTTTTCAGTGGAATTCCCTGGCAGCAAGCTCCGCATGCGTACTGTTGCTCTTATTCTTGGCTCCGGGAGCGTGACGCTGTGCGGCAGACACTTCATCGCCGACCATGTCTAATGCACCTCAATAGCAAAAGACCCTCAATCCCCCAAATCCCCCTTAATACCCTCAGCACTCCCACATTCAGTCTATTCATGCCCACCTTCTCAGACTCATCAGAGGCCATAGAGATGGAGGGATGACGGTGAGAGAGATGGAGAACCATGAAAGCCAATGATGGCAGTGACAAATGCACCGGAGGGGAGGCCGGGGTCAGACAATGAGCAGACTTGGTGGGCCACTGACGGCCCGTCTGGGACGATTCCTTTTGGGTTAATAGAGGAGATATGAAAGAACAGGATGAATAAATAAGGTCAAAGATGGCTGACAGGCACAAATGCACACAATTGCACACAGATATCCTCGAGGTCAGTACAGGTTAATAATGAGCTGACAGCTCTTCTAACTAGATTAGACTATGAGTGAACAATTCAAACAATGTGTGCTAAAGTTACTCAAGATTTCCAAGGATGTTTATGGGTAATTCACAAGGCAACTTCAGTTTTTCAGACTCCTCTCAAACGCTCATGTGTTGTTTCTACACAATATTGCGACATTGCTCGAGGTCATGCCTGGTTTAGAGGCAGTTTGTTTCTTGCACTTGCAAAGTAAATCCACCAAAACAATCAGTGATTTACAAGAGCATGAGATTATCAACTAATGTTATTATATAATAGAGACTTTTCAAAGTGTAAATATATCCCAGTCATAACATAATGCTTGATTATGAGATTATCAGAATTAAACAGTCTCCCCTTTTGCTGTAACAATGATTTAAAAAAATCCTAAATGTGGTTTCACTTCTGCTTAGGTTCCTGTCTGTCTGATAAGATTTTTTTTTTGAAGAAATTAATACTTTTATTCAGCAAGGGTGTATTAAAATTGATCAAAAGTGACAGTAAAGACATTTAAAAATCTTCCAAAAGATTTCTATTTCTAATAAATTCTGGTGAACTTTTCATCTATTTCATATTTTCATCTACTTTTCACTATTCATCAGAAAAAATTTTTTTTCACAATTTCCACAAAAATATTAAACAGCACTACTGTTTTTAATATTTTAATGTTGACTGTTTCAACTGTTTTAATAATAAAAAATGTTTCATGATCAGCAAATCAGCATATTAGAATGATTTCTGAAGTATCATGTGACACTGAAGACTGGAGTAATGATGCTGAAAATTCAGCTTTGCATCCCAGAAATAAATTACAGTACAATATATATTTAAATAGAAAACAGTTGTTTTAAATTGTAATAATATTTCACAATTTTATTTGTTTTTACTGTATTTTTGGTGAGCACAAGTCAATAAAACATAAAAAATCTTACTGACCCTAAACTTTTGAATGGTAAATACCACAGCTACTGAACTTCACATATAGCTTTCTATTACATTATTTTCAGCTGTCCAAAAAATTGTATTGAACTATTTCAAATCTCTTTCTTTTCATTTACTGAAAAAGACAGTATCCGGTTAAGATTCTCTCTCATATAATAAAACTTATCATCTCCCATTCTTACAGAGGCTTTCCACCTCAATTTCTCTCCTCTCACTTCTGTTCTCCTACATGTAGGTTCTGCACCAAAATATCTCTTTAATACCTGATGAGAGACCAAAATGACTGAACCACTTTCTCTCTCACACCAAAGCTAAAGCACAAAGTGAAGCCCTGTGCTGTGTCTGTGTAAAGGTTGTGACTCCGAGGGCAGGAGGTGTTTGGCGTCCTGCAGCTCTCTGTAGTAACACGCTGTCGTCTCGTCAGCTCAGTCTAATCCAGACGGAGAGATTTAAAGGCCTTTATGTGGAGTTACAAACTGCACTGGCAGTTCCTGCCCTGGACGCCCATGGTTCCCTCTAAAGCAGTGTCACAAGACAGGGTTCAAAGTGCATGCTGTGAGCCCAAAATGACAGCTAAGGTGTTTGTGTGTGTGAAAAAGACTAATATTTTTAAAGCAAAGTTATGGTCGATAAAATGTTAAATCTACTGAGAGCATGTTGTTAATTACCATAGAAAATAATCTTGATTTCTCTCAATTTGTGTATAGGAACATAAACTGAACAAAAATATTAAAATACAGATTGTTTCAAAAGTATAGCAACAAGACTAACTGTTTGTTCAACCAACCAATGGCATGCATAAAAACTTATCACATTTGAAATTTTTATTTTGCCATTATGTTTGGTGCTAAATTATTTCCAAACTTTAATCTCCTGTCATCACCATGTACAATCAATAAACTTTTTAATGCAATTTTACGCAAAGATATGCTCACCAAGACTGTACAGTAAAAAGGCAGAAAAGACAAATGGAGTAATATTGCAAAATATTATTTCAATTATATGTTAAATTATGATAAGATGCAATTTTTTTCCTGTGATGCAAAGCTAAATTTTCAGCATCATAACTCTTCAGTGTCACCTAATCCTTCAGAAATCATTCTAATATACTGATTTGCTACTCAAGAAACACTTATTATTATTATCAATGTTGAAAACAGTTGTGCTGCTTCACATTTTGGTGGAAACGGTGATATATACATAAATAATATATATCATATTTTTCCAGGATACTTTGATGAATAGAAAGTTAAAAAACAGCATTTATTAGAAACACAAATCTTTTGTTACATTATAAATGTCTTTATCATCACTTTTGTTCAGTTTAATGCATGCTAAATAAAAGTATTAATTTCTTTCCAAAAATCCCAAACATTTGAACAGTAGAATAACTGTCCACAAAGAACTGTTTAAATGAAAGTGTAATATAGATTTTACAAACTGAACTTTATAGCAAACCAACACATATTTTTAAATGGATTAAGTTCTTTAATAGAAAATGCATTTTTTCACATTTCTGTTCTGAAACCCTGCCTTGCCCCACAGACTTCCTCTGTACGTGATGTAAAGTAAACACAACATTCGTTTCTACAAACTTAGGGACGAGTTGAAAATGATGTGGTAATCAAAAGCAGACCACAGATGCTGTCGATAGAAGTTGTTGTAGTTGTATTCAAACCGGAACATTCCTTCAACACTCTTAGATTATGCAATGTATAAACAACTGAATTCCTTGGATATTAAGTTTTGCATGTAACAAGGTCAATAAGTGAGAGAGAGCAAATATGAAGGGCGTTAAAGGAAAATTCTGCCAAAAGTCAGATCTTGATCACAGCTTTCCTCAAGCACATTACTGAAAGACAGTCTGGAATAAACAGAAGGATTAATGCTAATCTACTGTAGATACTCTCAGATAAACACTGTCTCACCGCTTTACAACCGCTGCAGCATCAGCACGCTGATACAGGGGCTTTATGGACTCTATTCATCTTCAATTGTCCTCCATCAGGGAAAGAGCGAGAGGGAGGGAAGTCATAAAGAAAGACAAGAGAAGTGATAATGAGCAGCTGGGATTGCAGGAAGCATTTCAAGATGAACTCAGGAACGTCCAGACAGCTGGAGCCATCAGTTTAGTCCAGATGTTACAGAAGAACCGAGATGGTCGCATTACCTTTCTAGTTGAGCAAGAAAGTCTAGTTGTTAAGCTAGTTAAAGTCCATATGAAATAAAATGGAGCCTATTTAATATACATTCCTGCACTGCGAGTGATTCATTGGTACACATTATTTCAAAGAAAAAATATTTATCTTCATAATCCATCATTAAATAGAATAACTTCTGCCCCTACTTTGGGTAACTTTAATTTAAAGTCAAAATTGAACTCATTTGCACTGTAAGAAAAAAAAATCTGATACTGATAAAAAGATACAGGCAATTGGTAAATTTACAGGCATCTCCTTCAACCCTAAAACACAACACAATGCAATGCATTGCATAATTCAGAAAATACAGAAAATTACTTTTTATTAACAGTACATTTGGCCCCTATTTTTTGGGACTTTTCTTCAAGAGACTTTCTAAAGCACATTTCGAGTCTTATTGTGAATATTAAATCAAATAATCTTTTTTGCTTTCATACGCTTTCATTAAAAGAATCACTAAAAACTTAAGCTACCAGACAATATTAAGCAAGAGACAAATAGCTGTTTAGGAATTGTTTTAGCAAATATCACGAGGTCTGAGCACAGTTACAGCAAATAATATTGGGGGAGAAAACTCTGTATTATATATCATCTGAAGAGCCTCAAAACTTGCTTTTTTAAAAGCATTGCAAGACCCTGTTGTAAATCGTAATGTAAATCATCATATTTCATTTGCAGAGTGCATGCAATTGAAGTTAATTAGCCTAACATTGCCCAACAATGAACATTACTTTTACAGCATTTACAAAATTGGTTAATGTTAATTGTTTTTCTACCAATAAATGTTGTACATGTTAACATTAGTCAATTAATCAATATGAAGTGATGAATTTATAAATTATATTTATAAACCATAAAGAATCATATATAATTATATCATTAACCAAGAATAATACATGCTGTAAAAAATAAAATGAATACAAACTACTAAAGTGTGTGTGTGCGTGTGTGTGTGTGTGTGTATAAATATATACACACACACACATACTATACACCAACATTAGGATTTTTTTATTTTTTTTGAAGATTTAAAATATTTTTTTATGTTTTTGAAGGAGGTCTCTTATCACTATAAGGCTGCTTTCATTTGTTTAAAAATACAGGAAAAACAAATACTGATTTAGTATTGTTTTCGCAAATTGCATGAGGTGCGTGCACAGATACAACCAATAATATTGTGAGGGTAAATGTGTGTATGATTTATCATCTGAAGAGCCTCAAAACGGGCTGTTTTAAAATGACTGTAAGACCATGTTGTTTGTTGGCATGTTGTTTTTCTAATCAATGCATCTATAGCCTCTTTCATGAAATGCAAGCACAATTTTCTGTATGCATCCTCTGTAAAACCATCCTTACATAAATTGCCACATTCCTTTCACTGAAACAATTTCCAAAGAATGCTTTACAGAGAAATTCATTCTGTGTGCATTTCATGAATGAAGTCTATAGTCTGTGATTACTCATGTAAAGCATCGTCAACATGACAGAAAACAAGAAATTGCCTTCAAATGTGCACAGGATGAAGACCTTCTGTCTTGTAGATGCACTCAACTTGATCATTTGCAGAGTGCATGTAATTCAAGCTAATTCTCGCAGCTAGACTCACCGACAAAAATACCAGATAGAAGAACAGTAAACGTCTCAACAAACATTGAGAACAAATTTTTGCCCAATAAAAGCCCAGCCAGCCTCAATCCCCAACATTTCTCTAAATGCTGAAAGGGGTCACACAACCGAAACCTTTATCCCCTAAAAGAGACCCCGAATGAACTGTATTCCCATTCACGCAGCTGGAGGTCTGTGCACTACCCTAATTATGGCACTAAGACGGGCCAGCAACCTCTGCCGCCGAGAGCCAACGCCAACCTGAGCGTCCTGAGATAGATGTACAGTGAGACACAGCCAATAAATTAGCAGATCCACGGATATTTGTTGTATCTCTGAAAGTGTTTGCCTTTTCAGATGCATCCTTGTTTGCTATTTTTTTCTCCTAAACCTTCCACTCCTTCACTGTCTCTGCGTGAAAGCCTTCTCTGTGCGAGCGGCCAACTATCTGTCAAAGCAGAGGCTCTTTAGCACGTGAATGAAGTCCGTTGAGCTTTACGGGTGCTCTGAGCGAGCACGTGTTCACCCGCCAAAGCTGAGCACTTTCACTCAGCCCTGACCACGGACCCGACACCAAGCAGAATCTTAAACAGCACGGCAACAAGACCGGCCTTTTATTGTGTCCATCCTCACGCCATTCACGTTTCACTCATTCTCTCATTCTCCCTTTCTCTGTCCATCTCTCTTTCTCTTTGTGTCACTGACAACGTCAGGTTTGTGACAGAAGCATCTGTCTTAGCAGAGTATTAAGAATTTAATATATTCAAGCAGATATAAAAGAGAAAAGAGTGTTTAAATTAAAGTTATGAGCTTGATACAAAACACACAGCTCACAGCTGTAAATTTGCATATTTGTTTATGAATCGTTGCACATCGACGGCTGGCCCTGAATAATGGACAACATGCACTTAGACTCAAAGTTGCAGATCCATGAATTTTCATTATCGTGGTTGTTTAGGTTTTCTGTTAGCAATTAATTCTGTTATGAAATACATCCAACAGCCACCCATTTCATAGACTTTTCAAAACAAAAAATAGGTTTCTTTCAGACTTTCTTTTTCTGTAAAAACTTTCTACATTAATTCATGTTAGTTAGTGCAATAGTGCATAAATTTTACAGCATTTAATGAACATGGTTAATTTCTACATATACTAACCGTTAACTTTTTAACAATAAATGCCATATAGTTTAACATTAAAATAATTAATAAACAATAAAAAATATTTTATAAATTATCATTAACCAAAAATTAATAAATGCTGCAAAATTAATAATATATTTTTATAAATTTAAATTCATATAAAGACACTATACCATTCAAAAGTTCTAATGTTTTTAAAAGAAGTTTCTTATGCTCTTATGCTATTGCAAAAATACAATAAAAACAGTAATATTGTGAAATATTATTACAATTTAAAATAAATGTTTTCTATTTGAATACATTGTAAAATATAATTTATTTCTGTGATCAAAGCTGAATATTCAGCATCATTACTCCAGTCTTCAGTGTCACATGATCTTCAGAAATCATTCTAATATGCTGATTTACTGCTCAAGAAACATTTCTGATTATTAATGCTGTGCTGCTTCATATTTTTGTGGAAACTGTGATACATTTTATTTTTCAAGATTCTTTGATAAATGGAAAGTTGAAAATAATAGCATTTATTTGAAATAAAAATCCTTTCTATCGTTATAATTATTTTGTCACTTTTGATCTATGTAATTTAATTCATTCAAAAAAAATACTGACCCCAAACCTTTATATATATTAGGTCTTAGCAATCCACATTCTACAGTACACACTAGATTCAAATGTTATTTCTCCATATATGCAGTGCAAATTACTGTCAAGACAAACAAAATGAACATGAATACGATTGAATTAAAAATAAAACTGAATTAAAATGAGTTGAGAGAGAAACAGAATAGGGACACAAAGATAGAACAGAACAACAAAATGAACTGTCATGACAACAAAGACTAATTTAATTGTATTGAAATGAAAAAAGAATTACACAAAGCAAAAACAACTCATCTACAATCAGTTATTAGAAATATAAAGAACAAACAGCCAGAAATGACAAGATTAACTCCAATGACAATAAAAACAGATTAACTGAACTGAAACAGAACTGAGAAAAAGACTGACAGACAGACACAAAAACAATCAAAATGCTGCAACACTATGGACAATATGGCTAAATTCTTGCATAGTAGCTCCATCTATTCAGACAAACACAGACACACTTGAAGTGGTCAGTCACACACACACACACACACACACAGAGGCCAGCGCCACAGGCTGAGAGAACAAAGAAAATTGGACACACAATGGGGGAGGTCTGGAGATGATGGCCAAACTGTTTATCAGCATACCTCAACAAAGACACGGAGAGAGGGAGGGGACAGAGAGAGAGAGGGAAGACGGGATGGAGCGCGGAGAGAGAGGACGAAATTGGAAAAGATACGGGATGGACACGAGGGGAGGGAAGACATGTGGGCAAAATTGCTGTTAGGACAAAAAGAAGAAAGGAAAGCACAGTGCAACAAGATGAAAAGACTCACAGGAAGTGGATAGTTTTGTCCACGGATGGACAGATGAGGACAGAAAGAGTGTACTCACCAGGAGGAAGGTGTCAGCAAGGGCTCATTCCAGAGGAGCGCATCCGATAGACTTCAGATCTGTTTAATGCAATCCTTACATGCAGAGAGAGAGAGAAAGAAATCATTTTAGTCAGCCTCTCGCAGACGGGCTGCGTCCTGAGGAAAGGGGGAGATGAAGGGGCTTCAGTAATGTGTGCAGTGAGGCATTCAGCCCTGTGAAAAACAAACTGTTAACTTTCTCAATGGAGGGAGGCTGCTGGGGGCACGACGGCGGTGCATGAGAACGTGTGTGTGTGTGTGTGTGTGTGGCATGTGTGACGAGCTCACGCGGGGAACGAAAGGGTTAAAATTCCTCTAATTGTTCCCAAACTGAGGCTGGTGCACCTCAGATGCGTACAGCAGCTCCAGTATTTCAACACTGATGCTATGCTTAAATATGTCTAATAAAAAATAAGAACACAAGTAGCATCTGTGCTGTAACGCTGTTGTATCTTTTCTCTTCTCTATGCTTTTTCTTCATAAATCCACTAAAATCACCAAAAACATTAAGCAAAAATGATAAAATCACACAGGTGTCCTAGCAGAGTAACCACAGATGGCATTCATAGATCAAAAAGATTCACTCACATTTCACAAGTGTCATTTTTGTCTTAATTAACATTCATTATAATTGATATTGTAATATACACCGTTCAGATTTTTTTTTACGTTTTTGAAAAAAGTCGCTTCTGTTCACCAAGGCTGCTTTTATTTGATTAAAAATACAGTCAAACCAGGAAAATTCTGAAATATTATTACAATTTAAAATAACTGTTTTCTGTTTGAATATATGTTAAAATGTAATTTATTCCTGTGATCAAAGCTGAATTTTCAGGATCATTACTCCAGTCTTCAGTGTCACATGTTCCTTCAGAAATCATTCTAATATGCTGATTTGCTGCTAGCAAATAGTTTTTTCAGGAAAGTTTTTTCAGGATTCTTTGATGACTAGAAAGTTCGAAAGAACAGAATTAATTTGAAATAGAACCTTTTTGTAAAATAAGTAATGTATTTACTGTTAATTGAATCACTTTAATGCATTCTTGCTAAATAAAAATATTAATTTATAAACTTTTAAACAGTAGTGTATATGTATTTCCTTTGAAAAGTAGAATGCAATGCACTGCTGTGAACATTTATGTAGATTAACATTTATAATTTATAATGCAGATTAACTATTAAATCAGTTTATATCACTTTACTGAAATTGACCGTTTGAATTTGTTAAAAAAAATTACTGCAATGTCATTTTTGCTACTGGCAAAAGTTTAAACGAGTGAAATTACAATATTCACAATCCCGCAATATGGCCAGCAAAATCACTTTGAATATTTTGTGAATATATATAATTGGCCAGCCTTAATATGTTAATCTTAAATGTCATATTTAGGTAACGTGACTATAAAACATGGCTGTCAAGCCCGTTCAATGAGTTGTACTGTGCAATTTAGTGTTGATTGAGTCAATAAAACACTAAAAATATTCCTAAACATGACCTAAAACCTCAAAACAACATAACCAATTGACCATCCTTCACATTTCCGTTCATGTCAAATTACAGATGCATCTACCCTGACTAAGCTCCACTGTTTTATCACTTAAAACTTGACAATATGTCTGTGAAATGTTCTTCTTAATAAGTATACTTTTTTCTTTAAAATAAATGCCATTTGGGTTGATATTTTGTTATTTAATGCACTGACATTCAGGCATTTTTAAGTGTCCAAATACTTTTTGGGGCCACTGTATACTCGACATGAGACCTTTGCTTACTCATTAGCTGAGAACAGCACTTTGAGAAGCAGTGATCTAGTTTCTGTGGCAACAGCACCCCTCCCCCCACGACATCCCATAATACAGCTGTAATTTTCCTTTCAATCAATTCAAATTTGACATTTCACAGTGAGAATAGGTGAAAAGAGATCAAGAAACATGTTCAATCCCCTCTGTCATTATTCCGGTTCCCTCCATCGCCAGGCCCCCGTCGCACACAAAAACACAATACGCAACGGGGCGGTTGATTTCGAGTTCAACTTTTGTACGACTTTCTCTTGAGATCAATCAATTCCCTCACTCATTCATCCATTCATTTGTGGCTCCATTCAACTGAGTCGCTTAATTCAGCAGACTGAAATTAGTTATTCATTCATTTATTCTCTGAGGTGAATGAGGGAAAGGATGATATTTTATGCAAGAGTTGTGCTAGATTCACAACGTAACAAGGTTTGCTAAGAGTCAAAAGATCTCTCGACTACACCAGGGAAAATGTGGTCAGTTTAGTTGAGCTAAAATCTTAAAAATACATGGTACTATACAACCAAAACAAAGACGGATTGATACATTATTCCTGATTGATGTGATACATTAATTCTGTAACACTAATTATTGTCCCATCTTGCTTTGTAAACACAGATAATGGGCATGCTCAAACTTCTTTGTCAGCAAGACCAATTTTTTTACCAGCTTAACCAGCATGAACCATCTGCTTTACCGACTTAACCAGCAAGTCGACTAGCTTGAACAGAAAGACCATGATTTTTGCTGCTGGACAGCATGGCATTGCTCATCCACCAGATCAACCAGCCATAACCAGCACTAAACCAGTACTAACCTTAACTCTAAACCAGAATGAATCAGGTCAAGATTAGCACTAACCAGCATAAACCATCCACCAAAATTTTAAACCAGCAAAATCACATTGGCTGACCAATTTAACCAGTAAAAGCCTTTACTGATTTAACAGTAATATTCTGACTATGCTGTTTTGCTGTGGGACAGCATGGTTTTGCTTGTCCTCCGGCTTGACCAGCACTAACCATCGACAACGAGCAACAAACCAGTACTACTTAACTCTAAATCACAATTAACCAGCTCAAGATTGGCACTAACCAGCATAAACCAACCACCAAACTTCTAACTAAGCCAGCAAAATCATATTAACTGACCAGTTTATCCAGCAAGAACCTTTTGCTTTATGTATTTAACCAGAAAGTCAACCAGCTTGACTAGCACTAACCAGCCGCAACTAGCACCAAACCACTACTACTTAACTCTGATCCAGAATGAACCAGTTAGAGATTAGCACTAACCAGCATAAAGAAACCACCAAACTTCTAAATAAGCAAAATCACAGAAAGAACATTCTGCTTTGATGATTTAACCAGAATATTCTGACTATGCTGTTTTGCTGTGGAACAGCATGGTTTTGTTTGTCCTCCATCTTGACCAGCACTAACCAGCACTAGTTCCAGATTAGAACTAACCAGCATAAACCAGCCACCAAGCCCCAAAATCTCATTAGCTGACCAGCTTACCCAGCAAGAACCCTCTCTTTTACTGATTTAACAAGAAAAATCAACAAGCTTGACCAGCACTAACTAGCCATAACTAACACCAAACTAGTATTACTTAACCCTTAACCATGAATGAACCAGCTCATGCTTAGTTATAACCAGCATAAACCAGCCACCAAGCACCAAAATCACATTACCTGACCAGCTTAACTAGTAAAAACCCTCTGAACAGCACTAACCAGCCATAACATGCACCAAACTAGTTCTACTCAACTCTAGCATAGAATGAACCAGCTCCAGATTAGTGCTAACCAGCATAAACCAGTCACCAAACTTCCAAACCAGAAAAATCACATTAACTTAGCCAACCACGATGGTTTGACAGGTTCATGTTTTGCTGGTGAACAACATGGCTAGGCTGGTTAGCAACAGTTAGACAAGCATCAGACCAGTTCTAACCAGCACTAAACCAGCCGGAACTAGTGCCAAAACAATACTAATCAGCATCAACCATTTCCAAACCAAAACTAAGCAGCATAAATCAGCCCGGACCTGCATGGAAATTCATGTTTCATATGAAAAAAATACATGAATAGAATAGAATAGAATAGAATAGAATAGAATAGAATAGAATAGATAGCCTGAGTTTGCACTGGAAACACTGATTTAATCACAAAGGAGAGGAATACTACAAAAACAAAAAAAAGTTGTAAAACAAAAGAGTTGTACAGTATGTTAGCGTTCAGTGTCGAGGTAGTCTGGTGTTAATTAGTCTTGGCTCCGCCCCTCACGGGTGTGTTCCCTCTCGAGGGGTTCACTATGAACGTGTCATGTCTGAACAGATGCCAGTACCATAAGTCATGCTGGAGCACTGGATGAAGAAACACAAAACAGATTTAGCCAACATGATCTCACTGTGAAATACATGACTTATGCTGTAATCATCTCAATTCAACACACATTTTTAGACACTTTATTCGTTCCCACTCGCCATTTCTCTGACTGATTTGACTTAATTCTTCACAATCCTTCTTTATAAACACAAGCAGTATGATGGATATGTGCCATATTCTTCTCTGCAGGCACTGAATGTGGGTGTTTGTGAAAGAAAGACGGATTGAAATAGAATGGGGAAACGAGGTAAAACTTTTGGAAAGCTAACTCAAACTAAATTAAAAATAAAAAGATTATTTCTGTAAAATATAAAGTCTTAGTGTTTGAGCACGCAGTATTTCAGGGACAAGAGTACAGAGGTCTTTTGGTATGTATTTGGGTTATTTGAACTCATTTTATGCGCACCTCACAATGCTGTCGGTTCATTTCTGAGCTCCTGTGGTCTGATGGCTGCGATCACAAGATGTCCACAAGACAGCACAGCATTAGGAGACCAGTTGATTTAGTCCATCTTCTTTTTGAGGAACTCATGATGAGCAAGGTGAAAAAAATAGATCTTTCACTCAAACTCAAACTCGCATTGTGAGATGAAATGGAGAGAAAATGAAGACTTTTGCTGTTTCCTGCAGATGAGTCTCCTGAAAAAAAGATCTCAGTAACCTTGCATGCCACAACTAAAAGTGCCAAAGAGATCAATAAAAAGTCAGAGACCTCAACATGCATTAAAGCATTAACATCTTGCATCAAGCTATTTAAGAAATCATTCTCTAATTAGTATTTGTTGCCTTATTTTCCAGTAAAAATGACTCTGAACATCCATAAAACAAGAAAAATGTACTTGGAAAATCCATTGCAGAAAACTGGGATTCACAAATGAGGGAACTGCAGGGGTTTGTGAGCAATATTTTAATAATAAATAAATTATAAAAATGGAAAATAAGAATTTTAAAATTAAAAACTTTAAAAATCAAAATAAAATACATTGCATACTTTATATTAATGCTTGAAATATTTTATTTATTTACCTGACCATTAAGCAACATCAGATAACTGTGACAAAGCAAAGAGTCAAATTATTGAAATATTAACTTAAAATATGAGATACTGAGATCTCAAATAAATATTTACAAAAAAAGAAAAAAAGTGTTTGGCTGGCAAAAAAAAGTTTGGAAATCACTGGCATAAACTATAGAAATATAGATATATGTTTCTCACAAAATTTGATAAATCGAACAAAAAAGTAGTTTAAAATTATCTTGACAAGACCAAAATACAGATCTTGTAGTGCATTCATTTTATAGCTTCATAATCTGCACTTTAACTCCACAGTTCAAACTGGACTACACGTACACACTGCACTAATACAACAATCTATCTGCTACCACTGGATACCATCCAATGCACATACATGACGTTTGCGTATCCAGCTTATGTACAATCTACTGCACCTTTGCATATTACTGTGTATGTATATATGTGTACATAATGTAGAATGTGTACATACGGTGTATAATGTGTATTGATAACTGTAAGTATGTCTAATAGTACACTGTGTGTACTGAGTATATGTATTGTGTATATTGCACATTGTCATCTGTATAAGTCTGTAAGTAATGGTACTGTCTATATGTTAATTGTTTCTGCACTGTATGGAGCACACTCTCAAGAATTTCACTCATCAAGGCACATGTGCTGTGATGATGTGACAATAAAAGTGATTTGATTTGATTAGATTAATCACACTATATGTCCAATGATTGCCTCATTTGCATCTCTTTTTATTTCCCCTTAAGAAAAACATCACAAATAAAGATGATACGTAAAGAAAACATAACTGTGAACTCCCTCAAGTCTCCTGAGCTGTGAAAGAGCAACTGCTGAGCAATAAAATCCTCCTCTGGAGAACGAGCAAAACAAAAACAGGTGAGAGTGAATGATTTAGAGATTTCCTCAAGCCTCAGGTGGGATTCAGTCAGGTTTGAGTGCTCTGCCAGAGAGGAAAAACTCTCCTGAGACTCAGAGATGTTCATACAGTAACTACACAGCCTACGGTTCCTCAGAGACGGAGAGAAAGAGACAGAGGCGAGAGGAAAAAGATAAGAGAGAATAACAAGAATTCCCCCATTGGAGAAAAAGTAGTAAGTGATCTCTTCACAAAAGTATTAATATAGCAAATTAAATCCAACAGAGAGAAAGAGAAAAGGGCAGAGAGAGGACCAGGAAAAATAACATAATCAACTTAAAAAGCATAATTTAATTTGCATAGTGCATATAGTCTGTATTCTCCACTCGGCTGTAGCACTTCCATCCCATTTGCACTTCCAGACATTGACATTTTTAATATTTAAAAAAAAAATAATAATAATAATTAAACATTTGTATTTTTGTAAATAATAGATTAAAATTAATTAATTTTTAAAAAAAAATTTTTTTTTTAATTAATCATTTTGGATTTTTTTTCCTCTAATCCAAATTGACATTCAACCAACTGATTTACATTTACAGTACATTTATGCATTTAGCAGACGCTTTTATCCAAAGCGACTCACATTGCATTCAAGTTACAGTTTTTACATTTTTGTCAGCTCTTGCTTTCCCTGGGAATCGAACCCATGATCTTGGCATTGCTAGCACCATGCTCTACTATTTGAGCTACAGGAAAGCAGATGAATCAAAATAGTCAAAATTGTTATACAAATTTCTCAATTTTAATCTATTCTCCTCTAGTAGAATGCTTAATAAATCACAATAAGCTTGATGTTTTGTTACTTTTGATATGAAACCTGATACTTTTAATATGAAATTCTGGCAATTTTATTATGAAATGTAATTTTTTATTGACATCAATAAAACAGCTTGTAAACAATATGTCATGTAACATTACATTTACCTTAAAAAAGCCATTCAATGTCCATAAGCTTGATAGTTAGCTAGATAAACTCTAGAGAGTAACATTTTGCTAAATATACACATTATATTACATATTCATCATATTTTTAAACTGTACTTCAATATTTAATGTATGTTTGAATAAACACATTATGAAAATGTTTTATGACAGTCACTGTTTAAATGCTTATATTACAAAAAACTAATTGGAGTAGAAACATAATTATATCACTGAAAGTTATTATGAATTTAAATGTTTGTATATAAATCAGCCTGTAATGTACAAACTGACAGTGTTCCATATAGTTTACAGCTAGCATTAATTGAGAAGATTTTATTTTTCCTTGAAGAAAACTGACATGGACTCTTCTTAATATATATACAAATGAATCGATATTGAATTAAATAAATTGAGAAATTCATCCAATCGAATCATGAAATTTGTGCCAACACCCAGCTTTAATCATTAGTTGTAGCTCTGCACCAATGTTCCTGCAGGACTTAGAGCAACTAAGTGACAGAATGAAATGTCAGTCCTGAAACCAGATGGCTGATGGGAGACAAGAGCACATGGCCCAGCCTGACCTGTCGGACACAACAAACACGACAGCAATTACCCGCACACATAGATCATATCCCACATCTCAGGAGGAAGTCAACGGCCCCTTCAAGGGTCCGTCCGAGCACAGGAGACTAATAGCTCTGCTGTTCTGACATTTTCTTAACCTTTAAAGCCATCAGCGAGAGCGCCATTCATCTTCCTTTGCAACGCTCCAAAAACAGACACAACAGTGGGACGCCCCAGCAGAAAGAGTTATGTTAAACCAATTTCGGTAGGATTGAGAAAGCTCAAGAACGTCGGGTGTGTAGATACTATTCATTCAAACGCTAATAGTAGGGACCGTCCCCCTCCTGGGACAAAACAGGGTTAAGTGCCTCAATCAAGAGCACTGTGATGCCTGGAAATCTCAGAAACTCTACAGTTCATGGGTCACACGACCTGGGATCGAACTTACGACTTTTGGGACCGGCTATTTGGACGTCATGAATGCAGCGCTGTTTTTCCTCCCCTGTGAAAACAGATGCAGAGTTTTCCTGCCCTCGTTTGTGAAATCACACACTAAACTTACTGTTCCTATGCACATAGGAAACTTTATGTCACATTTGGAAGGGGAAAAAATGGCCTCGTCCACAACTTTTGACAGGTCACTGCCTGGAAGTATGATTCACGACTTATTTTAAAAAACAGTTCACCCAAAGTGAAAATTCTGTCATCGTTTACTCACCCTCATGTCATTCAAAGTCCATATGACTTTCATTGAATGCTAAAGGAGATGCTCTGAATAACATCCATGCAACAAAAGCACACCGTGATCTGTCAAGCTCCCCAAAGGACACCATAGAAGTATCACTAAAGTAGTCCGTATGACTTGTGCCCTATATTTCGCGCCTTTAGATTTAGGTATAAAACAGACTGAACTGTACATTTTACGTGGACAAGATACACAAGATTTGACATCAATGACAATCAAACTGCAATGGTTCTCACATGTCAGGAAAATAGTAGCTTGGACATTCCACAAAACTTCTGTCAGGGTTATTAGATAACTAAACATAAAACCATAAAAAAAAATGTGTTGTTTAAAATAAAATTACCATTAACTGAAATTTATCATAACTAAAATTAAAACCATTAAAAAAATGTGTTAGTTAAAAAAAATAAACATTAACTGAAATTTCTCATTTTAATTTAGCTTGACTTGATGTACTAAAATAACTGAAACTAAAACTGAAATAAGAATTAATTAAAATATAATATAAATAATAAATATTAGTTTAAATTTAAACATATATATATTATTAAAATATTAAAAAAAATAAAACAACTTCAAAATATTACTAAAAACTCCCTTTTCTGTTCCACATAAGGAAAAAGTCAATATTATGAGGCCATAATGTTCATTTTAAGGTATTCATTTAAATCAGTGAACACTCTCATACAGCATCTTAATTGTTCAAGAAATCCTTTGTTAGGATCATTTAGACTTATTTTACATTGCTAGAAAACATGCCATAACTCATCTGTGTGGCTTTATCACTCATCGTCACACACCTAAACGTCAAACAACTTGTGAATTAAGTTGGGAATACTGACGTCAAAAGTGTGAATCTCGACCGCAGAGTTGTACGTTTCACTGCAATTCACACTCTGACAGCAGTCGATGATTTCCAATGAGTTAAACCTATAGCTCTACAACACACGCAAATATAATGCCAGGGTGTTTGCGCTGGTTGCCAGAAGGTGTTTTGAATGCTTATTAGCATATTTCTAGGTGGCTGCTAATGTGTTTATGATTATGATAATGAATTAAAATATGATAACAAACCAGTTTGCATGATCAAGCAGCACAATGGACTGGTTTTTGTGTGACTTAAATAACTGGAAGGGAATGACACCGGAAGCCACGCACATTCAACTTAAAAATGGCCACACCGCACTATTTTTAATACAACCATACTTTCAAAGTGTTTATAGTTATCTTTATAGTTACCGTTCTTGGTGTGAATGGGTCATATGTTGGATGATTTGAAGTGTCCATCCATTCAGGATGAGTTAAGCATGTAGAGCTAAGTTTTAAATTTAGGGGTTTGTTCAAATTCGCCCATAAATAATTAACCATAATACTCTAAAATAAAATATTATAAACAGAAAAAATTATATCTTCTCATTTATATCTATCAAGATAATATTATTGATTTTATTAATATTTTAGTTAAAGTTTGTCATTTTTATTAGTTTAAGTTTTAAAAAAAGCAAGCTGGTACCCCCAAGTATAGTATGCTTATTTAAGTTTCCATTAGCAGAGGTTTGTCAAGCAGTGGTGTTAAAACCTCTGTGCTAACCAGATGGATGAACAGATAGGAAAAAAGATAGCTATCGTGTCTTATAAAAACACAATTTCTCTTTAAAAAGACTTGCTTGTTTGACTAACCCAGTCTGGAGGTGCACAGAGCCTCCAGGGGTGAGGGACCCCCCTTAAAACACAACACACCCCACCGAGGCCAGAAGCATCAATGACTCTCTTGTGCCTGACAGAGCACGTCACTGTGAGGCCGGGCCTTGGGAACAGCAATATTTGCTTTAATATTTAAAACATTTAGCTTGACCCATTTCACACAAGCTTGGCAGTGTTGTCCTCCAGCCCCTCGGGTCTCGCTGCACAGCTTCTGTGCTTTACTACAATCAGCTTCCACAAACGGCCCCTAACCCGGCTCCTCCAGCCCAATTCATCCATTCACCATCCCAACGTGACACAGCCAACCTGGAAAACCCACAGTTCCTCATCACAGGTGTGGGTCTCCAACCAGTTTTTCCCTCATCTATCTTTTCTCCGCTTCCTGACCACAAGCGACGCAGGCTGAAGTGGAGAACAGTGGTGCTAGTATAGGCTGATGTGTTTTCGGTCTAACCTGAGGTTTAGATTACTGTAAAAGAGCGCTGAGGTTTAAGATGAGGTTTCTGGTTGGAAAGAAGACAGGCAGGTGAGGAGGAAACACAAGCGAGAAAAGGCAGATTAGACTATCTATTCATTCAACATTACTATTTCTCATATTTAATAATGATAAAGTCATTAAAAACCTGTGTGCCTACTGCCTAGGAGTTGATAAAGTCAAATTAAAAATGTAAATTATGCTTCAACAACTAAACGTCATCAAAACAAAACATTCATTAACACATTGTTCAACTAATATTAAATTAACGCTGTAAAGCCTGACATATGAAATAAAAATATATATAAATAATGATATAAAACATATAATGCAATGCAATACAATCATGATTGAGAGATGAAGCACATAAAAAAATGCATGGATAATCAAGTAAACTTCAGTTGCTTCAGTCCAGTAAGTGTTCATCTTGAAATATTACTAACAGTATAAAAGTTATGTTTATTTTATGAAGGTTTACATCCCACACTAATGCACTCATTTATCCTTTCCTCATTTTAGAGCTTGACAGCCACTAAAAGTCTTGCATTTTAAATCAAATCTTCACAAACACATTTCGTCTTGTTCTAGGCAGACATTTTCAGTTGTTTTAAGCATAAATCTCACTAAATGTTGGAATTACTGCAATTATTTCCATTGTAATCAACAAAAATGACCATTTCTAGGAGGAGCAGTGTCTAATTTGGTTCTATTTTTGACTTGATTAACATGACCTTAAAGCAGCAGTGAACTTGACCTTTACTGTGGCAGCTTCACTTAGACCCAATCATGCACTTAACATTAACTCTAAAAATACCTGCTAGAATGTTACACACACACACACAAATAACTGTTCAATGCAGAGATAATTCTATTAAAACTCACAAATATAGTCCAATTCATCCATTAATAAAAAACAATAATTGTATTTTTGTAAACAATTTGATATGTGGCACAATTTATGTCTACAAAATGTATTTTAAGCATAAGCCTTTAAGTAAAAATGTCATATGTCATAATATCATGAGAAAAACAAATTCAGTCTTGTCCAAATGCAAGTAAACTCCAGCTGTTTCTTTTTCGTATACTCAAATTTCTTGATAATTGCACATCTAGCTGAACAATTCGTATTCAATAAATAATACATTCTGATTGCCCTGATCACATCTTTTATTCTATTTTGAGTCCATGCATAATCTCTACATTGTTCTAAATGAATATTTACCAGAGCATTCATCCATAATTCTCCATATGCATATGTAGGAGGCATATTAATTACCTTTATAAGTTTTAATGCATAGTAAAACAACTTTGAAAAATGATCATGTCCACAGCAAAAATGATATTGCCTTGTGCCAACAAAGGCAAAAATAACATAATATACAATAACGTAATAACAAAATAACATAAAAGACTTGTGCACTATATTCCTATCTGTCCCAGTCTTCAGTAGCCTTTCTATAGTTCTGTGTGAAGAAAAGACAGACATTTAAGCTGTTTCTGAATAGAATTTATACTTACATAGTGCTTTTTTGTCATATTTAAAGCTTGACAGCCTCCAAAGTCCAATTTTACCAAACATATTACCAGGAAAATATCACCAACTATGTTTCTGATAAAGCAGCTTCCCCAGACATGCTCTTTGAGAACCCTGAGGAAAGCTTTCTAACACTTGAGTCTTTATCGGACATTTTTCATTTATGCCTGAAGAACTTTACATTTATCAAATGTATGACTGTAGGACACGTGAATGATGCTGAAACGTCATGCTACAAGAGATACAAGAGCACAGCACTACAGGCCCATGTATCTCCAAAATGACTTATTTGGTCTGAATCACAACATCAAGACATTTCTTACATGTCTGGATGCATGTGGAACATTTCTACACGACAAGACACTCCCATTATAATCAACATATTCTACATTATCCACACTGTGTTCTCTTGATGTGATGATTTCCCCCATCAGCTGACCCCTGAGCAAGATGAAGAAATTACAAACTACTGTAATTAACTACATTTTATCTTCAGAATAATGTTTACCAATGAATACTTCTCAAAATGACCAAGAGAATGCATAAAAAGATAAATGTATTTTTAAGTTGAATAATAAAAAAATACATTTACCATTTACCAAGACGAGGATTTTCATCAAGGATGCATTAAATTGATCAAAAATTAAATTGACAGTAAAGAAATGTATAATGTTACAAAAGATTGCTTTTTCTAAGAAATGTTGTTCTTTTTAACTTTCTATTCATCAGAAAATCTTGAAAAAAAATGTATTAGAGTTTCCACAAAAATATGAAGCAGTACAACTTTTTTCAACATTGATAATAATAAGAAATGTTTCTTAAAGCCAAATCAGCATATTAGAATGATTTCTGAAGGATCATGTGACACTGAAGACTGGAGTAATGATACTGAAAATCCAGCTTTGATCACAGGAATAATTTACGTTTTATAATATATTCAAATAGACAACAATTCTTTTAAATTATAATAATATTTCAAAATATTACAGTATTTACTGTATTTTTTTTATCAAATAAATGCAGCCTTGGTGAGCAGAAGTCCTTCTCTCTTTTAAAAACATTACAAATATCACGGACCCAACCCGCTGAACTGCAGTGTATAAAGTTAATATAAATATATAAGAGCAAACATCCACTTCAAGGAAAGACTCCAAGTTTTTCCTCCAGAAAAAGTCTTGTGTCTTGAGCACCCAGCTCAGGGCATTTCTGACAGATTCCACGTGAAATAAGGATGTCTAGGACAGCTAATGGACCAGCGGCTATTGAATGATGATTTAAATCAAGACACTGAGTTTGAATGGCTCTCTGAAAGAACCTTGAGGTTACAAACACTTTCAGAGAGCAAGTTTTCCACCGTGTCCTTGTCCAACTCTGCAAGGTTTGCGTTTCTCAAATTGCACACTGTCTCCACTCTAGTGACTTACCGATGCTAGATATGAGAGAAACAGAGAGCGAGGGCTGACAGAATGGGGTTGAAGGGTCATGTCGAGGAGACTAATTGAGCTGACAGAGGGAAGTCTCTACTTTGGTATCACATTTCAATGGTGACCTGTCAGAATCGCTGAGACTCTAGGGCCATAGAGTCACTTTCTGACAGCACCAAATCTTTTTGAGTAAACTTCTAAATTTAATGGTTCTTATAGACCAAAACTTAGTTTCATGAGTTGTTCTGTTAAAGGAATAGTTCACCCAAAAATGAAAAATTGCTGAAAATGTCCTCACACTCGGGCCATCCAAGATGTAGATGAGTTTGTTCTTCATTGGAACAGATTTGGAGAAATGTAGCATTCCATCACTTGCTCAGCAATGGATCCTCTGCAGTGAATGGGTGCCGTCAGAATGAGAGTCCAAACAGCTGATAAAAACATCACAATAATCCACAAGTAATCCATGTAAATTTAAAATAACATTTTAATCATCACTTCAAACAGTTACAAGTCCTCTATCAATAATATTGCTTTCTCCAGTGAAAAAGTATTTATCTGAATCAGGAGAGAAATATGCAGATAAAGCACCGTTTACAAGCAAAAACAGTCCAAAACAATTTTAATATAACAAATATGTGGGTGGATTTAGATGTGAAAGGACAAGAGGGGATGGACCTTTTCACTGGAGAAAGCAGTATTATAGATTAGCCTATGGACTCATATTTTGGCCAAAAGTGACGGTTTAAAGTTAAAACGTCTTAATGATGGATTTGTTTCTCATAAACATGCAGCTTTTCACTTCACAAGATGTTAATTGATGGACTTCATTTTTCATTGAAGTTCATTTTTGGGTGAACTATTGCTTAGTAATATAGCAACCACCAAGAAGTGCACTAGCAACCAAATGTATTACGATTACAATACTAATTTTACTACCTATTTTATTTCCATTATGTAACATATTTCCCAGTGAAACAATGTTCAATGAGAAAATTGTTTTTGATTTGAATATTTGCACTGATAAATCATTTACAAAAAGACCATGTATATGTAAGGGTTAATATGTATGTAAAATGTAGTATTTAATGTAAAAATACCTTTAAATATATTTGTTTATAATTAATAAATATAACTTTAAACATTAATTGCATACATTCACTAAATTTAGTAAATACATCTATAACTAACTACATTTAAGGATATTTTTTAAGCGGGTGGATTTAGGTTTGTTGTCATCGTTCGACAGCATGACTATTGGGTCAGTTCTGTTCATTCACCCCTACATGAAATATTAATGATTTTGTTCTTGCTGCAGCAATAATTCATGTAACAGACTTTTAAAATGCACCTTTAAATGTTTGATAACTGCTGAAACGGTGCTCGTGGCCATTGGGGAATATATGGTAACTGGGGTATTTCTTTATCCAGTAACTCCTGTACTAACCCAGATTACAGCCGATTAGTGTCAATGAGACAGAGACATATTCATTTTAAACCATGCCTGCTGATTAGCATATGAAAAGCATCGTCTGTAACTAAGTTTGACATACACTTGAAGAGATCATGTGTTTTGTTCATCTGAATATTACTTTTTTTTTTAAAAATCAGAAAAAGAGAAATCACAAATCTGTTTATGGCGTCAGTTGTTTCTTCAACACAGCTATGAGATTAAATGAGAAAATGGAGAGTTCCTGGTCTCCAGTTTCTCCTGTCTGAGAAAAACACCCCAGTAACATCAGACGTGTCTCCATTAGCGTTTCAGAAGAGATCTCAACAATGTCTCAAACTATGCCCAAATTTACCAAGATACCAAAGTCTGCAATCAAAAGTCATCAATCTCAAAATGACAATACCAATTTTAATTTATAGCTGTATATTCTTACTGTATATCAACAATGATCTCATTGTGTCTTTTTTTTTGCTTCATGAGACCTGATTTGATCACGAGGCCATTAGAATTGAGAACTGACACAGTAAATATATGCATTTAAAATGTACAAAACAGACAATAAATATTGAATGGGCATATACAAACTGTCTAATAAAAAACTCTAGAAAGCCTGTAATGCAAACTAAAATCTACTTGCTTGCTATTTTAAAAAATGATTCAAATTTGTCCAGCCACAAATTCCTGATTTAATAGTAAACACAAAAAGAAAGCAAAATATGCACCTCATGTCATTTCTCTAAGCATTCTGATGGAATGCACATTAACATATAATTTCACAAAGTGCTGAAGAGAGCCAGCAGTGAAATCACATGCAGAGGTAATTATGACAAGGCCAGAGGTTATGCTGTTATTAATGAAAATATGAGGGTGGTCTGTCCAGATGTATGAGAAAATGCAGTTTCATATAACAGTTTTTCTAAGTGCTGAACCTCTGCATAACCAAAACTCCTGACTTAAACTTGCTCAGGATGAAAATATCTGTTCCTGACTAGACATACTGATAAGACTACAGTTTCCATCCACTGCATGGAGATTTAGCATGAAAAAAATCCATATCAAACCATCCTAAAACCACATACATACTTCAAAGCTTAATCATTAAGAATTCTGATGTATAATATATATGCATGATACAATGTCCATTACGCATAAACAAAACAAAGGCAGACTATTTGTAAATCATAACAGGTCATATTAATCATCCAGTACAAAGCCCAGAATTATAATAACTGTAGACTCGCTATCGCCCTCTACTGGCCTGCACTTACATTACTATTTACACCACAACAATTACATTTCTAATCAATCAGTGTCATTAATTGTAAAGTGAATAAACAGCCTTAAAACAAACATGGTCAATGGAAACCAATTTTTCAAAACCACGTAAAAATATTAAACATCATGCTGAAAAATCTCCAGAAACAACTTTCTGTCAAACTCACTTACGACCGTAAGCTACCTTAACTCGCACTTCTGCTTGTAAACATGGTCATACTTTGTAAGGAAACCCGTAAGAATGATCTTACCTCTCCAGTCAGGTGGATCCAGGAGTAATTTCAGTGTAAGAGATGTTCAGAAGTCTCTGCTGAGGTCTGTGAAGGCATCTGAGCTCTCGCCGACAGCACCGCCTCACACCGGGACGAATCCTACTACTGCTGCTACCGCTCGGCTCATGAATATTAATTAGGGCGTGCTTGCCATTGCTCCGTAACGCGCCTATGAGGAAGGTTTTCTTATGAATATTAATTAACTTATGCTGACGTTGCTTCGTAGTTTTCCAATGGCTCATTAACATTAAGTAACAAACACATAAAACTAATAAATTCGCCCCTGGGAGAGGAAAATCTAACGGATCTTTACAAACAACAATCAATCACTGATAAATTCTTCTGCAGAACTCAAAGAAAATAAGCTCTCTTAAAAAAACACTTCTAATTCTGACTACTATATTTATTAGCTAACAGGCCTATTTATTTTGACTTTAATTTGAATTCTTGATATATTTTTTCATAATTGTCTCAAATGTCTTCATCTCAAGCTTGCTCTACACTGATACTTTTGTCTCCTTATTAGAAACGTATCACTAATCAAAGTGCCCAAAGTGGAAGAAACATTCATAATTTTATCCTTAAAGGTTCATGTCTGTATTTGACAAGCAATATTAATACTAAATAAAACATATTTTACCATTTAGCGATGAAAAAATGCTTTGACAAGGAATGAGCTGGTTCAACGGCTGAGAGATCATGTGAGGTTGGATAATGTGGTATTTGGCACATGAGGCAGGTATTGGGGTTCAAACACTATTACGGGGAATTTGCCAACTGGAAAGCCATCAAGGCCCTTTTACCGTCTAATCAGATGTTTTTAAAGGATTACTTGAACAAAAATTCTGTGTGATATTCTCAAAGGCATTAAGTACTGCTGAGGGAAGGTATTGTACTCATGTTCTCATGTCTCAAACCTGCCAATCAACAGAGAAATGTCATTGATTTGAAAAATGATTTGAATAACACTGCATGACTGACAGACATCATCCTGAGATCTGAGAAAATGGAAATTAGAAATCAGCAACTGTCCATCACAATAAGTACAGGCACTTATGTCAGTTTGAATGAGAAGTATGAGTACACTAGTGGACTTTACCGATTGAGCTGTCAATCATAGCCTATTATATGCTGCCACAGGTGTATTGAAACTCACCATTAATTTCTGCTGTAAATCTTTGAATGATGAAGTTTACTGAAACGCCTGGAAATCAGATGAAATGAACTCAGTGGAGTCCTAAACGCCCTCTGAGTCTTCAGTATTAAAAACAGATCTCTGTAAGAACAGTCAATCCATGGACGATCGACAGCCAGAGCTTGTCTTTACATTATATTAACTACAGTTCATCACAGATCTGAAGCTGCTTTGAAGCTCATCTTTGATATCTGATTGATGATCTCTGTTGGTTTTGTGAGCATGTAAAAAACTCAGCTGTGTGTGAGCATGTGTGTGTGTGTGTGTGTGTGTGTGTGTGTGTGTAGACACAAAGAAACAAGACAAAGACGTTCACTTCAGCTATTTACACATCTAAAGAAACATCTATCATGAAAGCATGCCCGGGTCATATTTCACCCCAAAATCAAAAGAAAGACATATATTTCAATAAAAATATTTATATAAAGTAAGCGAAGGCTATGATTAAAATCATTGTTAGTCCAAAATGAACAATTTGCTGGAAATGTACTCACTCTCAGGCCATCCAAGATATAGATGAGTTTGTTTCTTCATCAGATTTTGAGAAAGTTAGCATTCCATCACTTTCTCATAAATGGATTAATGAATTAGTCATGTGGATTACTTGTGGATTATTGTGATGTTTTTATCAACTGTTTGGACTCTCATTCTGACGGCACCCATTCACTGCAGAGGATCCATTGGTGAGCATGTAATATAATGCTAAATTTCTCCAAATCTGTTCAAAACAAACTCATATAAATTGGTGGGGCTGCTGTCAGGAAAATAATATCACAACGCACATAAGAGAAATCTTCATGAGGTTGATTGTCTTGATGCAATGTTTTAGTTCTTTTGATTTTGAGGTGAAACTATGCACTTTCATAGTTATCTTCTCTATTATTTTTTCATTAATTCAACAGATTATGTCAAATTTGTGATTATATTTTCATCTAATAACCTCATTCTAGAATACAAAAAAAAATAATATAAAAAAGTATTAAGCACATGTGGACAGCCTCAGTTTAATGCCATGCATTTATATGCTATTTACTATGTATATGCTTTATGTTGTATGTTTAGACGTCATGTGGCAAACCAACACAATACCAAACCCTCAACTCATATTTAATGTTTGCTAGGTTGCATTTTCTATTACCTTGCAAAGTTTTGTTTTCAGATTTTGGGCATCATACAACCTGTCTATTTAGCTTCTCTCTGTTTGCACTACAGCTTCTACCAAATGACATGAATTTGCACCAAGTTTGATTGTGGAGTGTTTTCTATCCTAACCGTGCATGATTATATGGTTAGTTATATTACTAGCATTTTGCAAGACCTGTGACCCATTTTTTGATTTTAACCCACCAGTTGAGAATCACTGATGTAGTCAATGGAGATCTAAACGCTTTCACACATTCAGGCACAGATATTCTGCAATAATTACGCTGGCTGAGAAATTCTGATGGATGATTATTATAGGATGTCCGTCTCTATACCCACACACAGCACTGATGCCCTTCTATTTTCAGAGTCGCAGTGATTAGCCTCTTTAATCAGAGCTGACAGCGAGAGCCAAAGAGAGATGTCGTATTGGAATACTGCATGGATGAATTGGAGCCGGAGTGTGTTTATGAGTGATAGAGGCATGTAGGAGTGTGTGAGTGTGTGAGTGTGTGTGTGTGTTTGATTATGTGGGTGTGTCATTTCCAGTCACTCGTTCACTGCCAGTAGAGAAGAGAAAAAAAAGTATAATTTACTAGAGTCAGGGTGAATATCATGATCTCACCATCTCGCACGCACACGCACACGCACACACACACACACATCTGTAGCTAAAGAGAAATGATGTAATTCCTCTGTCTTCCTCACCTCCTTCTTGGTTATTTCTTGGACTGCATCTCCTAAATATGACTGTGATAGTTTTCTGATTCCTCTCCTGGGATGCATTTGATTAAATCATTGTGTTGAGTTGAGATGTGTTGTGTTTAGATCTGACAGCATTCAGAAGTAGGGCACAGTAGGCATCATTACGAGGTCAGCACTCTTTCTCTTATCATTCTCTCCTCCTCTGCACTTACAGGCATTAATATTACATGAGTATGAAAGATTGAGTATGAATGTATTTGTTCATTTTTTCTGTCTTTCTTTGATTTAGTTTAAGATGAAAAATGAATTGGCACTATTCACCGCTGTTCTCTAACCTTGTGAAGTACATGAAGATTTATGAAGGTTCGTTGTCACATGCTTCAGCCAATTCATTGCAGTTAGCACTCATGTAGTCATTCAATGGATGAAGCTTTTTCAAAGTGAACTTGAGAAGTTTTGAACCCAAGCATGATTTGAGAGGTATGAAGAAGTGAAATATTGACTTCAGTTTCACAAATAACTATCGGTTGATCGAGACGACTCCGAATACAGAGTCCTACGGATCACTTTGATATGTTTATGGTGATTTTTTGCTATTTTTTGGCCTTGATAGGCCTTTTTCACTAAATACTTTATACTACTAAATTTACTTTTTTATTGTTTTTTATTTAACTGTCCCTTTAACTGCTAGTGATTCTGGTAACACTTTAGAATAGGGAACACTTATTCACTATTAACTACGACTTTTCTCTCAATAAATTCCTAATTTGCTGCTTATTAATAGTTCGTAAGGTAGTTGTTAAGTTTAGGTATTGGGTAGGATTAGGGATGTAGAATAAGGTCATGTAGAATAAGGCATTAATATGTGCTTAATTAGTACTAATAAATGGCTAATATTCTAGTAATATGCATGCTAATAAGCAACTAGTTAAGAGACCATAATAAATAATGTGTTACCGTGATTCTTTTTGTTGCAGTTACCATTCAAAGGTTTAAGATTAGTAAGATTTTTGTTTTTTGTTATTGTTTTAAGAAATTATAGAGTTTTATTCAGCAATTTTTTTAAACTTTCTATTCATCAATGAATCCTTAAAAAATGTATCATGGTTTCCACAAAGATATAAGCAAAACATTGATAATAATAAGCAATGTGTCTTGAGCAGCAAATCCAGGATCATGTGACACTGAAGACTGTAATGATGCTGAAATTTCAGATTTACATCACAGTAATAAATTACATTTTGCAGTATACAATAGAAAATGTAATAATATTTGACAACATTATTGTTTTTGTTTGCTCACCAAGACTACATGCATTATATATATATAATGAATGTGAGAATTCTTTCAAAAATGACCCCAAACTTTTGAATGGTATAGGGTACGTTTTATTTTAGTTTATGTTAGGAGAAGTTGGATTTCCTGTTCTGTTTTTGATCTTGCACTAACACTTTTCTCTTTCTCTGTTCCAGCAGTACAATCATCCCTGTCAGCTGCTCTTCCTCGAGTTGCTGTGGTCAGCAAATCAAAAGCTGTGCTGTGTGTCTGTCGTCTTGAAGATGTCTGCATTGATTCATGGATTATTCAAGCATTTACGTAACGCACATAATGCACATATACTGTAGATAAGAAAGCAGGTCATCAGGGTTAATGTGAGCATGAAGTCAGAATGTAAAAAGTTTGGGGTCGGTAAGATTTCAAATTGCTTTTGAAAGAAGTTACTTATATATTTTAAAATGTAATTTATTTCTGTGATCAAAGCTGAATTCTCAGCATATACTCCAGCCTTCAGTGTCACATGATCTTCAGAAATCATTCTAATATACTGATTTGCTGCTCAAGAAACATTTCTGATTATTTTCAATGTTGAAAACAGTGCTGCTTCATATGTCTTGTGGAAACCATTATGCATTTTTTCAGGTTTCTTTAATGATCAGAAAGTTAAAAAGAACAGCAATTACTTGAAATACAAATATAACATTATATATGTCTTTAGAGATCAGAAGAGGACGGGGTATACATTATATAGTGTATTTACGTTTTTGCATTAAAATGTAAAACACACTATAAGTGAATTTGATTTTATTTTTGTTTAAATATTTACACATTTTTAAAACAGATAATGCAGTTGGATATATTGTAATGCATCATTTACTTTTGGCCCATGGCCCTCAGTCAAGTTTGATTTTTGGCCCTTCATATTAAACGTTTCTTGCTTTAAGCAAGTGTTCATTTCTTTAAAAAAAAAAATCTCTGACCCTAACTTGAATGGTAGTGTATTTAAAATACATTTCTGGTCTTACTGTGCACAATTCAACAGTAAAATATTAGTTTTCATAATCTTTCATCAAAATGTAAAACTTGCCCCACCCTGAAACAACTTCTCTTTCTTGCTGACATCTCATAGGTTGTGTGGGCTTTTATTAAATACAGTCAGAGCCAATTCAGCAGTGTTTCAGGAGGAGAGAAGTCCACTGTTCACAGTCCACTGCAAACTCAAATAACTCTGTCCTACTTGAGAGAGTTTGCTGGGTGATTTTCAAGCCAGACTGACAGTACAAGACTGTGATTAATAATATTAGCCATGTTGAGCAGTGCTTACATATTGATCATTCTTTTTCAGTCAAATAGTGTATTATCCATCAGAAATCCCCTCTGGTTCTGGGTGGACAGATGATTAGTTGGCCATTACAGCTAAATCTTCTGATATTCATTTTCATAACTAATGTCAATGTTCTGAGCCTGTCAGTGCAGAAAGTAATTCTGAGGAAAATTAAGAGAGGAGTGTTATAAAAATATAAGCTGATGGTCTGGCTTACAAAAGAGGACCAATTTTTAAAGGGATAGTTCCAGTTGTTGTGAACTACTTTGACTTTAAAACCATCTCTTGTTGATTTTCTCAAGCATGTCATACCCAGATTTCTATCGCCTCAGTGTCTGACTGTTTGAGACACAAAGCTGTAGCAGATCCATCAAAAGAGAGCCGTTTTATGCAATGTGAATCATAATGTGAGTCATACCGACACAACACTGCTGTCAACATGGGAATTAAACCGAGCGAAACAGGTTAATCTTCACCTCTCTGTACTTCAGTCTCCTAATACTATGAAAGGTGACTGTTCGTAATGGATTTGTGTGATCAAACAGGCTCTTAACATGTGTCGACATTAACATCACTAGAGGTACAGAAGCAGTGAACCCTCTCAACTTCAGATTTCAGCAACAGCAAGATTTATGTCTGCACATGTGTAAAAATACACCAATCTACTGCTTCAAATTATTATTATTACTCTGAGACCAAACAGTAACTTGTTCTATGGAGCTTTCAAGTTATGGCTTTGCCAAGACAACATCTACATGTGTCATTAAACTTCATATGTCTAGTTTTGTTTCTTAGTACATTCATTCTTAATGCCATGTTGTTTTGTGATTTGCTAACTCTTAAGTTGTGATCACATTCTACACTTGATTACAAAAATTAAAAGAGCCAGGAATGAATAAAAGGGCTTTTTCATCTGTATTTTTGGAGCTGAAATGCACTGTATATTTAGCACAATCTAAAATCACTGCCTTGATGATCTTCACATGCGTCTCTGTACGTCAGATTAAGGGCAATTCCAAAGATTCCCTTTCAAGAATTAAATTCAAATGAGCAACATTTAACTAATCTTTTATATATATAAAAAATCTTCTTTACTTTCATTATTTTATTAGAAACGTCAGGCTTCAGTACTGTTTTTAAAACAAGTTGTTTGGCCAAGAAAGAGTGTAGCTACAGAAAACTGAATTGAAACATGTTAAAACAGCTCAATTAATCCAAGAGGCTGGTCTTCATTAGCAACACAAACAGCATCAGGAGAAGCATTTGATCCTCTTTCATTTTCATTGCTCTTTCTGGAAATCCTTCACTTGATCAGCATTCATCACTTCTCATTTGAAAGCAGATTAAACTCACCAAAACAGACTCGACTTTATTAATGTAATCATAATCATTTTGATGGGTTCTATGCGTAATATTATAAATAAATGTCCCCACATGCATATAAAACTGATTTTTACATTACTCTGTGTGTTATACAGATAAATGTTCAAATATATGTCAGGAACAAAAATATTTATTTAAATGTATTTTTAATACATTTTATATATCATATTCTTTTCCCCTATTTTGTCAAATATTTTAAAATGTGAAGGTTTAAACTAAACACTTGAAAGATGGAAAGACTAAGAATGAATTTTTCATTTATTGTGATGACAAGCTACCAAAACTGTGTCAGTGTTCCACAATAACATGAATAAACCTTGTTTCTGAAGTGATGTGCACAGTGTTTTACAGTCCACAACACAATGAATGATAAAAGAAAGATGAGATGGTAGGTGCTTATTAAATATATATGAGGCAAACCTCAACCTGTGCTTTTAAACGCCTCTGAAAGAAGAACTTCTTCAAATGACACAGAAGCACCTGAGATGTGTTCTTCTCTCGGGTGAGTTCTGCTCCAGTGACCCGCAAGAAAAGTGGAGGTAAAAATAAGAACTATTCTCCGCAAAAAATGACTCTTTTGTAGGGAAAAAGTGAAGTTGTTTAGAAAGTGAAAACACTGCTCACTAAAAACTCTCCTGTCATTGATCGAAATACAGGTGATAAACTATTTGCTTTTATCTCTCACAGTGGCATATAGAAGCCTATTAAATATAAAGATTTTTGTTAGAATTATTACTTAGAATCGCTTTTTTAAATTATAATTATTTCATAAATGTTTGCTTTTATAGGCCTGTTAAGAAGTCATGAAAAGTTACATCAACGTGACAAAAGAAAGAATAAAGTAGTTTAGCGCCATCTGTTGTTTCTAAACATGCAGCAAACAGTTGTCAATGGTTTATTAAATTGATTTGAATCATCACAATCGTGATAAGTGTCTTCTGAACTTGTGTAACATATGGTCTGTTCATAATAATTTTGTGAACAAACAAGGTTAAAGAAATTCATCTTTATCTTTTCTGAATTGCATTCAGAAAATCCTTCACCCCCAGTAAGTTATTTGTATCTAAGTTTATGGATATTCACCCAGAATGCTCTTTTTGTGGATCTGAAAATGAATCAGTGCTTCATTTGTTCTTTAGATGTCCCTTCACAGTATTGGACAGAGACAATTTTGATCTTTACATCTTTAATAACCTCAATGATATTACTGAAGAAATGCTCGTGTTTCTGGTTCTGCTCTTATAATGCTTGCTTGGAAAAGGTCATATTCACAAGTGTAAAGTTACAGCCTCTAACCCAAATGTTATTGTATTTTGCTCTGATATTGAAAGTTTTGATTCCCTGTGTAAATTAAAAAGAAACAAAAAAGCAGTTAAAACATAGCAGATTTTAAATAAGATAATTGATTCATCTGTGAACAGAGATACAATGTTTAGATGAGGTTTCCTACACTTGAGTCAAAAAATTGTATTTTTTACTATTATATTTATCTATGTATTTCATTGTTTGAATGAATGAATGAATGAATGAGGCATTTATATAGCGCTTTATTGTGTATTGTTGTACACCCAAAGCGCTTTACAATCATATGAGGGGGTCTCTCTTCAACCACCACAATTTAGTTTTTATATGATTGTTATTGTATTTTATTAGTATTTATTTTATCTTGTTGATTTATTATCTTATGTTTAACTTGTTAAATCCCTCACAACAGGTTGCTTGTTCTTACTCACTGTTCAAATCAACTATCACTGAACCTTAACAGTATGTTTTCAAATGTTACTTGCAAAATATTAATTAAAAAAATGTGTCTTCTGAACGTTCACATATCAGAATATAAAAATATTTTTATAAAATAAAGGAACAATTAAATGAAAAAAAATCGAATACAATGATTAAAATCATTTTCTACTAAAAACATATTACAGTGCATCAAACGATCAAACATCAATATGTATTGTGATTCAAGGAAATATTTCTATAGCTACAATTACATGTCAGTGCATATTTCAGAAATATGGTCAAGCTCAGTCACTTGTACATTATAATTATTATTTGGTAAGGAAATAAACAAAGATATGGGATTTTCATAATTGTAAACATTCTCTAGTGAGGTGCATAAGGTTTTGTGGCAAAACATCAAAAACTTCATTGAACGATTACTCATTTTTTTATGTTTTACCAGCTCAAACAATATTCTAAAGATTATTTTTCTTTGTTTTTAACATTTTGATTAGAGCCTGAAGAAACCAAATTTGACATTGTGATAAAAGAACGCAAATGATTTTCATCTTATAAAAGTGTGAGTTTAATATTTTATCCAATCTATTAATGTAATATAGATATGGAAATATATCGCATATATTTTAGGAATGAACGAGCAATGGCCTGTAATCTCTAGAAACGCTGCTCTCTACCACAAAACTACATTTCCCAGAAGGCTTTGAAACAGGAAGTGGCGTCACTGAATCGGTTGCGCTGCTACGTGTTGGTTCGGACGAGGCAGGAAGTTGACATGTCACGGTTGCTGTATTGTTTTTTACACGCTGAATAAAAAGAGCTTTCCTTTATTAGTTGCTGATACTGCCGTAGAGCAGGTAAGTGTCATATTTATACACACCGAGCAGGAGCGACATGGTAGCTAACTTGTTTACCGGGTTATTATGTAGGATCGAGGCCCATGTAACAGCACAACCACTCTAATGCTTTGGATTTTACATGGTTTGTTCTTAATAAAACATACCCTTTTACCGATACTTTAACAATAGCAGGTTTACTTTTAAAACAGTGATTTGGGTTTGTTGCAATGTTAAAGATACTGTAGCGTTGCTGTCAGTTGTGCTGTGTAAAGCAAACAAGAGTAAAAGGACTGATCTTGGATCAGCTCTACATGTTTACACAGCAGATCATATGTGTAGGAAGCAGAAGAACTGATTAACTGACAATACATTTGATTATGAAGCTTAATACTTGATCATAGACTATAGCACAGGCTTCTTTCAACTATTTTCATGGACAGATAATAGATGTAGTGTTCTAGAAGTTTTCAGACAGAGACAGATCTACTGTACTGCCTACTTCAGCACTTACTGTAATGGAACTGTTGAAAAGTTGGACTTTTTTCGTTTTGTCAATACAGGCAAAGCTATAAATGTTGGTAATGACCCAGCCACTCAAATTTAGTCACATAGTTTATTCCTAATGTGATTTAAGGATACATTTAGGAAGGTTTGTGCGTTATATTTGGGCTAATGCTTTCACTATTTCAGAAATGAATAAATCTTTCTTTGGTTTGCTCGTGTTTATGTGTTTGTAATATCTACATTTCTCTCTTATCCCACCGCAGTATGTTGCCGACGAGTTCCCCGCAGATCCACCAGAACGGCAGCCTGAGCGCGCGGGATGCAGCGCGGCACACGGCCGGAGCCAAGCGCTACAAATACCTGCGGCGACTCCTGCATTTCAGACAGATGGATTTTGAGTTTGCCGTGTGGCAGATGCTCTACCTGTTCACATCGCCACAGAAAGTGTATCGCAACTTCCACTACCGCAAACAGACCAAAGACCAGTGGGCTCGGGATGACCCTGCGTTCCTGGTGCTGCTCAGCATCTGGCTGTGTGGTGAGCACTTTTGGTGGAAACATGGGAAGGGTTTGGAAATGAAACTTACATTGGCTCGCTAATCATGTTTTCTCTGCAGTGTCGACGGTGGGCTTTGGTCTGGTTCTAGAAATGGGTTTTGTGGAGATGTTGAAGCTGTTGCTGTGGGTGGTTTTCATCGATTGTATCGGAGTCGGATTGCTCATATCCACACTCATGTGGTAAGGAATCACACTCACAAAGGCTGCCAAAAATGTGTGCATGACCTTACATTTTTTCTCAGTCGCTTTGGTGCATTTCTCGAATCATCCTTAATATTTGCAAAGAAGTATGTGCATTTCTCAAAACAATTTGTATAAACAGCACTGCACAATGGATTTCCTGCAAAAGCCTGTAACTTACTCAAAATCTTTAGTTCATTTCTCAAAAGTTAGTAAGTATTTATGTCAATGAACATATCAGTGCCATCAGAATGAAAAGTCCTTGTGTCATTGTTCACAAACAAGATAGTCAAAATGCTTAGTCATGTTGTCAATATAACAGTGTGTTAGTGTTACCTGATGTAAATTATGGCAACAGTTTGGATGACAGTTACTGTACTGAAATGCAGAAGGCTGCACTTCTTATGTATGCCATATATCCATTTCAAAAGTACAAATTTACACATTACTGTATGTGGGATATTGATTGAAAGAGACTGTTTTGAAATGTTTGAATTATTGAGGATATGGTCGATCTCCCAATATTTAGCTGCACCCTTCAGCCATTGTAAGGCCACGATTGACAACATGGTCCACAACAGTGGCCCTTATTTCATCTGATATGCACCTATGTACTTGGCCTCTTCTGCCTCTTCCTCTGTTTTGCCTCTGTACACTTCCATGCATCCTTACTCCTCTTCTTCCTCTCGTCTGTTGACCCTGATGGTTTTCTGGATGTTCATCCACTGTCAGAACCTTTGAGCTATTTCAGAAAACTGGTTTATCATTGGTTGATCTACATTCTCTTCATTAGTGAAAGTCAACATTCACTTCACAAATTTACAAAAAGTCTAATAGAAATGTGTAGAAAATATGTTTGACAGTTTATGACAACTAGATCAACCATTCTGCTTTTATTGTCTTATACAATGAACTAATGACTAGATGTTTTGAGGGGAAAGACTATAGCACAGTTAACTATATTATACATTTTGAGCAACATGACATTAGCAGATTATTTTTTCAGAATAAGGTCTTATTTGCAAAGAGAAATTTACATTTTACATTCTTAAGTTTACTTTATTATAAAATAACCCTTAGCAGGGTGGTTATGACCACAGCATGAAGCAATGTTGTTACCATTAACTAAAATGTATTATTAATTATTTTTGGTAATTGATATAAGGCTTAAATAAAGTAAAATATAAATATTGGATGTAAAACTTTCACTTCAAAATCTAAAATAAGAAATGTTGCTAAAATTACTAAAATAAAAATTAAACTAAAAATAAGTAGACATTTTCAGCAATTGAAATAAAGTTAAAATAAAATAAAATCTAAATATTAAATGAAGAACTTAAAGCTGTAGTCTGTAACTTTTTTTGGTCAAAAATGATCCGAAATCAATATTTGAGAGAATACATAACCAGCCAGTGTTCAAAACTATCGCCTTGCTTTAACCCGATTCATAACGGTTAGTTTATAATAATGTTTTCTAATTTGAGTGGGACGGGTATGTTTTCGTGGGAAATTCGAGCATGGCACTGCGTCATTACGTCACGTCTGTAAACATGAAGAAGTTTTCCCGGCTAGTAGGCGATCGCATGTGAGGATCCTGCAGGTGACGGATCGTTTAGCCTTTTCTCACAGCAGCTGGAATAATTAAAAGTATCATTTTGATGGTGGATTGTAATCCAGAAAAGATTGTGTTTTTGAAACACATGTGAATGAAATTAAATTATATTCCCGTTTTAAACGTGCTTCTGATTACAGATTTGTATTTTAAAGAAAACCAGTTTGAAGGGAGCTAGTTTGCTTTTTGGGTTAAAATAATTTCTTAATATGAAATTCTAATGGCATGACAATTAGATATTAGACTGAACAGAAATTGAAATCTACACGTTAATACACACTATACTCATAGTCACAAAATGTTGATGTTGTTAACATTACTAATTTGAGAATAAAGTATAACAATAATAATAATTTGCACGGTTTGATGTGATATGAGCTAACCAATCTTTAGATTAAATCACCTTTGGTAGCGTGATTTATGGTAATGCTTTTTTCCTCAGTTGGTCAGAACAAACGTGGCAGACTTGTTACTTACTTGTTCAGATGACCATATCCGGTGAAAATTCTTATTTGGGTCATATATTCCAAGATGTAGGCTAGAATCTGTGATTGTGAAGTACAGTAAACATCCACACCGGTGCAGTGACTGACAGCTACACATTCACCTCAAAACATTAGATTCATCCGTGCTGGAGCCGTGCTGGAACACCGGATCACAACCCCGCGCACGGAAGATAATTCCGCAAGAAAATGCAATTCCAGGTTTTCAACAGAGATGGCGACAAAGAGGCACAACTTACGGACTGCAGCTTTAAACTTCAAAAACTGCAGCTAACGGAAATAAGTTCATTTAAAGTACTAAAACTGAAATAAAAAATTAAATAGATATATAAATAGGTAAATAGAAATATGTAAAAAAAAAACATTACAAAATACAACAAAATAAACTAATAAAAATGGCAAAAGCAAAAGACAAAATTAGTCAAAGTAAAATTAAAACCAAAAAAAATGTTTTAATAAATACTGTAATATATAAATGCTAAAAATCTAAATACTAAAAAAAAACTAAATTTGACTTGCTGACTGTACGTTGTCCTGTATAATACATCATTTCTTACCAAATAAAAAATGGACATGATATACTGGTCTGACTTATTTTATTATGTATTTTTAATATTCAGGAAATCAGTTGCCTGGGGTTTCCAGATTGTACAGTTTAGTGGTTATTATATACAATAGTTTTTGCTATGACTGACAAATCAGAATGAAGTACTTTAAAGAATGATGTAATCAGCCTAATTTTACTAGAATATATCATTGAGTTGTGACTGTAAAACTGTACAGTAATCCCTGTTTTTCCTCTCCAGGTTTGTCACAAACAAATATCTACTGAAACATCCTGGCAGAGATTACGACGTGGAGTGGGGCTACGCGTTTGACGTCCATCTGAACGCTTTCTACCCTCTCCTGGTCATTCTGCACTTTTTACAGCTATTCTTCATCAACCGTAAGTAAACAGGTGGAAACATGAAGATAATAATGTACTGTTTGGACTTTGTGAACACATCTTTTGCACTCTTTTGACAGATGTGGTGGTTGTAAGTTCAGACTGGTTCCTGGGTTATTTTGTGGGAAACACCTTGTGGCTGATTGCCATCGGTTACTATATTTACATCACATTCCTGGGCTACAATGGTGAGTGATGTGATCGCTGGTTATGACCGTGTATTTTTACCATCCACAAGCTAACATTATCTAGTTTTCTCTCTTGTTTCTTTAGCACTTCCATTCTTAAAGAACACTGTGGTGCTTCTGTATCCCTTCGCTTTGCTCGGACTCCTGTATGTTCTCTCCATTTCACTCGGCTGGAACTTCACTAAAGGTCTCTGCTGGTTTTATAAGCACAGGGTCCAGTAAAGGACAGCAGAACACATGAAGGACATTGCTTCAGTACACATGTGCTCTTAAAGACGGATGGAAAGTGTGTTGTCACTCTTGGGACTTTATGACTTTTTGTATAATCTGTAAATATCAGTTTGGTTGTAGAGGAAAAGAATTTCAGTTGTTTATGGTGTCATGAACCTTTTCTTTTTCTTAATTTGATACTCAGCCCTCATTTAATGTTGTGATGTGGTTTTGAAAACGCAAACATGGGGAAAAGTGCATAAAATATCTGGTAGGATGCTGCACTTTTTACTTGTGAAAACGTGTACAATAAAGATATTTTTAAAGAAACAGATTTTTAGTTCATTCAGTGTTGTCGTCTAATGTATTTTGAGATATATGAAATTTAAACGCATGCATATGGTTTCGATCACACAAAATACATTATCCCATTTGCAGCTGCATATATGGTAACATATTCAGGTGTTTATTGAAAATTATGTAAGGGATTCTCTTCTCATTTTTTTTTTTTATTGAATTCTAAAATACAAATCATTTCAGTATGTTCTCAAGACATTAATCATACAACAATGTAAATAAATATGGATACGATAGTAACTACATAAACATTTTTTTTTATATTTAATTATTTTTGATTTTACGTTTTTATTTTACTTTATAGATTCAAAATCAATTTCAAGCTGTTATTAGATTTTTTTTATTATTATTGTACATGCTGAACAATTAACATTCATACCATAATTAAATATTACAAACAGGACAATCACATTTTATGAAAGAAAAGGAATACATAAAGAAAATTCCGTAGAAATCTTGTTTGTTTGTTTTTTTGCTTAGACAACACAAAGGGAGCATAGCCAAGGGATCACATCAAAGTCAAAGTCTGCTTTATTGTCAATTCTGTCACATGTACCGTACATACATACAGAGAATTGAAATTGCGTTACTCTCAGACCCTTGGTGCATACAGATAACACTCTGGTGGGCAGAGCGAGGCTTCGTGAAACACTGAAGCAGTCGAAGCAAATGTGTCGAGGCTTCGAAACATTTCGACACCCGTCTCTACGGTGACACCTAGTGGTCATTTTCAAGTATTTCTCTGAAATAGCGTCGACAAAGACACAGTTAAGCGAATTGACGAATTATAGCGTATGTTGTGTTAGTTGATCCATCAAGTGATTTGGGGGAGTGGTTAGTGTGCTCGATTGGAATGCTGTCTCCTTGGGTTTGAATCCTGGGTGAAGCAGACATCTTCATAAAATTATAATAAAGAATTAAAATGTGTGTTTTTATTGTTCTGTTCTTGTAAAGTGTTGAAACATCGGTCTGACATCTGAATGAACTCTTTGTGAATAAATAAGTGTTATTTTGGTAATGAAAAATAAGCAATAAAATACATCAAGCCACAATGTCTTAATTTTTTTTTTTACATATAGGCTACAGATTTTTATTTAAAAATTTTAATTGTTCTGCTGTTGATGGACTTAGCCTACTTCTTTTTTTACATAGAATATCTCCAGCCTTTGAAAAAAATCCTCTCACAAGGGACAATTATCTGTCAATGTCTATAGCCTATCTATCAATATCTTAATAATAACTTTTAATGTAGCCTAAATATAATTAACCAAATTACACTATAAATATCACTATATCGCAAAATCTCTGTCCTCTCACAAAAACCCACGAAGTGAAGATGCGTTAACTCCACTTTTATACTTTGTGGGAGTTAGGTTGAGACAGATGTGCAATTGTGTGATTTGTTTCCGACCCTGTCAATCAAACGCAGAATCGGCAGGTATGCCACGTCTCGAAACACTTGTGACACGCCCCGATGCTTCGAATCACCTTAGTCACGTGACATGGGTGTTTCGAATCACGCTTCGGAGCAGTGTTTCGAAACATCTGCGCTTCGGGATCTCGACACCGTGTCGAAACGTCAGTTTCGCGTCTGCCATCCCTAAAAAATACAGATAAATACAAATCAAATATATATATATATATATATATATATATATAAAATGCAACTATTACAAATAAGGACATGTAAAAGGGGGAGTCAGAGGGTCAGAGTTCAATGGTGCATGGGGCAAAAGAGAGGAGGGGGGGGGGGGAGCGGGAGAGAGTTGAGCTTCCTGACAGCCTGATGTATGAAGCTGTCCTTCAGTCTGCTGGTCCTCGCCTGGAGACTCCGCAGTCTCCTCCCTGATGGCAGCAGACTGAAGAAGCTGTGTGTCGGGTGGGTGGGATCACCTGCAATGCAGAGGGGTTTGCGGGTGAGACGGGTGCTGTAGTTTTTCTGGAGGGAGGGGAGAGAGACACCAACAATCTTCTCAGCTGCTGAGTGTTGAATGCTGAACTGAAGTCTATGAACAGCATTCTGACATACAAGTCTTTTTTGTCCAGATGTGTGAGTGCTGAGTGGAGGGCAGTGGCGATGGCATCATCGGTCGAGCGGTTGGACCTATATGCAAACTGGAAGGGGTCCAGGGAGGGGGGGAGGACAGACTTGATGTGGTGCGAAACTGCATGACTAGCCGTTCAAAGCACTTCATGAGAATAGGAGTAAGTGCTACTGGACAGTAGTCATTGAAGCAGATGAAGACGACTTCTTCGGGACTGGAATGATGGTGGTAGCTTTGAAGCATGTGGGGACAACAGCCTGACTTAGTGAGATGTTGAAAATGTCTGTGAAGACATTGGTGAGTTCCACTGCATAGTCTCTCAGTACACGCCCAGGAATGTTGTCAGGACCCGGGGCTTTGCGTGCATTGATCCTGCTGAAGGATCTCCTCACACTGTCCGGGGACAGCGTCTTCACCTGGTCACCGGGAGGAGGTGGAGTTCAGCTCGTTCAGCTGGGAGATGGTGCTGTCACAGGTCTGTGGTGGGGGCTTGTAGTCTGTAATGGTCTGTATCCCCTGCCACAGGCTCAGAGTGTCTCTGCTGTCGCTGAAACGATGGGCTATCCTCCTGGAGTACTGTCTCTTAGCCTCTCTGATGCCGCGGGATAGGTTGGCCCTAGCTATCTTCAGGCCCTCCTCATCTCCAGCTCTAAAGGCAGCTTTCCGAGCCTTCAGGAGTCTGTAGACCTCCCCTGTCAGCCACGGCTTCTGGTTGGCCCGGACAGTGATAGTCTTTGTGACCGTTATATCATCAATACACTTGGTGATGTAGGCATTGACAGTCTCTCTGTACTCTTTGAGGTCTGTAGTGTTGTTGTATGTGGCAGCCTGCTTAAACATATTCCAGTCAGTGGTGTCAAAACAGTCTTGAAGTGCCTCTGACGACCCTTCCGGCCACACTTGTATCTGTTTGTGAACTGGTTTGGTGACTTTAACGAGCGGTCTGTATGCAGGCATTAGCATGACAGTGATGTGGCCTGAGGCTCCGAGGTGGGGGAGGGGTAGGGCCTTGTAAGCTCCTCTCTGGGTGGTGTAAACAAAGTCCAGAGTGTTACTGCTTCAGTGATAGCAGAGACACTCGGAGCCTGTGGCAGGGGATACAGACCATAACGGACTACAAGCCCCCACCACAGACCTGTGACAGCACCATCTCCCTGCTGAATGAGCTGAACTCCACCTCCTCCCGGTGACCAGGTGAAGACGCTGTCCCCGGACAGTGTGAGGAGATCCCTCAGCAGGATCAATGCACGCAAAGCCCCGGGTCCTGACAACATTCCTGGGCGTGTACTGAGAGACTATGCAGTGAAACTCACCAATGTCTTCACAGACATTTTCAACATCTCACTAAGTCAGGCTGTTGTCCCCACAAGCTTCAAAGCTACCACCATCATTCCAGTCCCGAAGACGTCGTCTCCATCCTGCTTCAATGACTACCGTCCAGTAGCACTTACTCCTATTCTCATGAAGTGCTTTGAACGGCTAGTCATGCACCACATCAAGTCTGTGGACCCCTTCCAGTTTGCATATAGGTCCAACCGCTCGACCGATGATGCCTTCGCCACTGCCCTCCACTCAGCACTCACACATCTGGACCTTGTATGTCAGAATGCTGTTCATAGACTTCAGTTCAGCACTCAACACAATCATCTCACTAAGCTCATTCATAAATTGGTCCAGCTGGGGCTCAATACGTCGCTGTGCAACTGGCTGTTGGACTTTCTGACCGGGAGACCTCAGGCAGTACGGGTCAGCAGTAACACATCCAGAACCATCACACTGAACACAGGGCCCCCCAAGGATGTGTGCTGAGCCCCCTCCTCTTCACTCTGCTGACCCACGACTGCACACCGTCACACAACTCCAACCTCTTCATTAAATTTGAGGATGACACGACTGTGGTGGGTCCCATCAGCAACAGAGATGAGACAAACTACAGGAGCGAGGTGAGCCGCCTGGCCAGGTGGTGCAGTGACAACAATCTCTCTCTGAATGTGGAGAAGACGAAGGAGATTGTTGTTGACTTCAGGAGAGTGCACACTCAGCATGCTCCTCTGACCATCAATGGTGCGACTGTGGAGAGAGTGAGCAGCACCAAGTTCCTGGGTGTACACATCACAGAGGACCTCTCCTGGACTAACAACACTGCAGCTCTGGCCAAGAAAGCACAGTAGCGTCTCTACTTCCTCTGCAAACTGAGAAGAGCCAGAGCCCCGGCCTCCATCATGTGCACCTTCTACAGAGGCACCATCGAGAGCATTCTGACTATCTGCATCACTGTGTGGTATGGCGCCTGCAACGCGTCCTGCCACAAGACCCTTCAACGCATAGTGAGAGCAGCTGAGAAGATTGTTGGTGTCTCTCTCCCCTCCCTCCAGGACATCTACAGCACCCGTCTCACCCGCAAAGCCCTCTGCATTGCAGGTGATCCCGCCCACCCGACACACAGCTTCTTCAGTCTGCTGCCATCAGGGAGGAGACTGCCAGGCGAGGACCAGCAGACTGAAGGACAGCTTCATACATCAGGCTGTCAGGAAGCTCAACTCTCTCCCGTCTCTCCCCCCCTCCTCTCTTTTGCTTATGCACCATGCACCATTGAACTCTGACCCTCTGCATGTCCTTATTTGTAATAGTTGCATCTGCGTTCTACTGTTAGTGTTTAGTGTTATCTGTATGCACCAAGGGTCTGAGAGTAACGCAATTTCAATTCTCTGTATGTATGTACGGTACATGTGGCAGAATTGACAATAAAGCTGCTTTGACTTTGATGTGATCCCTTGGCTATGCTCCCTTTGTGTTGACTAAGACAGTGATAGTCTTTGTGACAGTTACATCATCAATACACTTGGTGATGTAGGCATTGACAGTCTCTCTGTACTCTTTGAGGTCCGTAGTGTTGTTGTATGTGACATACAAACATATTCCAGTCAGTGGTGTCAAAACAGTCTTGAAGTGCCTCTGACGACCCTTCCGGCCACACTTGTATCTGTTTGTGAACTGGTTTGGCGACTTTAACGAGCGGTCTGTATGCAGGCATTAGCATGACAGTGATGTGGCCTGAGGCTCCGAGGTGGGGGAGGGGTAGGGCCTTGTAAGCTCCTCTCTGGGTGGTGTAAACAAAGTCCAGAGTGTTACTGCTTCAGCGATAGCAGAGACACTCGGAGCCTGTGGCAGGGGATACAGACCATAACGGACTACAAGCCCCCACCACAGACCTGTGACAGCACCATCTCCCTGCTGAATGAGCTGAACTCCACCTCCTCCCGGTGACCAGGTGAAGACGCTGTCCCCGGACAGTGTGAGGAGATCCCTCAGCAGGATCAATGCACGCAAAGCCCCGGGTCCTGACAACATTCCTGGGCGTGTACTGAGAGACTATGCAGTGAAACTCACCAATGTCTTCACAGACATTTTCAACATCTCACTAAGTCAGGCTGTTGTCCCCACAAGCTTCAAAGCTACCACCATCATTCCAGTCCCGAAGACGTCGTCTCCATCCTGCTTCAATGACTACCGTCCAGTAGCACTTACTCCTATTCTCATGAAGTGCTTTGAACGGCTAGTCATGCACCACATCAAGTCTGTCCTCCCCCCCTCCCTGGACCCCTTCCAGTTTGCATATAGGTCCAACCGCTCGACCGATGATGCCTTCGCCACTGCCCTCCACTCAGCACTCACACATCTGGACAAAAAAGACTTGTATGTCAGAATGCTGTTCATAGACTTCAGTTCAGCACTCAACACAATCATCTCACTAAGCTCATTCATAAATTGGTCCAGCTGGGGCTCAATACGTCGCTGTGCAACTGGCTGTTGGACTTTCTGACCGGGAGACCTCAGGCAGTACGGGTCAGCAGTAACACATCCAGAACCATCACACTGAACACAGGGGCCCCCCAAGGATGTGTGCTGAGCCCCCTCCTCTTCACTCTGCTGACCCACGACTGCACACCGTCACACAACTCCAACCTCTTCATTAAATTTGAGGATGACACGACTGTGGTGGGTCCCATCAGCAACAGAGATGAGACAAACTACAGGAGCGAGGTGAGCCGCCTGGCCAGGTGGTGCAGTGACAACAATCTCTCTCTGAATGTGGAGAAGACGAAGGAGATTGTTGTTGACTTCAGGAGAGTGCACACTCAGCATGCTCCTCTGACCATCAATGGTGCGACTGTGGAGAGAGTGAGCAGCACCAAGTTCCTGGGTGTACACATCACAGAGGACCTCTCCTGGACTAACAACACTGCAGCTCTGGCCAAGAAAGCACAGTAGCGTCTCTACTTCCTCTGCAAACTGAGAAGAGCCAGAGCCCCGGCCTCCATCATGTGCACCTTCTACAGAGGCACCATCGAGAGCATTCTGACTATCTGCATCACTGTGTGGTATGGCGCCTGCAACGCGTCCTGCCACAAGACCCTTCAACGCATAGTGAGAGCAGCTGAGAAGATTGTTGGTGTCTCTCTCCCCTCCCTCCAGGACATCTACAGCACCCGTCTCACCCGCAAAGCCCTCTGCATTGCAGGTGATCCCACCCACCCGACACACAGCTTCTTCAGTCTGCTGCCATCAGGGAGGAGACTGCCAGGCGAGGACCAGCAGACTGAAGGACAGCTTCATACATCAGGCTGTCAGGAAGCTCAACTCTCTCCCCTCTCCCCCCCTCCTCTCTTTTGCTTATGCACCATGCACCATTGAACTCTGACCCTCTGACCCCCCCCCCCCTTTACATGTCCTTATTTGTAATAGTTGCATTTTATATATATATATATATATATTTGATTTGTATTTATCTGTATTTTTACGTTCTACTGTTAGTGTTTAGTGTTATCTGTATGCACCAAGGGTCTGAGAGTAACGCAATTTCAATTCTCTGTATGTATGTACGGTACATGTGGCAGAATTGACAATAAAGCAGACTTTGACTTTGATGTGATCCCTTGGCTATGCTCCCTTTGTGTTGTCTAAGCAAAAAAAACAAACAAACAAACAAAAAATTTTTATCAACAGTGATAGTCTTTGTGACAGTTACATCATCAATACACTTGGTGATGTAGGCATTGACAGTCTCTCTGTACTCTTTGAGGTCCGTAGTGTTGTTTTATGTGACATACAAACATATTCCAGTCAGTGGTGTCAAAACAGTCTTGAAGTGCCTCTGACGACCCTTCCGGCCACACTTGTATCTGTTTGTGAACTGGTTTGGCGACTTTAACGAGCGGTCTGTATGCAGGCATTAGCATGACAGTGATGTGGCCTGAAGCCCCGTTCACACTACAAGCGACACTCAGCGACAAAGCGACACAATCCCATTAATTTCAATGGAGAGCTGGCGATTTCCGGCGACACGAGCGACAGCGAGCGATAGCGACCGTTGGTGACCGGATGGGGCGTGTCCAGCAACGCAGAATCCTTCAAATTTATGCAAATGAAGAGCGACTTTCGGGAGCGACAGCCAATAGGAAAGAAGACGGTTGAGCTCACGTGATCGTTCTCCTCTCAGCAGTAGATAAACATACGCAATGGAAAAAAAGTAGGCTCTGTTTCTCATTCATTTTTGTTTGTATGTCCGTATTTAATTTATATTCATATCATATTTAGTCTTTTGCCTCCAAAATGTTTGTATTTAGCGGCAAGAAACCTGATTCGCTGTCTAGGCAACCAGTCGTGAGAAACGCCCACTAGCACCTCATCGCCAGCCCCTGGCGACATGCAGCTAGCTGCTAGTGTGAATGCAGCTCCAGGCTCCGAGGTGGGGGAGGGGTAGGGCCTTGTAAGCTCCTCTCTGGGTGGTGTAAACAAAGTCCAGAGTGTTGTCCCTTGTTGGAAAGTCTATGTGTTGTGACATACAAATCCAGAAAATAATTACCAATAATTATAAATAAACATAATTAATAAACACATACACATTAATAATAAATAAAAAATACCCCCCCCCAAAAACAAACAAACAGAATGTGAATGACATTTCAGAGACATTACAATGAGATTCAAACAATCACAAACAAGGAAAGCATCTAAATGCATGAGTTTTTTTTTTAAATACTTTTAAATATTCTGGATTTTTTATTGTTTATAAAATGAAGAGATTTTAGAAGTGAGTTTACTTACATTTTAAAAAGGGGATAGGAAGCTATTTGCTAATTTTTGTTTGTGAATGAAAAATTTACCATATAAAAAAATATATAGTATGTTCCAGGGGGTTATTTTTTAGACATGCTTGTTTGGTGCGACGTCACAGGTGCGCGCGCACCTCCCTGGATCCCGGTGCTTCTCGGCCACGCGCCTGCGCGACCCCACTATCACACGTGACGTCAGACAGCAGTATGGCGGCCAAGGTGACTCCGGCGACACCGCTTTTGATTTAAAAATTGTGTTTTCATTTTCTTAGCTGTCGACTTTTAATTACACTTGCTGATTTTTAACGGCAGGAAGGCTAATAGATGAGTAAATGGGTGGAGTAAAGACAATGATAAACGGTTTTAACGGACCGGCGCGAGCATCACTGAGCTTATCACTACACTCCCGCTGAGACTTTGACTGAATATAGTGTCTGTGAGGATCATAAAACATATCAGAATTGTGTGTTAAACAGCATTAATCAGCCCTTTAGCGGGCCTTTGTGTTGGTAGAGATGAGCGTTTGTTTATAAATTGTAACTTACTTAGGCGTGTGAGGATCATGCTGTGTGGGCGAAATTGTGCTTATTTTACTCTACAGGGACTCTTATGACTTCATGTGTGTTTTTGTGGAGTAATTACCGACTTGTTATTTTGTGTTTTGTTAAATCTAGGTTATTTTTGTATTGCATACACATTATGTGCAAGGCTTGTGTGTCAGAAAGTCCCAATACTGTTGAATGTGCTCTGAAACAGCAAAGATCGTTTGATATTTAAATGAGCATTTAGAAATAAATGTAGTTTTGAACATTAGACCAGGTCTCGTCTCTCAGTAAAACCTTGTCATCTTTGGACTTGGTGAAAAACCTTTAATAGATGCAGCCTTTAAAAGAGCTCTAAAACTTGCAGTGCATTTCACTAAATATTGTGGTGGTTTTGTGGCTATAATAATAGATTATAGATCTTAAGATTCACAATTCATCTCTATAGAAATCAAGAAACCTTGTTGTTATTCTGTGCTGTTGTTGTTTTGCAGGTGCAGTTAACCAAAAGGGCCGATCCTAATGAGCTGAAGGTCATCTTTCAGAAGGTAAGTTTCAACAGCAGAAAAGCCTAATTTTGGTGTAAAATCAGGTAATGATTATTATTATTTTTTCATTCTTTACACTGTGGTTAATTCCAATGAGAAACCTGGTCTGCAACTTTAGAAGCAAACGTAGATAGTGTCATGACTTTGGCCTGTCATTAAATCTGTATTTCCTTAGTGACGCTGCATTTTTAATTGTCACGCTGTTGTCGTCTCCTTTTTCCCAAAGCAACTCAGAGAAACTCGCATGCTTGGGAAAGTCTAGACACTTGTGTGTGTTTGTGGGAAAACGGTATATTTTGTGTATCCTTCATTTTCAAGCATGAGTAGGGAAAAACTAATCTCCCTCCCTCATTAATGTCAGCCAGGGCTTTTATATTGGTGTAGTAATTTGTGATCATTTCCGCCGGTGAGATCTTGTGCGTCTGTCAGCTGAGAGTAGTTGTTTCTTTGGCTGCGTTGGTGTCTGGTAACTCGGTGACTTGCGTGCGATGTGGCTCTATTAATAGGACTCAAGCGTGTGAGATGGATGTTTAGAGGAAGACCTGAATGTCAGGGCAATAGATGGATGAGTGAAGAATGTCTCGATAAGGTCAGAGGGTCGCTTTAGTTTTTTGTGTCCTGTTTAGCTGCTGCTGATCAAAACTGGGACACAACTCGCATGGCACATGAATATTGATTGTCACCTTTGCCCATTTGTCCAACTAGGCAGAGGTTGGTACTTGGTAAATAAATACAGTTTCAGCTTGCATATTGCCAACACAGTTGTTTGGAAAAAGCCGGTGTTATTTTATATAACCCGACTACTTTTTAGTTTCTTAAATGTCTGCATGCATAATAAAACTCTTCAAGTATGTTACATTGATTTTCAGGTTCTTCTTTGTTCTTTATGCAAATAAATCATACTAATTGCCCTACAAATGAGGAAAATACACATGCTTATTTAATCATGCTTTGCATTAAACACAGATGCTGTAACTGTGTTTGTGTTGTTTTTTCTCAGTATTCCAGTGTGGTGGATAAGGATGGAGAGCGGTACATGACACCCAATGATTTTGTGCAGAAGTTTTTGGGCCTCCACACGCAGCTCCACTACAACCCTAAAACTGTGCAGCTGCTCGCCGGTGTGGCAGATACTACAAAAGATGGGTGAGATGAACATCCAATTTTTTTGTGTCTGTAGTTTTTCTGTGTTCTAATTATTGATGGTTTGATATGAAGCCTAAACCTCAGCTCAGATCTAGAAATTCACCAACTTTCATTAGATTTTCATATATTTTTTGCAGTAGCAGGCAGATGTATATATCAAAATTAAAAAATGTCTGTATTGCACATACACTATTAAATACACTAACATTTGGGTCGGTAAGATTTTTTTCAAAGAACGAGGCTGTACATTTTTGATTTTATTTTTAAATTTAAAAATTTAATTTAAAATAGCTATAATAAGTATTATTGCAATAAAAAATATATTGTAAAATGCAACTTATTTCTATGCAAAGCTGAATTTTCAGAATCATTACTCCAGTCTTCAGTGTCACATGATCCTTCAGAAATCATTCTAATATGTTGATTTGCTGCTCAAAAGCAATGTGTGTGAAAGAGATTGCAGAATGACCATAGGTTTGTGTTTTTAATGTTCCCCATTCAGACTGATCTCATTTCAAGAGTTTCTAGCCTTCGAGTCGGTGCTGTGTGTGCCTGATGCTCTCTTCATCGTGGCCTTCCAGCTATTTGACAAGACGGGCACTGGATGTGTGTCCTTCGGTGAGAACAGCATTGACTGTATATAAATGTTCAGCCTTATTTAAAATGGAAAACTATTCTGTATTTGTACATGCTGACATCAAACTCCATTGAAATCAATTCAAGAGTTTAGAATTTGTGTGGTGTATGGAGATTCCTATGTAGGTCATTCCAGTTCATTCACCTTTTCATTTAATGCTGCCTACAGTATGTAGACAGCAAGGAAGCTCACAGTGTTTTTGACCGTAATGTTTTATTCCCTTTTACAGAGTCAGCTGATCATATTGTAGTTATGCTAAACAAACAAACAGCTTGACCTCGAACACAGAGACATTCATTCACGCACATGTTCACGTGTTCAGAGGACCATTGAAACACCATCAGTAATGTTGCAATGCCCGTTATGTTGTGCAGGAGTGTAAATCTGAGCCTATCCGTGTGTTTACAGAGAATGTGCGTGATATCTTCAGCCAGACCACCGTGCACCACCACATCCCCTTCAACTGGGACTGCGAGTTCATCCGCTTGCATTTCGGCAATGACAGAAAGAAAAGTCTCAGCTACCTGGAGTTCACCCAATTCCTGCAGGTACCACACCCAAACAATTATACACACTCAGAGTTATGTAAATATCATGTTACATTTTTCTTGTTGTTATAAAATATTTTATACCTTAATATAAGTTTTAAATAACATTTATAATAATACTAATAATAATGTAATTAAATGAATACATTTAATGTAAGGACATTTTAATACAATAAACTGTTAATATTTTACTATAATATATATGAAATTGTGGAATTTTATAACATTATTAAATATGATTTAATACATCAAATTATTATAAATAAATTTTAATTTAATATTAAATATTTTAATAATACAATTAAACTGAATAATATTTATCTTTTAATGTAACACTAATAATTTTCATATAATAACTTTTTAATATGATAAAGTATGAATGATATTTTACTACAGTAATGTATCATTGATTTAATTTTACAATTAAATATTTTATATTTCAGTTAAAATAATTACATTTAATAATGTTTATTTTTTGATATAGTAATAATAATAATGTTAATTTAATAATTTGTTAATATTATAAGGCCCCTATAATGGTGTACTTATTTTTTTTTTTACCAGCAGGATCCAAATCTTGACCTTTTGGTCTTTGGCAAAATTTCTATGTAAGTTCATCCTTTAAGCAATAATCTAATTTCTGCTGTCTGTGCTTGTTGTCATAGGAGCTGCAGCTGGAGCACGCGAGACAGGCGTTCGCACAGAAAGACAAGGTCAAGAGTGGCGCTGTTTCTGCCCTGGACTTCAGTGACATCATGTCCACCATCAGACACCACATGCTCACACCTTTTGTGGAGGAAAACCTTGTGTCTGTAAGTGTGCAGCTCTGTTTTCCATCTGGTGAGATGTTTGTTGTGAAGTTACTGTGAAAGGTTTAATGTAAGTGTCCTCTTAGGCAGCAGGTGGCGGCACCTCTCACATGGTGAGCTTCTCCTACTTCAATGCTTTCAACTCTCTCCTGAACAACATGGAACTGATCCGTAAAATCTACAGCACTCTCGCTGGGTCTCGCAAGGATACGCTCGTCACTAAAGGTGTGTACCGTCTGTAACACTTTCCGTTTCTGCTCATCTGCACATCAGAATTGGGTTTTTAAGTATTATCTAACATTTTCTTCATCTGTAGAGGAGTTTGTTCATGCTGCAAATAAGTTTGGTCAGATTACCCCTATGGAAATTGACATCCTGTTCCAGCTATCAGGACTGCACTCCCAAACAGGGTACTTTGCTTTAAAAAAAATTAATTCATCCACACAAACTATAAGCAGCATTATCAGCTCATTATGTGTTTGTTTATGTTATGATGTGTAGACGATTAAACCTGGCTGATATCGAGAGGATAGCACCACTGGAGGAAGGAGCCCTGCCATATAATGTAGCTGAGGTGCAGAGACAGGTGAGTTTATCTGTATGAACGGTCAGATAAGAGACTACTAAGGGTTGTTTAAATGTGTACATTACTGTGAGGAAATTGTAATGTTATCAGTAAGCATGCCTTATCTAACATCACTAATTATGGCACAAAACACGCTTTCACTACTAGGGAATTGATACCACTCTCACTTATTTCAGAAAATGTAATAAAATCGGGTGTAAACTTGATGTTCAGCCTGCTGTCATATATTTCAAATACTGATTGGCCCAAAAGCATTGTGCATTTTTTTTAATACTTATTTCTCGCTGTCTTTCTGTCATTGCAGCATTCACATGCGGACGTTTCTCGGCCTGTGTGGCTGCAGGCAGCAGAGTCGGCGTACAGGTTTACTCTGGGCTCCATCGCTGGAGGTTTGGTTTACAAATTCTGCTCATTTCTTATATTAATTTAAAGATGGCACAAAATGAATTGAGTGCAGTTTTCCATTCGGTGTTATCTATTTCCTCGTGAAAAAGAAGTTGATAGCAGGATATGCCATGGGGACATTCCCTCTTTAAGTTCACGTCGAAGCCATAAACTATGATATGCTACTTGCTGGTGGTATTAGGAGGAGAGACATTACCTTTCTTGAAAGCATTGTACCGGAAAAGATTTTGATATACCAGTGTACAAGATGAGTTGTTAGTATTTTTGCTCTTAATTTCCTAGAAGTGTTAATGTATGTGCATTTTAAGTTAATTTATTGTCATTTTTATGAATCACTTAAATGATTAGAAAAATTGACTGAAAAACACTAAAGTCCAATTTCATTCTTTAAAAGAGTCTTAGGCCCTGTTTACACTAGTTCGTTTTCATTTTAAAACGGCGTTTTAAAATGAAAACGATCCTCGTCTACACTGGCGTTTTCACTGGGTTGCAGAAACGATCTCCGTCTACAACCTAAAACGCATGTCACATGACCATTCATGCAGGTACAACCATAGATATGTATAGGTAGATTCCCTATTATTTAGATGGTGGACGCGTCTGCGTGCTTGGAGCGGTCGAATGGGGAATCTACCTATACATCTATGGGTACAACAATGAGCATGAGCATTGTTTACACGGTCGTCAAGGATACACAGAGCGAATGTGGGCAGCCACGCCATCGTTTTCAAAAGTCTCCGTTTTGGTCTGTTTACACTGAAACACAACCCTGGAGTTTTCAAACTAAACCTGGGTCTGCAGCGTTTTCAAGAGTAGTGTAAACTACATCGTAACCATAGCAAAAGTTATAAAGTTTTGAAATTTTTGAGTTTTAAAACGAAAACGCACTAGTGTAAACGGGGCCTTATTTTTTAGTGTTTCACAGTACCAGTATCATTCAAAAGTTTGGGGTCAATAAGATTTTATACTTTTATTCAGCAAGGATGCATTAAAGTGGTCAAAAGTGACAGTAAAGACTTTTATAATGTTACAACAGATTTCTATTTCAAATAAATACTGTTCTTTTGAACTTTATATTAAAAATGTATGACAGTTTGCACAAAAATATGAAGCAGCACAAATGTTTTCAACGTTGATGATAATCAGCATATTAGAATGATAGAAGACTGGAGTAATAATGCTGAAAATTCAGCTTTACAATAGCAGTTATTTTAAATTGTAATGATCTTTCAAAATATTAATGTTTTTGTTGCATTTTTTTTTTTAAATATAAAAAAAATGCAGCTTTGGTGAGCATAAGGGACTTCTTTCAAAAACATGAAACCTTTCCAACCCCAAACTTTTGAATAGTGTTGCATATCTGTTTTTATTTCAAAAGAACAACCTTTCTTTTCGATGGCCTCTTACAAATGCACAAGATATGCTTGTTTAAATGGATGAGTGTATATGTATTTGAACTTCAGTGAAATGTAAAGTACCCTGTATGTGTGTATGTTTATAGCCACGGGTGCCACAGCTGTGTACCCCATAGACCTGGTCAAGACCCGTATGCAGAACCAGCGCTCCACTGGCTCCTTTGTAGGAGAGCTCATGTACAAGAACAGCTTTGACTGCGCCAAGAAAGTCCTGCGATACGAGGGCGTCTTCGGTTTTTATAGAGGTTGGATTTGTCTTATGCTTTCATCCCTGCTTCAGAAGAACGAAATAAAATAAAGTTTGTCTTCATGTTTCTTAACTTTGATCTTACTTTTTTCCTACTCCTTTCTGTGTGCCTGTGTGTGTTTTTCCTTACAGGTCTTGTACCCCAGCTCATTGGAGTGGCTCCAGAAAAAGCCATCAAGCTCACTGTAAGTGTCATTAAACATCCTGGCATCCTGTAGAAAGCTGTTTCTGAGCAGATGACAGTAAAGCAAATTACATGAGTCCCTCTGTGTCTTCCAGATGAATGACTTTATGAGAGACAAATTTACCACAAAAGATAATACGATACCCCTTGCTGCTGAGATTCTCGCTGGTGGATGTGTGAGTATAAGAGACCATCAGAAACATTCAAAAAAATATTCCGGCCCTAAACTTTTGAATTGTAAAACCACACTGAACTCTTAAACTGGGTTATGTTGTACTTAAATGGCAAAATTGTCTGTTTCTGTCTTTCCAGGCTGGTGGGTCACAAGTTATCTTCACCAACCCTCTGGAAATCGTTAAGATTCGTCTGCAGGTCGCCGGTGAGATCACTACGGGCCCCAGAGTGAGCGCTCTCAATGTAGTCCGAGATCTTGGCTTTTTTGGCCTCTACAAGGTGGGGGAAGCATCTATTTTTGAAACAACTATTCTTGAATTGCATTTAAAATACATTTGATGACTTTGTGTAAACTATAACACAAATGTTACTGTTTTTTTCTCCACAGGGTGCAAAGGCTTGTTTCCTGCGTGATATCCCCTTCTCTGCCATCTATTTCCCTGTTTATGCCCATACGAAGTCTAGTCTGGCAGATGAGGATGGAAGGCTGGGGCCTCTGCAGCTGCTGACCGCTGGTGCCATCGCAGGTCAGAACATGTCTCTCGCTTGAACTTTGTGATGCTGACACAGTGCGGTTTCAGTTAAGGACATGTGTTTGTGTATTTGAATGGGTGTCTATTTTGCACTTGTTTTAGAGTTTATCCCATTCAAAATTGTGTGCTTTTTTCTGCATCATGGCTGATTTGAAGATTGTACCCCCCAAAAAATGCTTTGTATTTTTCGTATTTACCATTAATTTCCTATGGCAATCATTTTTGACCGTGAACGGTACAAGTTACTATTTTTTAAAAATCTAGTTTTTAAGCATTTTTGAATCATGTCAGTTATTTTTTTAGTTGTCACATAGCAAGTACCACAAAAGTCACCAAGTGCAGTAACATTCTGCTAAAATAAAAATTAAGAATTCAAAACAATTTTATGGTGTAAAATGAATGAAGAGTACCAGAATGGTAAAATAACTTTTTTTTTTTTTTTTTTTTACTTTCATGAAATGAAAATGCACCCTACATATTTTAAAGGCGCACTGTGTAATATTTAGGATGATCTATAGGCAGAAATGCAATATAATACACATAACTACGTTTTCAGAGGAGTATAAAGACCTTACTTAATGAACTGTTATGTTTTTATTACCTTAGAATGAGCGATTTATAACTACATATACCGTGGGTCCCCTCACATGGAAGTCACCATCATGTTTCTACAGTAGCCCTTAACGGACAAACTGCTCTACAGAGCGCGTATCATCACTATGTTGTTCTCGCGAAAAAACACTGACACAATGATGAACAAGTAACAGTAATATTCGCAATGACATCGTTTATTGAATAATTAAGTAAATATAATTCCTTAATTTACCTTTGTAAAGAAACCTCATTGCTCTCTGCGGTCTCAGACGACGGCATCTTAGCCCTGTATCGGCCACCGTAGCTTCTCTAAAGGGAGGGGTGAGCGGGGGACTGAGCCGTTGGTTGCAATTCGCAAACTCAACCGCTAGATGCCGCTAAAAACTACACACTGCACCTTTAAATGCATATTACTGATCTCATAATGAATATATCTGTATACATCTAATTTTTCACTTTTTTGCCCTTGTAAGTTTTAATCAAAATGTCCGAACTCGATCATCTGAGAAAAGACAACGTATGCAGGACGACTTCAGTTATTTAGTCTTCTTAAACCCCGTCTTCAAGCTTGCATTCATCTGCCTTCACTGTTGAGTCCAACAGCCGCATCTCACAATCAAATCAACAACTGATGCACAGAACCAAGTTCATACCTTTTTTTTACACTACAATATGGAAGAAAAGATCTTCCACTACTTTTTTCCAAACAAAATGAAACCACATCCACAGTGCGTATAACTTAAAGGTGCAGTAGGAGATCTCGGAAAATGCTAACTTTAGCCTGATAGCACTGAAAGCGAACGTCCCACCCTCCCTGCAATCGCTGTCTAAAGCCACGCCCCCTGAACGCACATACGCTCAAAGAGCAGAATACCAGAGACAACATTACTACAATAGGCTACATCAACGGTTTCCAATTACAGTCCTCGCGCCCTCCCCGCAAGCGTATATGTTCCATACAAAGGGCATTAAAGTGTGCGAGACGTGAATTTAAATTGTATTTATTTACAGAGGTATATTATGTCACACTTCTCTAGTAAGTTTCGTCTGTGTGTGAAGACGCTGCGCAGTGCAAATCCGTGAATGAATGTTCCGAAGTGAAATAAACTTCAACGGATTTCCCCTGCTCGGGGAGTAGGGAGCAATGAACACTGTGTAGGGAGCATGTTCATGCACGTAGCTCATCTCTAACGAGCTGGTTATCTGAATCGGGTGTGTTAACTAAGCAAGACATGCAAAATATGCAGAGCGGGGGGGCGCGAGGACTGGAATTGGGAACCGCGCTGGGCTACATCATGTGTCATTCACAGGTGAGAAAACTTTATAATACAGTTAGTAACAGTACTACAATACCAGGAAGGAAGATCGGGTTGTTGATGTTTGTCTGCCATTCTTGCTCTGTCTGCACAGCGTGTGTGAATGCGCTGATGACGTATCCTATCTGCGCAAACCGGGTGCGCAGAGGTATGCAAATACATACATTGACAGGCAGGTAGGAAAGCCAATTAAAACGCTCGGACCGAGAGTTTTGATTAGATGAACATTTCTTGGTCCTACGCCTTCCACAGAATATATAAATACAGATAAATACATTTAGACCACTTAACTTAATGATTGCTATCTGGATGTGAAGAGACTTTCAACCAGCATAACAAAAAAAAATTCTGAAGACAATCACCTATTGCACCTTTAAATGGTCATATTTCTAAAAAAATTAATGTTCATTGGAAAATAATCGAGAACTGTTCATGATTTCAGAATTTGACAATTCTGAAAATCATATTTTCCCTTAAAATAACATTTTGTATTTGAATGTGTATATGTACTGTATAAGACTAGATTCTCTATTTAAGATCAGAGGTTTTCTATCATCAAGGCTCGAAATTGCAACCATTTTGGTTGCATATGCTCCCGAAATGTAATCTGTGCGACCCTAAAATATATTTGGGAGCATTTGTGCGAGTGCAAATAATTGTTGTGGTGCGACCTCTTCAGTTCTCCACAAAATGTCTCCACGATCTGCTTTTGAAGAAATATCACAGTATCGTGCTACAGCGCACATTCTTTCTGTTGCAGTTCTGGCGCCTCCGTCTCAATATACTGTACAACGCCACATACATGCAGTGTTAACTCAGCGGTAGAGTTACCTTCACAGGACACTGCACTTATTCGCAATCACTAAAGTACATTATTTGTGTGTGTTTTAAAGCCTTGCAGGTTAAACTTTTCATTTACGCGCTGGTCTTGCGTGTGCTTTTTCTGAGCCCGTACACCCGAAGCGCGCAAAATAAAAAGCCTGTCTAACAGTGCCTGATTACTCAACTAAGTTATCTTTTGCGCTAATACTGTCAAAACACACAAGGTTTACATATAGACTCAGTTGGTTATGTCTAAAATGAAAGTAAACAGCTGAGAGAAAACAGATGCATGCCTGTATATTAGATACGTGCAGGTCTTAAAGGGACAGTACTAAACATGCTGCCGACTGTCATTAAAGGGATAGTTCACCCTAAAATTTAATTTCTGTCATTATTTACTCACTCACATGTGCCAAACCTGTATTAATTTCTTTCATGTACTGAACACAAAAGAAGATATTTTGAAGATTGTGGGTAACCAAACAGTTGCTGGTCCACATTGGCTTTGATAGTAGGAAAAAAATACTATGGTAGTCACTGTGGACCAGCAACTGTTTGGTTTTCCACATTCTTCAAAATAGCATGTATGTTCAGCAGAAGAAAGAAACTCATTCATGTTTAAAACTAATTTTGAGTGAGTAAATGATGGTATAAATATAAAACACTATGACAGAATTGACAGACAGATGACAGAAGTTTTATTATTTAATGTTAAAACAACAAAACACAAAGAGAAAAAAATAACTCGCTACTCTTGACTGAAAAAATACAGTTACTTTAATAGGAATCAATCTATATAGTGTTTTGTTTTTATATTTGTTCATTCAATTTCTTGAATGCTACTGCTAAATACACCTATTGTACCTGAAAATAAAGCACTGTTTGTTTTATTTGTATATTATGTGTATTTGTAATGTGTATCTTTGTTCTTATTTTTAATAACAAAGATAAAATAATGACAAAGATTTTTTATCTTCGCCCACTTTGGCCTAAATATGCACCATTCGTCTTTATAACAGGGAAATTAGTTTGGCTGTACTGCTCAGACAAAATAGTAAAACCAACATGACAGAGAATCGTGATAAAATCATGAAATCGTGATATATATATATATTGTATATAAATAAATTTAAAAAAAAAAAAAAAAATATCTTGATATGATATTTTTGCCATATCACCCACCCCTACTTGGAACTGACCGGTTTTGTGATCGGACTTGCACAAACTGCATTGAAATCATTTTCCAAAATGTTATTTGTGTGGAAATATTACTAAGTCTTTAAACGGCCATTAACAGAAACCAGAGACGCTGAAGATGGACACAAAGAAAAGAAAATACTGTAGCAGCCTGAGCAAGCTCAACGTTCACTATGTGAAATATAGAAAGGAAATCCGAAATATTGAATTGGGAGTGGGGTCTATATGAATGTATTTCTGAGGGGAACAGACTGTCTTGAGAAACGTTTAAATGACATTTTCTTATCTTGCCTCTCTATATTGCATGTATAAAAAAACAAAGCACTGCAGCGCTGCTTTGTTTACAGTGGTAACCAAGGAAATGCTACATCTCCTGTTCCATAAGTGCCACCTGCTGTCAGAGAGTGAATTTGCATTTCATTAAAAAAAAAAAAGAAAGAAAATAAATATTTTAAAAATCGGCTATCAGAATCAGCTTACTCGCATCTAAAGCATCAGCAATCAGAATTGGCCATGAAAGATCAGGTAGAGAATGAGGAGTTACGTCACATTCTTTTCACTCCGCGTTGCATTTCGGGAAGGCGCTGCCATATTAGCAGGATACGCTGTCTGTTTCCATGGTTACGTCTCATTCTTTATAAGGATAACTGCTTATCTCTTGTTTTTTTTTTTGCCTTTAAGTTAAACAATTATTCATTCTTCATTGTATCGTTTGCTGGGAAGAGAAGCTAATTTATCGCAGTGCATGATAATTAGATTTTTGTTTCTCTTAGGTTTTGTAGAATTTCATTAACAATGTTGATCTGATTACCTTGAAAACAGTGTCATCCGCTGGACGCTCGCTGCTGCTTCAGCCGTCATATTAAATTATCCAAATAAAAGTGTGTTCAACAAGCTGACAGAAGTCAATATATTTCCTTGTTGGAAACTTTTAAATGACAAAGTATAATTGTTGTCATTATAAATATTAAGTTTTCCATGGCCACTGAGGAGAATCAGAGATTGTGGGTCACATTATTTTTATATTTATGTCAACAAATGACATGCAAAATCTAATCCCTAGGAGCTTGTGAACAGTTTTATAGCATTTTAAAATGCTGGTTTAATGTACCAAGACAGTGATTCTAAAAGACATGCAGGTGAGCCAGAATATTAACGCGATGTTTAAACAGAGTTCCCTGTCGATACTCCACTCGTACTGCGTCTTGATAAAGACGCATATGGGAAAAAGCCTTTTTTCTCCTGAACTGAAGTCTATTTCAATCACGCAGTGAAATTGCACGACTATTGGTTCGTGCAGTGGTAAAAAACGAACCAATGGGTCGGCAGCGGAGCTGCACGAACCTATGGCGACGATTCCCGCCAGATCCCGCCAAAATGGGCGGGGAATCTGGCTATATAAGCGGTCGTTTCGCCATAGGATCCTCAGATTTCTTCTCCTTCAGCGACGACGACTTCGTCTACACTGACCCAGAAGCCTACTCGCCGTTGACACGCCTCGCAGCTGGACCCAGCGACCTCGATCTGCTCGGCTGATCCGCCTTTCTACGCGCCCCAGCATCGCAGCAGTTCCGGTCCCGTTCGCTGCCGCCATCCGGCGATTATCACGCAAGTCTCTAAAAGAGCAAATCGGCGTTATAATGCCGCGCCGTTACTGCGGTTCGTGCAGGTCCCCCCTGCACGCCGATGACGGTCACAGCGAGTGTGTTTCCTGCTTGGGGAAATCCCATGCAGATGCCACGCTTGCTGGCTCTGATTGTTCTCACTGCGAGAGCATCAGTCTCGCCTCTCTGCGCTCGCGGATCGCTTTCTTTTCAGAGAGCGACCCCGCCCCTCGCGCCCTCCCGTTTTCTTCCTCCCAGGGCCCGGTTGAGAGCGAGCTCACGCCGGCTCAGATCCCGCGTGCCTCGCTTTCGCCACACAGAGAGGTGTCTCCCGTCCTTTTTTCCCAACCTGACCAGCGTCCCTCTGCAAGCGTGAGCGATCTGGTCTCGTTCGGGGGAAGTGACGATGAGCTGGCCGATGACAGCATGTCACTGGTAGCTTCAGATGCTGAGGAGCTGTCGGGCTCAGTGACTGACCCCGCCCCCTCAGGTTTGCCCGCGCCCAGCGCCGCCAAAGCCGGGATGGATGCCGAACTTTTCCGTGTCCTCTCAAAAGCGGTTGAAGAGCTGGGTTTGGAGTGGTCTCCACCAGAGGAGCCCTCTCGAAGCCGTCTGGATGAGTGGTTTCTGCCGGGGCGCCGTCAGGCCCCTCAGCAACGACCATCGCCGTTCTTCCCTGAAGTTCACGACGAGCTCACGAGATCTTGGCGCTCCCCTTACTCTGCCCGCCTCCGTACTTCCGCTTCATCCGCCCTCACTACAATTGACGGCGCTGAAGAAAAGGGATATGAGAGGATGCCTCAACTGGATGAGTCAGTGGCTGCACATCTCTGCCCACCCACTGCCATCGGCTGGAAGGCGAAAGCCAATCACCCGTCCAAGCCATGCAGGACCACTTCAGCACTCGCTGGACGCTCCTACGCTTCAGCTGGACAGGCGGCTTCGGCGCTCCACTCTATGGCGGTTCTCCAGGTCTATCAGGCCAAGCTCCTCTCTGCCATAGATGAGTCTGAGCCTGATCCTGCGACTCTCAGGGAGCTGAGAAGTGCAACGGACCTGGCTTTGCGAGCCACCAAGACTACCGCCCAGGCCATAGGAAGGTCTATGGCCAGCCTGGTAGTGCTCGAGCGCCACCTGTGGCTCACGCTGACGGAGATTAAGGACGCGGACAGGGTCTCCTTCCTTGATGCTCCAATTTCCCCCAGCGGCCTCTTTGGACCTGCGGTGGAAGGATTCGCTGAGCGCTTCACAGAGGCACAGAAGGCGTCACAGGCTATGCGACACTTCCTGCCCAAGCGCTCTAGCCCAGCAGCTGCTCAGAGTCGCCCCAGGACTGCGCCGACTCAGCAGCCCGCGAAACCTGCACCTGCCGTTTCCGCCCCTCAGCCTGCTAGGACTCAGCAGCCGCGAGGGCGTTCACGCTCAGCCAGACGCCACCCCCCTCCGAAGCGCCAGGGCCCCCGACCCAAGATAGCGTTGGACCCTGCGCCTCCGGTGTCCTCCTGATCTGCAGGACAGGAAGAGGAGAGGGTCGAGTCCCGCCACGGCCGGACCGCCCACCAAAAGGCCTCTCATGAGAAACCTCTTTGCACCCCGTTTTCTTCCGGGTGCAGAGGAAATTGTGTTTGTTGCTACAGGGTCCATACAAGCGCCCATGCAACCGTCCGCTGTGATAGTGGAAAAAATAAAACACAAACATTCTCAAAAAAAGAGCAGTTTTCCTCTTCCGTCCCTCACGAGTGCCCTGCCTCCGTGCAGCCGGCCACTCGAGTTTATCCAACCCCTTGCCACGCGGGCCGAGGCCTGGCAGGCCATCCCCGGAGTGTCAGAGTGGGTTATGGGGATAATAAAACGAGGTTATTCACTCCAATTCGCTCGAAGACCCCCGCGTTTCAGCGGCGTGGTCTCCACCTCGGTGCACGGCGAGAACGCTCGCGTTCTACGCTCAGAGGTGATGACGTTGCTGGAAAAAGGAGCCATAGAAATGGTTCCTCCAGCCTTGAGCGAGTCAGGCTTTTACAGCCGTTACTTCCTCGTCCCCAAAAAGGATGGCGGCCTCCGGCCCATCCTCGATCTCAGACGCCTGAATCACGCCCTCATGAGACGGCCGTTCAGGATGATCACGCTGAAGCAGATCCTCTCGCAGATTTGCACAGGGGACTGGTTCTGTTCTCTGGACCTGAAAGATGCATACTTTCACATCCAGATAGCCCCCCATCACAGACGATTCTTGAGATTCGCCTTCGAGGGAGTGGCTTACCAGTACACGGTCCTACCCTTTGGGCTGTCTCTGGCCCCCCGTACTTTTACGAAGTGCATGGACGCGGCTCTTTCCCCTCTGAGACAGATGGGAATCCGCATTCTCAACTACCTCGACGACTGGCTCATTCTGGCCCAGTCAGAGGTGGAACTACTTTCACACAGAACCCTCATCCTCAGCCACTTAGAGCGCCTGGGGCTCAGGGTCAATTTCGCCAAAAGCGCACTGTCTCCCAGCCAACGAGTATCGTTCCTGGGTACAGTTCTGGACTCAGCTCGCATGAGAGCGGTGATAGCGCCAGAACGCGCTCTGGCCATTCAGAAACTCGCGGCCACCTTCAAGAGCGACACCGCTCGCCCACTCAAAGTGCTGGGCCTCATGGCCGCAGCATCGCCAGTGTTACAACTGGGCCTGCTCCGCATGCGCCCCCTTCAACGCTGGTTGAAACCACGGGTTCCACACAACGCATGGCGCTATGGACGCCTGCATATCAGGGTGAATCAGGCCTGTGTAACAGCCCTGACCCCCTGGAAGAACCCACGGTGGATGAAGAAGGGCGTGGCCATGGGGTTGGTCCACACCAGGAAAGTTGTCACGACAGACGCCTCCAACACAGGTTGGGGGGCGCTGTGCGAAGGCAAACCGACCTTCGGCCATTGGTCGAAGGCGGAGAAGGGCTTCCACATCAACTGCTTGGAAATGTTAGCAGTTTGTCGAGCCTGCCAGTTTTTCCTGCCGGACCTAATAGGACGCCATGTGCTGATTCGCTCAGACAACATGTCCGTGGTGTCCTATATAAACCACCAGGGAGGTGTCTCCTCGAAGCGCCTCTTTATTCTGGCAGAGCGCCTTCTGGAATGGGCTCAGCTCAACCTGCGCTCGCTGAGGGCAGCACACCTGCCGGGCAGACTGAACCAAGGAGCGGATATGTTATCTCGGAGCAATGTCCCCTCAGAGGAGTGGATGCTCCATCCGCAGGTGGTTCAGAAGATCTGGAAGATCTTTGGCAAGGCAGAAGTAGACCTTTTCGCCTCCAAAGACAACTCTCACTGCCCAATTTATTATTCGAAGGACAGGGACGCGTTGGCCCACGACTGGCCCAACCTCCTCCTTTATGCATTCCCCCCGATCGCCCTGCTTCCACAGGTCGTCAGGCGTGTCAGGGAACAGGGTCACAAGGTGCTATTGGTGGCCCCCTTGTGGAGGAACCAACCTTGGTTGTCAGAGCTGACTCAGCTACTGACAGCAGCCCCCTGGCCCGTGCCCCTGAGACGGGATCTCCTCTCTCAGGCGAACGGAACAATATGGCACCCTCGACCCGAGCTGTGGGCTCTCTACATTTGGCCGCTCAACGGGAGCCTACTGGCCTCCCAGAGCGAGTGTTAAACACCATTTCTGAGGCTAGAGCCCCGTCTACGAGACGCCTCTACGCCCTTAAGTGGTCTGTTTTCTCCACTTGGTGCCTCAACCGTGGTGAAAACCCCTCTACCTCTGAGTTAGCGGTGGTTCTGTCCTTTCTGCAGGAACTGCTAGATAAAGGACGTTCTCACTCTACACTCAAGGTGTTCGTAGCAGCTATAGCGGCCTTTCATGCCCCTTTAGCGGGCCAGTCGGTAGGCAGAGACAACTCAGTTGTCCGTTTTCTGAAGGGAGCCAGGAGGTTGAATCCACCTCGGCCCCTTACTGTCCCTACATGGGATCTGCCTGTACTGACTGAAAGGCCCTCCCTTTGAGCCGCTACAGTCTAGGGTCACTTTCGCTGAAACTGCTCTGCTACTAGCACTAGCGTCCTTGGAGACCTGCAGGCGCTCTCTATTAGCCCTGCCTGCCTGGAATTCGGGCCTAACGACTCCAAGGTCGTCCTGAAACCAAGGCATGGTTAAGTACCTAAGGTACTTTCAACCACGTTCAGAGCTCAGGTCATCACGCTCTCCGTGCTTCCTCCGTCTGAGGAGGACCGGGAGTTATCCTTGTTATGCCCTGTCAGAGCTCTGAGAATCTACTTTGAGCGTTCCGCCCCCTGTAGGCGTACGGAACAGCTCTTTGTTGGCTTCGGTAACCGCGCCAAAGGGCATCCGGTCACGAAGCAGAGACTCTCTAAGTGGATAGTGGATGCTGTCATGCTGGCATACTCTTCTTTGGGCCTGCAATGCCCCATTGGAGTACGAGCCCATTCGACTAGAGGCATCGCCTCGTCATAGGCGTGGTCTAGCGGTGTGTCCATTACAGAGATTTGTGCGGCGGCTGGCTGGGCCACTCCGTCCACATTTGCTAGGTTTTATAACCTGGACATACCGGCCTTACAGGCCAGAGTCCTCTCTGCTTAGATGAGCTTGTATACATAAGCTGTGGGAACAATCCTGTCAGATATTTCTTGACCGCAATGCGCTCAGGCTCTCTGACTGGCACCCTGCATACTCCGGTTAACTGAGTATACAGGAGTCATATGGAACGATCATCCAGGCCGAGCATGACCTCTATGAGTTTAGCTCGCTTTAGCCTGAAGTATACTACTTACTTCCCTATGGGCATTTATGCTTATGGAGGTATATACAGTCGTTCATCTACCCTAGCACGGCGTGATTAAATTCAGTTCCCATATGCGTCTTTATCAAGACGCAATACGAGTGGAGTATCGACAGGGAACGTACTCGGTTACTGTCGTAACCTCGGTTCCCTGAGATACGGAACGAGTACTGCGTACTTTGCCGTGCCAGGTAGCTGCACGACTCAGTCGTCGCTTCAGTCGAAGTAACCTGAGGATCCTATGGCGAAACGACCGTTTATATAGCCAGATTCCCCGCCCATTTTGGCGGGATCTGGCAGGATCTGGCGGGAATCGTCGCCATAGGTTCGTGCAGCTCCGCTGCCGACCCATTGGTTCGTTTTTTACCACTGCACGAACCAATAGTCGTGCAGTTTCACTGCGTGATTGAAATAGATTTCAGTTCAGGAGGAAAAAGGCTTTTTCCCATATGCGTCTTTATCAAGACGCAGTACTCGTTCCGTATCTCAGGGAACCGAGGTTACGACAGTAACCGAGTACGTTTTCCTCCCTTTAGAAAACCTTAATGTAGAAAGCGCTTATGGATTAAGACAGTGATATTTAAAGTTCATATTTTGGGCTCATCTGTTTTTCTGCACATATTATGATATGATTTATTAGAAAGGTGTACTGTGTACAGAATGTGGTCTTTTATTATCACCGTCTCTGTGCATTAAGCGTGTTCTTATGAGAGGAAAATGGTTAACGTAAATAAACTCGTTGCGTTCATATTTTGAGCTGCGTTATCTGCACATAGTATGCTTTACAATTTTGTCTTTATCACTGTCTTGGTACATTAAGCCACTTTAAGCATTTTAGAAAGTCCCCTGTTCAAGTTATAATTCACAAGCCTAGTGAGAGTCTTACTAGCAAAGAAGGTAACGTTAATTATTAAACCAACAAAATCAAATCTTTCAAAAACACACAGAAATGTGATTCTTTTATTGAGTGAGAGGCAGTGGGTTTAATCAGTTAATGTTACTATCATATACTATTCGGCGTCTTCTCCACGACCTGCTTCCTTTGGTGTTTTTACACAGAAAAAAGATGAAAAAACATACTGTTTTATCCAGTTTTCTCTCAGAACGATGATATGAGTTACTATTGCAATTCTCGATGCAGCATGAATGACATAATGGTGACATTTTTCACAATCACGACAAAAAAATCAAATACTGCCCTAAACTCAATAGAGGAAAGGCAGCGCTATCCTGCAAGTATGGTGGATAAACAAAGCAGTTTCCCAGAACTCAAACCGGCGTTACGTCACATTCTCATTCTCTCTCGTTCGCAAAGAGCTTGATTGACAGGCGATCTAACCAATCAGAACGCAGAGATTATGCGCAGCCGCTTCTATCCGATATCTTGCCCGACAGCTACGGCCTGTCTCCATAGAAATACATGTTAAAACGGGGTAAAAAAGATCGACTGAATTGAAACTTTTTCAATATAACTAAATATAAATGTGTGCGGAGGGTTAAGATGTGCTGTTGTTGGCTGCCACGGTAACGACAATAAGCTAAGGTATTCCTTTAAATACTTGTTTTGCGTACCAGAAAACCTGTCATGTCCGGCACTGTGTGCATGGCTTGCAGCGCTAAAGTTAAATACTGAGTGTTAAATAATAAAATAATATGTTAAGACGTGTGCTCTTATCATTCTGTGGACAAAATCCCATGAACTTCGGCCCGAATGGGAGCTTTATATGCACATGTGCACTCATCCGTTTTCAATGCAGGATAACCGTGACGCTTCATGTCATCTTCCCTCTCATTAAACTATGACAGGTCCTTTACTGCAAAAAGACAATCACTGCGACACTCTAAAGTGATGAAACTATGGCGCTATCAAAGTCTCTTTAAGACAAGTCCTGTCACTCGGCGGCCATCTTTGAAACGCCTCTCGGGCATCCAAGTGCAGCTCCTATCACTTTGTATGGGGAAACATCAAATTCTCCAAAACTGGTCACTAAGCTTACGATTAAATTTCATATTTCAAATCACCAATGAAATCAGACAACAACTGTGTCATAAATGTTGTTTCTTTTGCTCAAATAGCGTTATAAAAAGCTTATTTTTCAGGCTAGATCAGCCAGTGCGCATGCGCAGTCCTGCGCGCGCGTCTCAGAGCGCTGACTGTTTCTATAGCAACCGGGACTTCTAACGGCAGCTGCAGTGACGCGCTGATTTTACAGATTAGCGATTGGCTCTTTCATTCAGAAGGCGGGGCTTCCTGCGATTGAGCGGCCATATTGAGCGTTGCATTTTTCCCCATTCAAAACTATACAAGTGACATGTCTTGGGTATTCTATAGTCTTTGGTGCTATGTACTTTTTAAAATAATTTTTATAGGTTTCACGTTATATTGTAGGCTCGGAAAATATGTAAATACGCATGTCCAGTAGCTGCAGATATCCCTCCTAGCCTTAACCACAAATCAGACAGGGCTGCGTTTCCCAAAAGCATCGTAAGCCTAAGTTGATCGTAGCTCCATTGCTTTCAATGGGTCTACGATGTACTTAAGCTTACGATGCTTTTGGGAAACGCAGCCCAGAAGAGTAGATTACACTTTCTGATGTTTATTCATGTTCATTTCGTGCTTTAAGTAAATATGAAAAGATGTTCGGTTCACGTGTTTGAACTGTGGCAATACAGTGATCTGTCACGACACAATGAAGAGCCACAAAATGGTATTTATTGTTTGAATTTCTTTAAAAATGACTCTAAAAATGAATTTAAAAGCTGAGGGTCCTGAGACCTTGTTTCATATCAGAAGTAACCTGCTCTGTCTTCTCTGTCGGTGTTTTGTCAGTTTCCTCGTTGCTCTGCGATGTATTTTTCACTGCGTGAGAACATGTGTGTAGTGTGAGAGCAGCACTGTTTGTCGGTCATGGCAACAGTAACTAAGGGTGGGCGGGTTTTGCGAACGGTCAATTGGCAGTTGTGATGCTCTTTAATATTCAGTGGGTGCTCCTACATTTTTGTTGGTGCTCCTAACTTCTTGAAGTTGGGAGCACCAGTGCTACCAAGTAAAAAAGTTAATTTCGAGCCCTGTATCATGTATTAATAGATGTCTGGATGATTTTATTTTACAGGTATCCCAGCTGCTTCGCTTGTCACCCCTGCTGATGTCATCAAAACACGACTGCAGGTGGCTGCTCGCGCCGGTCAGACGACTTATACTGGAGTGATCGACTGCTTTAGGAAGATCTTAAACGAGGAAGGTTTCCGAGCTCTGTGGAAGGGAGCTGGAGGTACACACACACACACACACACACACACACACAGATATCATTTCAGTCACATCCATACTCACTCACAGTCCTCTCTCTCTGTGTTCTCCGTAGCTCGTGTGTTCCGTTCATCTCCTCAGTTCGGTGTGACCCTGGTGACCTACGAGCTCCTGCAGCAATGGTTCTACGTTGACTTCGGAGGACAGTAAGTATTGATCATTTTAAGCACACTTTTTACTACACGAAGGCATGAAATGTTAAGTAACATGTAGGGGTGTGCGATATGACGATTTTTGATCGTGGATGATTAAAATGGGTCCACGATCTGCTTTTGAAGAAATATCGCAGTATCGTGCTACAGCGCACATTCTTTCAGTTGCAGTTCTGCTGCCTCCGTCTCAATATACTGTGCAACGCCACATACGTTCATATCAAATAGCAGTAGAGTTACACTCACAGGACACTGCACTTATTCACAATCACAAAAGTACATAATTTGTATGCGTTTTAAAGCCTTGCCGGTTAAACATTTAATTCTCCTGCTGTTCTGACATGCGCTTTTTCTGAGCGAGGACATCTGAAGCGCACACACTAAAAGCCTTTCAAACAGCGCCTGATTACTGGACTAAGTTATCTTTGGCGTCTGATTGCGCTAATACTGTCAAAAACACACAAGGTTTACATATAGACTCAGTTGGTTATGTCTAAAATGAAAGTGAACAGCTGAGAGAAAACAGATGCGTGCCTGTATATTATTAGATATTAGATGACCGTACAGGTCTTAAAGCAACAGAACTAAACATGCTGCCGATTGTCATTAAAGGGATGGTTCACCCAAAAATAAAATTTCTGTCATTATTTACTCCCATGTTGTCCCAAACCTGTATTAATTTCTTTCTTGTGCTGAATACAAAAGAAGATATTTTTAAGAAACTACAGTAGTTGGTCTACGTTGACCTTGATAGCAGGAAAAGAAAATACTATGGTTGTCACTGGGGACCAGCAACTGTTTGATAACCCACATTCTTCAAAATTACATTTATGTTCAAGAGAACAAAGAAACTCATTCAGGTTTAAAACAACTTGAGAGTGAGTAAATGATGACAGAATTGTAATTTTTGGGTGAACTATCCATTTAATGTTAATAAAACAACAAAACACAAAGAGAAAAATCACTCACTGCTCTTGACTGAAGAACTTAAAGGGGTCATATAATGCTATATCCACTTTTACAAGTTGATTGTACTGAGATGTGTGTTGGCAGTGCCTGTACACAACCATCCTATGATAAAAATCCATCCAGTGTTTTTTTTTTATTATCTCCTAATGTTTTCCCCGTCTCAAATCAGCTGTTCGTCTTGTGACGTCACAAGATCGGAGGCCCCTCCCACGATTGTTTGATTGACAGCAGTGTTTTAGCACAGACTGCACTGGTGTCTTACCTCAGACCCGCCCTGAGTGAGCTGTCGTCAGTTGTTTCACCGCAGGAGCAGATGTAGACAAGAATGACTCCTGAGCGCCTGAGGTGTTTTGTTGTTGGATGTAATAATGAACATAGCAGTCGTCATTTACTCCCGTCATCTGGGCAGCTGTAGAGGATTACGTTTGTTTCTGAAGGGAATGCGCCCTCGAACTACCTAAATGCGTCTATGTTCGCGCGAATCATTCGTGATCCAGCTTCACCTCCAGAAAAAGTGAGTACAAGGTTTTTTTTAAATGAATCTTTGCAAATCGCCTTTCCTAATAATGTGCTAATTAGCAAGTTTCACGATGAATGCGCTAAAGTAAACAGTCCCTCATAGAGGGCTCAGAAGAGAGGGGCGGGGTCAGCAGAGCTCATTAACATTTAAAGAAGAATGACACAAAACCGCTTGCTCTGCCAAGAGCTGTTTTTGAGAGGGTAAAAAAGGTGTTTTTTACACTACCAATGAAAAATTTTAACCAAACTATGTTACAGACTTTTCATTAAGACCCTAAAGAATAATACCAACTTGTGGAAAATGGGCATTATATGACCCCTTTAAAAACAGTTGCTTTAATAAGAATCAATGTATAATTGATGTATGTAGTGTATATAGGGTTTTATTTTTATATTTGTTATATTTTTTATATTTGTTGATTCATTTCTTGAATGCTACTGCTAAATACACTACTGTACATGAAAAATAAAGCACTGTTTGTTTTATTTGTATATTATGTGTATTTGTAATATGTATCTTATGTAAAAAATAATGACAATGATTTTTATCTTTACCCACTTTGGCCTAAATATCTACCATTCTTTTTTTATTTTATATTTTGTTACCTTGTAAGGCTTTTTTTTTTAAAATAGGGGGAAATTAGTTTGGCTGTACTGCTCAGACAACTTGCAAAATACTAAAACCAATATGACAAAGAATCGTGATATTCCTGAAAAAACAATCGTGATATATTTTTGCCATATTGCCCACCCCTAGTAACATGTCTCATCAGAGGATTGACACTGCATAAGGACATGCTTATAAAATATAGATTAGGTGATATAATCTGATGGATGAGCTACATTAATGGTTGTTATAAAATAGCTGATGTACACACATTTTTGCACATCAATTGAATTCTGTATTAATTTACCAACGATCCAGCTACAAACCATCGAAATGGCTAAGATTCATTATGTTAATATACACTACTGTTCAAAGGTTTGGGTCAGTAAGAGTTTTCTTTTTGAAATGAATACTTTTATTCAGCAAGGATGCATTAAATTGGTAAAAAATGTTAATATCAAATAAATGCTGTTCTCTTAAATTTTCTGTTCATCAAAGAATCCCAGAAAAAAAATGTGTGGCAGCACAACTGTTTTCAAAATTGATTATAATCAGAAATGTTTCTTGAGCAGCAAATCAGCATATTAGAATGATTTCTGAAGATCATGTGACACTGAAGATTGGAGTAATGATGCTGAAAATTCAGCTCTGAGCACAGGAATAAATTACATTTTAACATACTACCATATAAAACAGTTATTTTAAATTGTAAAAATATTTCACATTTTTACTTTTGGCCTATTTTTGATCAAATAAATGCAGCCTTGTCTTATGTGAGCATGAGAGACTTCTTTCAAAAACATTAAAAAAATGTACAGATTTTTAGAGTTTATGAAATGTTATGTATAAAATGATCTTTGTTAATGGACTCTTATTTGGCTTACTGTTAATGGTTTTCTTTTTCTTGCACATGAAGTCCTGAGAAATCACCACTGTCTCTTTGAGAGAGCAGCGCTGTGTAAACAGTGTAGAAACTACTGGTGAATCACGCTCAGGTTGACTTGACATGACTTCAGAGGGCAGGGTTTTAGAGAAAGGGTGGTGTTGCACATGGTAAAGCGTTTAATTCAGTGGAAATTAGCAAGCGACTGAGAATATGGCACGTTGAGTCACTTTGGATAAGCATCTGCTGTAAGTAATAAAACTCTTCTTCTCTTCCCCTTCCAGTCGCCCTGCTGGTTCTGAACCAACGCCCAAATCCCGGATCTCTGAGCTTCCTCCTGTCAGTCCTGAGCACGTCGGTGGTTACCGTCTGGCAGCTGCCACCTTCGCCGGCGTGGAGAACAAGTTCGGACTGCACCTGCCCAAGTTCAAATCCTCCGGGGTCATGGCCATTCACTCCGAAACACCCAAGGAACAAGCCGGCGCTTTGTAAAGTCATGCCCCGCCCACCACGGCCTTGTCCTCCAATGGCTGCATGCCTCCCTCCCGCAGTACATTTTCCTAGATTTGTTTTCTCTTTCATTTCGTTTGAGTTTTTAGGTGGTGGATATGGGAAATTATACTCGTTTTCAGGGTCTTGTTGCTTTAACCCATATCAGTGCCTCAGTTTTGATGAAGAACACTGGTTAAAGCTCATAGTTAGTGTGTTTTCTGAAGCACAGGGTAGGTGTTTGCCACACCGATCGAGACCTAAAGCGACACGCACAGTGAAATATCTAACAAGGGCTCTAGAGAAATTCATCAGCCACTGAAGAGAAAGCTATAGAGCTTTTCATGAAACACTCCTGAAAGAGAAACCATAACATGTACTGTCGGTTTTGTGTTCCTCTGCTCCCCAAGACGCACATTCGCTGCTTTTGAGTTTTCTTCTCATGATTATGATGTATTGATGTGACCGAAGCATGCTGTAGTGCTCTTCATTTGCTCAATAGGCTTTGCGTAGCTTGCACATGTACTGTATATACATGTACATCTCATGCACAGAGACGTGTTTCTCTCTCTCTCTCTGCGTCACGCTGACTGATGTACAGAGGTTTCAAAACTTGATCGATTGATCAGAGCAATCATGGTTGATTCGAAATGTAGAAAATAATTTAAATGCATTTCATTCTTGTATTTTATGGAAATAAATCAATACGGTTACATTTTATTTCTAGTTTGTGAAGGTTTTATTGAGTTTATTACTGCAAGTTACAAAGAGGTCAGATAAAGTGAACTAGTGAAGTGGTTGGAGGACTAAACAACACGCTTGTCCTGGTCATGTAAATCAGGGATCCCACACATTTGAACAATGGATTTCCTGTGATGTTGCCAGTCATTCATAATTACTGGATTTTAAAAAAAGCATGCTCAAAGCACAGCTTCTAGCTGAGGAAATATTTTGCATATGGTTAGGCTTGTTGATTTTTTTTCTGACTTTGCTCATTGTGCTTTTGAAAGTCCAATCATATTTTAACCAAATATGAACAAATGTCCATCTAAAATGCCTATATATTTTAAAATGCTTTTAGGAATTCTTAATATTGTCATTGTCATGTGTAGTTATGAATGTTGTTTCATATTCATTATGAATAAATTAACCCATTAACTGTGTATGGGTATTAATCCGTTACTATTAAATTGTTCATAATTATTTAACAATTAATCATCAGCCAAAAGCTCACAACCATGACAGCCCAAGCTATAGAAATTTCAAAGATTGAAACTTTTATTCACGCAACTTTTCTGGAGCTGGAAGTATAACGATTTCAAAATTCCCTGATCTGATGTGTTTTCATGATTGTGGGACCCTGATGAATGTGTTCAGATGTTCAGATACTGAGGTGTGTATCCAGAGCTTCCTTCATTTCAGAACACAAAACAACATTTAAAAGAAACAGACAAGCTTTGGTGCAGAATGTTTGTCTAGATTAAGGCAGGGTTCGCCTTTCTGGATTGATTAAGTTTTTTTTTTATCAAGTACATTTTCATTTTCGTTGTTCTGAACCATTTAAAGCTGCAATATTTTAAAGTTCAGGCTAAATTCACATAACATCCATTAAAAACATTACTAAATGCCAATATTTGTTAGAATTTTTGACTAAAATTTATGTGAATGTAAAAGAATCTGTTTTAGGTCTTGAGATTTTGTCACTAAATAACGCTGCTTATACAATGTCAAGAAAACAGAAATTACATAAATACTACTAAAATCCACAGATAATGAGTAAACTGAAATATAAATAAATTGTCTGGGAGGTCACTAAATTCAAATAAAATATGTATAATTACAGATTAAATGGTAAAAATACATAAATATAACAGGATCCAGATGTGGACAAGTTGACCTTTAACTACTTGGTTAACTGTTAAAGGAAAACTGTATTAGTCAAATAAATAGCAAAATAATAACAACTGTCTACTAGTCCAAATATGTGCCAAAGGGAAGTTTGAAGTTTGAAATGCTAATTAAAGGACCATGGTTTTTCTCCAAGCCCTTTTGAAATAATAAATCATGGGACATTTTTTAAAACCGTGATCTAGAGATTTCTACCAACGTTTTGCAAAGGCAAAAAAAAAAAGATTTTTCAGTCACAAGCGCTGGAATAGACCAAGAGGGTAATGCTTTGTGTGATGGAAGATTGTGGATATGTGTGTGTGTGTGTGTGTTATAAAATTAGCTTTAAGGCAATCAGAAGTAAGAACTGAGTTACATGTTGAAAAGTGTGCTGATTTGGTTATTACAAACGCACGTTCAGTCTTTGAGCTAAAAACAAAATGTATTTGTTAAAAAGCTATAAATAATCCAATAATGTGAAAGTTTATCCGGAAGGGAATGTTAAAAATCTCCCACCTCTTTAAAAGCACATTTCTCCTGTTACTGTAGGTTATGTCAGTGTCTGAAGTTGCTGTACAATAGTTTGCATATCGGAAGTGTTAGTGTTGATGCACAGCAATCAATCCTCCCTTTCCTCCAAATCAGCCTCTAATCCTACAAATAGATAAAAACATTCAAATTCCCACTTGATATAATCTACTTTCACCATCCAATCCCACTACGATATTTACTCCAAAATGTTTTAGCAACACTAAGTGCTTCAATTATTAATAGCAAAGTCTTGCTTTCTGAAATAATCCATTTGTCTCTAGAATTAAAAAAGAGCCTGAGATTGTCACTAAAATAACTTCAGAGAAGGTGGAGATATGCAAATGCAGGGGAAACGTCATTGGTCAGCAGGGGTTGCTATGGTGATCATGCAGCCAATCGCTGAACGGCCAGTTCCTCCACATCCTCGCGGTTCTCGTTGATCTCGGTGAGCGTGAGCACAAAGCGCGTCCATTCGTCCTGCCGTGGCACTGAGATTTGCTGTAGAGAAAACACAAAATGTGTTTCAATGACAGACCACAGCTACAGATGTTCATTTAAAGGGATAGTTCACCCAAAAATTAAAATTCTGTCATTAATTACTCACCCTCATGTCGTTCCAAACCCGAAAAACCTGTTTATCTTCTGAACACAAATTAAGATATTTTTGATGAAATCTGAGAGCTCTCTGACCCTCCCATAGACAGCAAGGATATTACCACGATCAACACACAGAAACCTAGCAAGGACATCTGTAAAGTAGTCCATGTGACATCAGGGGTTCAAACGTAATTTTACAAATCATTAAGAATACTTTTTGTGCACAAAGAAAACAATAATAACAATTTATTCAACAATTCTTCTCACCGAGTTACCATCTTCCGCCATTTTGTAATAATCAGCGTTGTTTACATCAAAAACTATAGAAATACAAAGACGGTTCACTCCTATATTTATGAATGGGAGAAAGTGCAATACGCATTATGGCGAAATACAGTGTCCTCCACTAATATTGGCACCCTTGGTAAATATGAGCAAAGGCAGCGAAAATAAATCTGCAATCCTTTTTATCATTCGTCACAAATTGAAAGTCCAACCTATCATTGAAGTAAAACAATTGCTTTCAGTGGGGCGGGGGATCATGTTGGCCAAATTAAATGCTTTCACTATTTTGTTGGCCACAATTATGCACCCAATTATTGAAACGTCCTTTTCCCAGCACAACAGAGTTTTCTCCTATAATCTGAAGAGTTTCTGATAAGAGATCAGAGACCTCCATACCTCTCCAGACAGATTCACAGCTCCAGTTAGTACTTCTTCTCTTCAGTTCACCTCACTCATCTTCTACAGGGTTCAGGTCAGAGGACAGAGACAGCAATGGTAAAAGATTCATTTTGTGCTCAGTGACCCATTTTTGTGTTTATTTTGATGTTTGTTTTGGATTGTTGTCCTGGTGGAAGATCCAAACACGGCCCATTATAAGATTTCTAACAGAGGCACAGATTTTGATTTTTTATCTGTTGGTATTTGATAGAATCCATGATGCCATGCATCTGAACAAGATGTTCAGGACCTCTGGCAGTATATTTAACCGTGGACATGGGGTACTTTTTTATCCCTGTTTGTACTAAACTCATCTGGTGGGTTTGCTGCCAAAAAGCTCTTTTTTCAGTTTCATCTGACAATAGAAGCCAGTGTCATTTGAAGTTCCAGTCGTGTCTGACAACTGAATTTGCTGGAGTTTGTTTTTGGATGAGTGAGGAGAATTTTTCTTGAAACCCTCCCGAACAACATGTGGTGATTTAGGGGATGTTTGATGATATTTTTTTTAGGTTTCTGACCCCAAGACTCAACTAATCTCTACAATTCTCCAGCTGTGATCCTTGGAGAGTCTTTGGCTACTCAAACTCTCCTCCTCACCGTGCATTAGGACGATATAGACACACGTCCTCTTTCAGGCAGATTTTTAACATCTTTAGTTGATTGGAACCTCTTAATTATTACCCTGATGGTGGAAATGGGGATTTTCAATGTTTTAACTCTTTTCTTACAGCCACTTTCTATTTTGTGATGCTCAACAATCTTGTTCTTCACGTTTTTTCTCATTGTGATGGATGATTAAGGGAATTTGACCTTTGTGTTCCTCATATTTATAATCCTGTGGAACAGAAAGTCATGGCTGGACAATTTCATGCTCCTAGTCACCCTGGTGTGCTAAAAAATGTAAATATGAATGGGAATATACTTCAGAGATATTTTACTCATAAGAATTTCTAGGGGTGCCAATAATTGTGGCCAACACTCATTGGAGAAAAACATTTATTTCATCATGAGATTTTCTCCCCACTTTCAATTGTTTTACTTCAGTGATAGGTTAGAATTTTGTGAATTTATTGAGTGAAAGATCAAAAGGATAAACAATGCAGATTTATTTTCACAGCTGCCTTTGCTCATATTTATCAAGGGTGCCAATATTAGTGGAGGGCACTGTAGTCCCACCTTCTAAATGAAAGAGCCAATCGCCGTTTGGTAAAGTCATTGCGTCACTGCAGCCGCTGTTAGAAGCTCAGGTTCCCATAGAAACCTGAGGCTAGAGCAGCCAATACACATGCGCAGGCATAAGAGTCATGTAACTGCGCATGCGCATTGGCTGCTCTAGCCTGAAAAGCTTTTTTAATGCTATTTGTGCATAAGAAACAACATTCATGGGGCAGTTCATTTCAGATTTTGTTGCTGATTTGAAATATGTAATTTAATTGTGACTTCAGCGAGCAGTTTTTGAGATTTCAGGATTCCCTCATTCATTTAGATAGGACTTGGTCTTGTTTGAGCTGCCCGGAGGTGTTTGCAAATATGGCCGCCGAGTGAACAGACAAACGTAAACAGCTCTGATTACTGATTACGTTCTGGGGTACTCTCCAAAATGGCAGACAGTAACTCTGGGAGAAGAATTGTTGAATAAATTATGTTATCATTGTTTTCTTTGCGCACAAAAAGTATTCTCGTAGCTTCGTAAAATTACGCTTGAACCCCTGATGTCACATGGATTATTTTAATGATCTCCTTGCTACGTTTCTGTGTGTTGATCGTGTTAGGACCCTTGCTGTCTATAGGAGGGTCAGAGAGCTCTGGGATTTCATCAAAAATATCTTAATTTGTGTTCTGAAGAAGAACGAACGTCTTACGGGTTTGGAGTAATTAATGACAGAATTTTTATTTTTGGGTGAATTTTAACTATTTAATTGCATCCTCACCTCTCCGACGTCGTAAATGTGCACCTGACCCTCAGAGTCTCCGACGGCCACCTCTCGTCCCGACTGAGCCCAGCGCACGCGGTTCAGAGCAGGGCTTCCCTCCACCGTCACGCTCGCCGTGGGAACCTGAAAATAATCAGTCATTCAAGATTCGTGGATTTGTTCAGATTACAGGTGCATCTCAATAAATTAGAATGTCGTGGAAAAGTTCATTTATTTCAGTAATTCAACTCAAATTGTGAAACTCGTGTATTAAATAAATTCACTGCACACAGACTGAAGTAGTTTAAGTCTTTGGTTCTTTTAATTGTGATGATTTAGGCTCACATTTAACAAAAACCCACCAATTCACTATCTCAACAAATTAGAATACTTCATAAGACCAATAAAAAAAACATTTTTAGTGAATTGTTGGCCTTCTGGAAAGTATGTTCATTTACTGTATATGTACTCAATACTTGGTAGGGGCTCCTTTTGCTTTAATTACTGCCTCAATTCAGCGTGGCATGGAGGTGATCAGTTTGTGGCACTGCTGAGGTGGTATGGAAGCCCAGGTTTCTTTGACAGTGGCCTTCAGCTCATCTGCATTTTTTGGTCTCTTGTTTCTCATTTTCCTCTTGACAATACCCATAGTTCAGGTCTGGTGAGTTTGCTGGCCAGTCAAGCACAGTAACACCATGGTCATTTAACCAACTTTTGGTGCTTTTGACAGTGTGGGCAGGTGCCAAATCCTGCTGGAAAATGAAATCAGCATCTTTAAAAAGCTGGTCAGCAGAAGGAAGCATGAAGTGCTCCAAAATTTCTTGGTAAACGGGAGCAGTGACGTTGGTTTTCAAAAAACACAATGGACCAACACCAGCAGATGACATTGCACCCCAAATCATCACAGACTGTGGAAACTTAACACTGGACTTCATGTAACTTGGGCTATGAGCTTCTCCACCCTTCCTCCAGACTCTAGGACCTTGGTTTCCAAATGAAATACAAAACTTGTTCTCATCTGAAAAGAGGACTTTGGACCACTGGGCAACAGTCCAGTTCTTCTTCTCCTTAGCCCAGGTAAGACGCCTCTGACGTTGTCTGTGGTTCAGGAGTGGCTTAACAAGAGGAATATGACAACTGTAGCCAAATTCCTTGACACGTCTGTGTGTGGTGGCTCTTGATGCCTTGACCCCAGCCTCAGTCCATTCCTTGTGAAGTTCACCCAAATTCTTGAATCGATTTTGCTTGACAATCCTCATAAGGCTGCGGTTCTCTCGGTTGGTTGTGCATCTTTTTCTTCCACACTTTTTCCTTCCACTCAACTTTCTGTTAACATGCTTGGATACAGCACTCTGTGAACAGCCAGCTTCTTTGGCAATGAATGTTTGTGGCTTACCCTCCTTGTGAAGGGTGTCAATGATTGTCTTCTGGACAACTGTCAGATCAGCAGTCTTCCCCATGATTGTGTAGCCTAGTGAACCAAACTGAGAGACCATTTTGAAGGCTCAGGAAACCTTTGCAGGTGTTTTGAGTTGATTAGCTGATTGGCATGTCACCATATTCTAATTTGTTGATAGTGAATTGGTGGGTTTTTGTTAAATGTGAGCCTAAATCATCACAATTAAAAGAACCAAAGACTTAAACTACTTCAGTCTGTGTGCATTGAATTTATTTAATACACGAGTTTCACAATTTGAGTTGAATTACTGAAATAAATGAATTTTTCCACGACATTCTAATTTATTGAGATGCACCTGTATATTTCTAGGAGATTTTTGTACCTCAGTTTCGTTGTTGAGGTTCCACAGGTCCAAATGTCCGACCCCGTCCACACAGGCGAACAGAGCGGGGTGTGTGGGAGACCACATGACGTCATACACATAATCTGAGTTATCCTCGAAAGAGTACAAGGGCTTATTGTTCTGTCAGAGACACAGACAGACCAGCGTTGTTATTGTTGACCAAACAAACCTATTAAATATTGCTTTCATTCATTGAAATATGAAGCAGAATATATAAAAAAAAAAACTTAAGTTAAAGTTAAAATTAAAGTTAAGGTTTTAAGTTGAAAGTTTAAGGTTCCAAAATTGCTCAAATTAAAACTGAAATAAAAATAAAGCTTATTGTTCTGTCAGGAGAGATACAAAACAGACCATTGTTGTAAGAAAAAGTTTTCATTAATTGAAATAAAGAAAAAATAATAATTTAAATAAAATATAAATATTTGATGAAAATGTAAAAAAAAAAAAAATTGATTAGAAATTAAAAAAAAAAACTTAAACTGAAATAAAACAAATTCAAGTACTAAAATGACTAAAACTTAAACTTATTAAATATTTAATTTCAATAAAACTTAAATAATATGTAAATATTCAATGACATAACAATAAAGTAAAATAAATCCAAGTAGAAAACTATAACTAAATCTGAGACACGAGACAAACAGACCAGTGTTGTTATTGTTAAACTAAAACTAAACCATTGAAAATCATTTGTTACAAAATTTGACATAAAATACAAACATTAGATAAAAACATTAAAAAAAAACAAAAAAAAAAACCTGAAATAAAATAGGTTTAAGTACTAAAATTACTAAAACTGAAATAAAAATAAACCTTACAGAATTTAAAAATAATAATAATAAAATAAAACAACAACTAAATTAAAATAAACTAACAACTAAATTAAAAATTAAAAATATATTTGTATTATTTTATATTTTATTTGTATTATTTTATAATTTTATAAATATAAAAAATAGAATAAACTAACAACTAAATAAAAAATATAAAAATAAAAGTTAATTCAAAATATTAATAAATAGTATAATAGTATATAAATAATATTTGTGGTGTGTTTGGCACCTTGGTACTCCAGAGTTTGACGGTCCAGTCAAAGGAGGAAGTGACAAACAGGTGAGAGAAGTCGACCGGTCCTGCCGCTGTGTGGCAGTCGAGGCCTGTGATTGGTCCATGATGACCCTCAAACATCTCACTGATGCCCGCTTTACTACAACACACACACGTGCAGCAATAGAAATGAACCGTTATGCAGATGTGAAACGGACACAAACAGCTCGACGCTCACACACTCACCTGCCGTGTCTGCAGGCGGTGTAGACGGACCCGTCCTCGCTGCCCACCACAAAGTTATTGACATCACCCAGAGGAAATGACATGGAGGTGACGGCCACTGACTTGGACTGTTTGAACACGAGCTCCAGACTGTCCTACACACACACACACACACACACACTCAGACGTGTGAGTTTGACTGGATGAATGAGAGGCGATCACTCTGTTTCAAAGTGACTTTTTTGTTGACATTTTTTAGGAATTTTTATATATTGTATTGTATTGCATATATTGTATATTGTAAAATGTAATTTATTCCTGTGATCAAAGCTGAATTTTCAGCATCATTACTCCAGTCTTCAGTGTCACATTATTTTTCAGAAATCATTCTAATATGCTGATTTGCTGCTCAAGAAACATTTCTGTTGACAGCAGTAGGGCTGCTTCATATTTTTGTGGAATTTTTATAGAATTTTTTTATAGAAAATGCAAAATAACAGCATTTATTTGAATATTTTTGTAACATTACAAATGTCTTCACAGTCCCTTTTGATCAGTTTAATGCGCCATTGTAGAAGTCATTTCTTAATAAAAATGAACTTACTGAAGAACTTACTAAACCCAAACTTTTGAACAGCAGTGTATTTATTGGCCTTGTGTGTGTGTTACCTAATGAAATTAATTAAAAATAAATAACTAAAAATAGTTAAAAATTAATAAATTATAAATAAATGAATTAAAAATAAGCCAATTAATTAATTAATTATAAATAAAAAAAAGAATTAAAAACAAATTTAAAAATAAATAATTAAGTAATAAATAGTTGAATTTAAAAAAATACATTAAATTAAAACAACAAATAATTAAATAAATATACAAATAGCATACCGTAAGCATAAAAATTAATAAAAATCCATCTGCTGAGAGGAGATAATAGCAACAGTAGAGTTTCTGAATGCTTTCTGACAGGAAATACATTAAACTCTTTGTTTAAAGAAGCAGGGGGAATGAGATGGAAACAGATTGTTTTAAATTCTGCTTAAATGACCTTTAATATAGTTCGACAGATTTAGCTCGCTGTGCTATGGGTGGCGAAGGGAAATGTACTTCCCATGGTTGTGTGTTTGTACCTGTGGTGTGGACAGCATGTCCAGACTCCAGGAGCACATCTTGCCGTCAGTGGAGATGCTGATGAGATTGTGAGCGTTCTGCGTCCCCAGCACATTCACACAGTACACCGGGTGCTGCAGACACACACAGACAGATGACTGAGAACAGTGTGGATGCAGATGATGAAGATGATGCAGATGAGGTGGTGTTTGTCCGTGTGTACCGTGTGAGCCGAGGCCGAGAGAGGCGTCCTCTGCACAGGGGTGCGTTTGTTACTGCGGTTGTCCCACAGGACGATCTGCCCCGAGTACGTGCCTCCAACCACCAGATTAGGATGAAACTGTGCAAACACTGCTGACATCACTGCAGACTGAACAAACACACATTCCATAATGATATATTATTACATTAAATACAAATATATGAGAAATAAAAAATATATATTTTGTAAAATAAACTGACTAAATCCCTAATATTAAAACTATTAAGACATTTAGTTTGGTATGTACTTCATGCATTTATTTTGATTAATTTTCATTAGTCATCCATCCATTCTTCAAACCACTTATCTTATTTAATTGATTTATTTACTGATTTATTGATCGATTTTAATAACTTTAATTAATATGTTTGTTAATTCATGCATTTATTTTAACTAATTTTAATGAGTCATCCATCCATTTTCCAAACCACTTGTGATCTTAATTAATTGATTGATTTATTTATTTTAATACTTTTAATTAATAAGTTTGTTTGTTTGTTTATTCGTGCATTTATTTTAAATAATTTTAATGAGTCATCCATCCATTCTTCTAACCACTTGTGGCCTTTATTTATTTATTTTTATTAATTAACCCATCCATGCACCAAACCACTTCTCCTCCATTTTAATGTATTTATTTTGTATTTAATTGTTTATTAATTTTAATGGATTTATTTATTTATTTTATTTTAAATCCATCATCCATCCACCCACCCATGCTCTAAAACACTTTTCCTCTATTTTAATTCATTAATTGAATTATTTTTAATGAATTAATTATTTTAATGTTTATTATTATTATTATTATTATTATTATCATCATGTTTCTACTTACTTCTATTAAGAAAATAACAAGTAATTTTCATAACATAAATATTATATAAATAAGTTGTGATCTTGAGGACGAGATCAGAATAATACCAAGACAAAAATATAATTTACATTATTTAATGCATATCATTCACAGAGATCTGCATTAAGCTCATCACCTGGCAGTGGAAGACATATTCCGGTGTGGTTTTCTTATATTTCATGTTCCAGACGAGAGCCACACCGTCGGGCTCATGTGGAGCGTCTTCATTACTGCTGTATGACGCCACCAGCAGCTCAGGGTACTGATGGGAACGACAGAAAACAGGACAACTTCACTGAAAGAGTCTTAAAAGCAGTGTTACACACTTCCAGTGTGATCACGTACCTGCGGTGACCAGTCGAGACAGGTGACGACTCTGTGTTTGGACCAGCGATCGTCTGCAAACTGTCTGTTCAGGGAGAGTTTGGCTCCAGCCTGAGACTCTCTGAAACAAACACAGTACAACAATCACAAACCAGAGACTAACCACGTCTGCTAACAGACAAACACACTCACCCCTCTTTATCCTGAAGGTCCCGTCCGCTGTAGTCGAAAAACATGTCCACCTGCTCGGAGAGAGCGCGCTCCATGATACGAGAGCTGTGGTCAAAGAAAGTCACAAACTCCTCCGAGTGAAGAATCTGCTGTTTCTCTTCCTCCGTCAGCTCATGAGGGGGCGCTACACACAGAAACACTTCCCTTCATCAGTTGAAAAGCTCAGCTATATTTCATGTTTAACTATGTTTGCGAGCACTACCTTCCTCTTCCTCTTTCTGAGAGTCTTTCTCCTCTTGATTCTCCAGAGCAGGCTGCGTCACTGCCAGATCTTCCTCCTCCTCATCTACACACAGCAGTGAAGGAGTTTAGTTACATACGCACACTGATGCACTAAAGAAATGCAATGTGTGTGATTTACCATCTTTGTGATGAGTCTGTGTGGGCGTCTGTGTCTCTTTTGAGTACGACACCAGCTCTTTGGGCGGGAAGTCCACCTGCATGACCTTTGACATGCCCAGTTTTAACGGGCCACGTCTGCAGAAAATACAGACGAGTATGTTTAGACAGAAAAAGACTGTGGGATACTGTAATAATAAATAACTAAATCTAAAATAAATAAATAAAAATAGTAAATAATTAAATGATGAACAATAAATAATTCAATTAAATAAAAACTAAATAAAATAGTATAATTAAATGATAAACGATAAATAATTAAATAAAAATAAAAAAACAATACAATTTAAAAAAATGAAAAATAATAAAAACAATAGATAATTAAATTAAATAAATGATAAACAATAAAATTACAAAAATGAAAAATAGTAAAAACAATAACTAAATAAATCATTTAAAATAATTAAAACATACATAAATTACAAATAAATGAATAAATAAATAAAATGTACATCAATTAATTAACATTAATTCATTATTTAATAAAAATTAAATTGTTAAAATAAACAATATTTTTTTATTTAATATAATAAATAACTACATTTAAAACAAACAAATAAATAAATAAACAAACAGCACACAGGATAACCAGAAATTCATAACATTTCATCTGCTGAAGGGTGATATTATGTCCACAAAGTCATTATGTGAATAACAGGTTTATGGGAGGCTTGAACCTGTGCAAGGATGTCAAAACAAAAGGTTTAGGGAGTCTTATGAAGTAAACGCTAAACTAAATACAGTTTAATTCTATTCCCCAGTTTCACAGACAAGGTTTAAGCCTAGTCCTAGACTAAAATGTAAATCTGAACTGTTTCAAATAAAAGAAACTTGCACTGACTGATCCTAAAATAAGATAAGATAAAATAAGATTATTTTTATTTGTCACATACACAATTATATATAGAGTATATAACCAGTAGTGAAATGTATTCTCTGCATTTAACCCATCCTAAGTGAACACACACCCGGAGCAGTGGGCAGCCATGTTACAGCGCCCGGGGAGCAGTTGGGGGTTCGGTGCCTTGCTCAAGGACACCTCAGTCGTGGTATTGAAGGAGGATACTCCCCCCACCAACAATCCCTGCCAGACCTGAGATTCAAACCCACAACCTTCCGCTTACAAGTCCGACTCGCTATCCATTAGGCCACGACTGCCCATAAATATATCCATGCCATTGCTTTGTCTCAAGATGCCCAACAGCAATGTTTTTTTTCTAAGGCACATTTATAAAAAAAATACTTAAATGTCCTAATTGAACTATGTGGCCTAATCCTGGCTTAATCTAAGCCCTGTCTGTGAAACCAGACCTATATGTTACATAAGGAACATTTCATGTTGGTCAGAAAAGGTAAATATAGCAACAATAGGATGTCTAAATTCTTTCCAACAGGAAATAAGATTGTACAGTACATTGACAAATCATGAGTCACTCTACCTGGACTCTCTGTATAATGACAAGCGGGGGAGTGTGATGGAAACATGTTTGAAAACAATTTTTAAATTCTGAGGAACTTATCTTTAATAGTTAGAGAGCATTTAGCTAGTATGCTAGAGGTGTCGAAGGGAAATATAATTCACATCGTATTCACACGATGCACTGTTTGGTTCATCATGACTATCCAAGAAAAAAAAGACAGCAAGATTGAGGGGACAAATGTGAGACAGAAGGATAAATGAAGGAGAGAATGCAGGTGAAGCGCAGCAGGAGTGATGGTTAATGAAAGAGAGAGACAGCAGTACCCGAGCTGAGAGTCTGAATGGAGCAGTAGAGTAGAGGGGTCAGAGTCCCAATGAAGAGTCCTGTTAGGCACACACACACACACACACACACACACACACACACACACACACACACACACACACACACACACACACACACACACACACACACACACACACACAGGCACACACACACACACACACACACACACACACACACACACACACAGACACACACACACACACACACACACACAGACACACACACACACACACACACACACACAGGCAGACAGTTACACACGAGAGCAGTTATAAGAGTCGCTGTTATACACTAATATACATGTGCATGCACACACACGCTTCAGATGAGCTTCACACACTACACAATACGAAACAGAGAAACTCACGTTTGCAATATAATAGTTTATCTGCATGTCTGCCCATAACATTTTTATAATGTGTGATGGCTGAAATGTGTGCAGGTGATACAGCACATTAAGATCCCTTCATTTTTAACATGTGTTTAACCATTATTATAGATCTTAAAAGATTTTTTAGTCATTCAAAACGTGGAAAATGTATGTGAATACTTTCTAAATGTACTGTATGTCATTGATATTTAGATTTTTTTTTTTATTAAACTCACTAAAACTGAAAACATCCATTTAATTGTTGTCTCACATTTTTTAGTAAAATCAAAACATTTAATAAAAATGACAGAAAATGTTGTGACAAATTATAAGAATGGAGAAAAAAGATGAAAAGATGTTAAAGCGCGATGATGAAAACATGAAGGAATGTGAAATACAGAGCGTGAAGCAAAGTTTAGTTGCTTATGCTTGCCAGGCAACATGTTAAAATAATGATCTATGTTTTACATTGTGAAGCTGTTTTTATCATTTATGTCATGAATAATGAAGAAAAACTAGGATGCAGAATCTTTCATTTGTAAGTTATTTAAGTCACTTAATTATCCAAAAACAGGCATTATCACATGGTATTTTAAAGTATAAACCATATTTTAATTACATTTCAAGCAAAATGAACTACATCACTGTTCATGTGTTTGGGGTCATTAAGATTTTCTAATGTTTTTGAAAGAAGTCTCTTCTAATCACCAAACCTGCATTTATTTGATCAAGAATACAGTAGAAATTTTTATATTTTGAAAAATTATTACAATTTAAAAGAACTGTTTTGTATGTGAATATATTCCTGTGATGCGCAGCTGAATTTTCAGCATCATTACTCCAGTCTTCAGTGTCACATGATCCTTCAGAAATCATTCTAATATGCTGATTTGTTGCTCAAGAAACATTTCTGATTATTATTAGTTGAAAACAGGTGTGCTGCGTCATATTTCTGTGGTATGCATTTTCAGGATTCTTTGATAAATAGAAAGTTAAAAAAAATAGTGTTTATTTGAATGGAATGTCTTTAAAAATCTGTTTAATGCATCTTTGTTGAATAAAAGTAGTCATTTATTTTATTTTTTTCTTACTGACCCCAAATTTGTGAATGGTACTGTATATAGAGTTAGGCTGATATAAAAGTACTCATATTGTGATATGAGATCTCTGATGTCAGTGTACACATGTGCGTCTCACCTCGGCCCCGTGCCGCCGTCTCCTGAGTCCTGGCTGCCCGTTTCACTGGGTGTGTCCACTGATTTGGCAGAGGGGGACATGGGAGTGGGGACTAAATAGTGAAACAGACACGTATCCTCTGTTACCACGCGCAGAGGTTCCACTACATACACACACACATCCATATGAGCAAGCAAAGCGAAGGGGGTGTTTGAAAATAAAAAAGATACATATAAAAAGTAGGTAAGCAACATCAAGCGAGAGCAGGGTGGTGTAATAATCACGATGAAGCAGCAAAACCAAAGGATTGAGCCCCCCAAAAAAGAGAAGACAGAAAGGACAGTGGTTAATATTCATGCAGGATCCACATGCATTAAAAAATCATCAGTGCTCATTCCAAACCAAACCAAAATATTTCATGAAGACAGAAGAAATAATGAGGAAATGGATAACATTACTTTACAAATTAGCTTTATTTGAAGGTTTTGGTTTCTGTCAGCTGGTCAAGCTTGGTGAGCAGCTAACCAACCAGCTAAACCAGCTTAGGCAGGTTTAAACAGATCATATCATATATTTTTAAAGAAATTATAACAGGTATCCAGTGTTTTTCTTATTATCTCATAGCTACTGATTTAGGTTTTTTGTTGATGTTGTTGTTGTTGTTTTTCAAACATGATTAAAGGAACCCAAAAATAACTATTGAATGTTGGTAACCAAACAGTTGACGGTAGCCACTGACTTCCATATTATGGGAAAAAATACAATGGAAGTCAATGGCTACCGGCAAGTGTTTATTAAACAAAATTCTTAAAAATATCTTCTTTAGTGTTCAGAAGAAAAAAGAAACTCATACAGGTATGAAACAAGTGAATAGTGAGTAAATGATGTCAGACTTTTCATTTTTGGGGTGAAATGTCCTTTTAACATGCAAACATGTAACGTGTGTTAATATGTTAATCTATCTGATGAACAGAAAAATGTTGAAGCAGGTCAGAACAGGTCATGGACCATTTTCACATTTCCAATTTTTTTTCCAAATTTCCAATTTCCCAAACAGCATTTCAATGACTTTCCAAAAGAGGAAACAATATGAACACTCAACAATCACGCAGCAGTGTTAAATAGTTTCCTGTAATGTAATGCCAATGTAATAAATAACACAAAGTATAGTGTCATAAATGTACATTGAAATTTTTTCAAATGAAACATAAACGTTGCTACTAGATTTACGATGTTAAGAACGGTGGAAATGCATCAGTCTGTGAAAAAGGTCAATTTTTGCAGTTTAGTTTCAATAAATAGTCTTTTCTCATTGGAAAGAAGGTTTTGAGTTCTGAAAGTGACAGAATGTTTTCAAAGCGTTTAAAGCTTTTACTAAAGAAAAAAAAATCATTCTTCCAATATGAAGAAAGTAAGAAAAAAAGCATGCTTGTTGCTAACACTTATTAGTGGCAAATGCCTAATTTCTCATGCTGTTTTGTTGTTTCGTACCCATGGAGGCGTCCACTATCCCCATGCTCTGCAGCAGAGCCTCTGCCTCCCTCCTCTTCCTCTCCAGATCAGAGTCATCCTGCGGAGGAGACGCTCCCTCCTTCTGTCCATCCAGCTACAGCAGCAGAGAGAGAGAGAGAGGTTGTTTCAGTATAACAAACACAAAGAGATCAAATCACTGCAGTTTAGACCCCAGCTCACCTCTTTCTTCTTGCGCTCTTCCTCTTTCCTCTTCTTCTCCTCTCTGATCTGAGCCAGTCGTTGTTTCTTTCTCTCTAACTCTGCTTTTAGCTCACTTTTGTCAGACATTCTGCAGACAGATTTAAGTCAAATCAAGTCTCGTGGGTGTATTTGCAAAAAAAGCCTTTGGATGCTTTTTAGATGTTTGTCAGTAAATCCTTAGGCACAAAAATTAAAAATGAAGCAACAAAAATGAAAGAATTACAAAAATGAAGCACTTTAAAACAACAAATCATAAGAAATGGTATTTACTTGCTGCTGCTTATATTTCTGTGCTTTTGATAATGTTATGAGCTATGATTCAATCTTACAACAAAAATGATTAAAATTATAAATAATTATAAGCAGTGATATTTTTTGTATATTTGAAATGTATTACAGATTTGTTGATTTCTTTAATTAGATTTTATTTTTATATTTTGTTATCAATTTATGTTTTAGTAATTTTTTTTTCGTTTTTTAATGACAAATTAAAAGTTTTTTTAATACATATTTTGATTATTAATTTTAGTTATATTATTGCTTCAAGCTCAACTAAACAAAAATGAGAAATATTACCTTGGCAATATTTCTAAAATAAACTATTTTTATTTTATTTCAGTTAAGTATATGTTTTGTTTTGTTGTTGTTGTTTTTGTCATTTAGATTTGCATTTAGCTTTTTTATCACTTTTATCCAAAGTGACTTACAAAATAGGAACAAAGCAATTTGTTAAAGAGCCAACAATATTCACAACACAATGGAAGGTTGATTAGACAAACGGATTTCAAGTAACAATGTTTTTTAATGGTTTTAATTTTAGTTACACATAATAACCCTGATTATATCTTATTATCCTCATGTTTCATATGCAGTTTTATATTACATGAGCAGTCTCTAGTGGTCCTTCAGAGAATGGCGCTGAGGTCATTCTGGTCCACACCACACCCATGAGCTCAATCATACAAACACACAACACTGATATAGCAGCTTAAACTCTGCGTGTTGATGAAGATGATTCTTTTTGCATACTTTAGTGTTTCAGGGTTTGGCAAAAGTCAGAATTTGAGAACTGGCTCCTTTTGATTTATGAGCATAGACACAAACCACAAGATTTGAATTGATATCTATCTATCTATCTATCTATCTAACTAACTAGCCATCCATCTATCTATCTCTTTCAATGTATGCTGCTTGGATTTATTGAGTCTGTGTTGAACAATGATAATGCCTGTTTGTTATTTGAAGAGGTTTAATAAAGGTTTACCAACAAATTCAATAAAAAATGAACGTCAGAGGCATTTCAGATGTCAATATCTCAGATGTCCATGAGATTTCAGCTTTTACATCATTTTGAGTATTATCTCACATGTAGAATACAATAGAATCTATTTAAAATTGTATTAATTGTGTCTACTGTTTCTGGAAATACTCTTGTTTGTAAAATGTTTATAGGTAATTCATTCTGAAACATGAAACATTATTACTTACAATAGTTATATTAATTTATTTGAAAGTTATTTTCAAGAAAACTTTATGCATAATAATCTTACATAATATAAAATAATTCATGAAGACAGCTCCCTGCCCATGTAGCCTGAGAAGAGTTTGTTCAATGACACACACACACACACACACACACACACACACACACACACACACACACACACACACACGGGACACTCCTGTAAGAGTCCCGGATGGTCAGTCAATATGGCTGCATAGCGAAGAAACCCGGTGAAAACTCGCAAACTGACATAAAACCATCAGTTTGTAATCATAATTACTCATTGGGTCATTAATGACATTTAATTAGACTGTTTTAACTGCGCGCTCAAAACTGTTTAAATGCATCATCTGTCTAGTTGCATCAGCTGTTAATTTATGTTTATTTTTTCTCTAAACAATTTAAATTGATGCTTTAAAAACACAACGCATGAGGAATTCATTTTTGTGCTTATAATATAATATTATATTATATAATAACATAAATGACAGTTAAAGCGCACACGTCAGACGGCCTCTCGTGAATCAATACAGAAACATCGCCATTAAAAACACACAATAATGCTGTCGGAAACCCTATTGATTAATAAAGAAAAACAGTATTCTTACTTGAAATAAAATGTTAGCGGCTCGGAGTCGTTATGGAGAGGATTAATCTTCAGTCAGTTGACTAATAACTTATTATCCTCTTTCTCTGGTTGTGACAGCAGCGGCGGCAGTGCTTAATCTGGGATGCGGCTACGGGTGCCGGGAAGTGCTTTTTCTCAAACACAGCGGATGAGGCGTTTCATAAAGTGACCGCTAGATAGCGCGCTTTCACTTTATTGATTACTGCCTTTTGAACACAACACAAACGCTACATAACTTGCAGATACTGATACTTAATAAAAAGTTATTTTGTTAAACAAAAAAATCTAAATAATAACATTTAGATACAAAATTAATGGCAACCCAACAAAAAAAATAAAAAAATAATTAAAAGTTTTGAACAAGATTTTTGCTTTATCTACTCAATCATTCTAACAATAAGAACCAGAGATAGTAAAGAAAAAAATTAAGTAAAAGGAATATTAAACAATAAATAAATGAAAATACTAAAAATAAAGAATAAACATTAAGAAGTTTTAATAAAATCAAAGTAAAAGTAAAAATCTAAAATTTAGAATTAGATAAACAGTATACACTTCTAGAAGTAATATATATATATATATATACTTACAAATATACAAAAATTGTCCAAATGTATTTATGTAAATATATTTTCTACCTATATATTATTTCCCTTTTTGTGTGTGGGCATTTTTTAAAAAAATCATTAAAAAATATATTTAAATATATTTTTTTAAGCCAAGAAAATACATTCACATGTCAAATTTATGAAAAACGTTATTGTCAGACTTTTGTCCTGTCTTCTGTTTTGTTTTGCTCCCCATGTGTCTTCCTTGCCCTAGTTTCTGAGATGTAGGCCGTTTCTCAAACGGAAGGCTGCATCCTCCGGAGGTCGCATTTGTAGTCTGCATACGTCATAAAGAAGATCTTATTTTAGAATATTAACAGTTATAAATTTGACCATTATTCTTAGTTAAGTGTAAATTGTTGTAATATGCTTATGACTCGCGAATGTAATGCTCAGTTAACTGAAATAAACCAGGCTTGATGTCGTATGCAGCCTACAAATGCGACCTACGGAGGATGCAGCCTTCCGTTTGAGAAACGGCCGTAGTTTCTCCCTCTATGTCCTTATTTGGTTAGTTTCCTGTTTCCTGTTCTCGTTTAGTTCTCCTCATTAGTTTATTAGTCCCCAGCTGTGTTTCATTAATTATCTAGTTTTCCCCAGTGTTCTTAAGCCCTGTGTTTCTTTGTCTCTAACGTCTGGTATTGTTTGTGTTCACCCTGATCCGTGAATGTCTTCTGTGTTTGGAGTCCCTGTGAATATTCTTATTGAAGGATATTGTTATTTGAAGACTTCCTTGTCTCCTCGTTCCCTTGCTCCAGCGAATCGTGACAGTTATTTGTCTGTAACACGTGTGAACATATAACACATCTGAGTAAAAATCAGCAAGGAACATACTTTAGTGTAAAAAATATCTAAATATTCCATCCACATTTGCATTAGCCTTTATGTTGGCTACAGTAAGCTTGGAAATGTATTTTCTTGCCCTCGAAATACATTTTGAAGTCTGCTTTGGTATGATATTTTCGATTTCAAAAATATTCATATTGAGCTTCATTGTTAACAACATATATTTAGCATACAGGTTCATCTCAATAAATTAGAATGTCGGGGAAAAGTTAATTTATTTCAGTAATTCAACTCAAATTGTGAAACTCGTGTATTAAATAAATTCAATGCACACAGACTGAAGTAGTTTAAGTCTTTGGTTATTTTAATTGTGATGATTTAGGCTCACATTTAACAAAAACCCACAAATTCACTATCTCAACAAATTAGAATACTTCATAAGACCAATAAAAAAACATTTTAGTGAATTGTTTAGGTGCATCTCAATAAATTTGAATGTCATGAAAAAGTTTTTCTTGTAAGTTATTTCAAAAAGTGAAACTTTCATATATTTTAGATTCATTGCATGTAAAATAAAACATTTCAAAAGTTTTTTGTTTTAATTTTGATGATTAGAGCTTACAGCTCATGAAAGTCAAAAATCAGTATCTCAAAATATTAGAATATTTACATTTGAGTTTCAATAAATGACCATCCATACAATATAAATTCTGGGTATCTCTTGTTCTTTGAAACCACAATAATGGAGAAGACTGCTGACTTGGCAATGGTCCAGAAGATGAACATTGACACCCTCCACAAAGAGGGTAAGTCACAGAGGGTCATTACTGAAAGGTGTGGCTGTTTACAGAGTGCTGTATCAAAGCATATTAAATGCAAAGTTGACTGGAAGGAAGAATTTGGGTAGGAAAAGGTGCACAAGCAACAGGGATGACTGCAAGCTTGAGAATACAGTCAAGCAAAGCTGATTCAAACACTTGTGAGAGCTTCACAAGGAGTGGACTGAAGCTGGAGTCAGTGCATCAAGAGTCACCATGCTCAGACGTCTTCAGGAAAAGGGCTACCAAGCCACTTCTGAACCAGAGACAACGTCAGAAGCATCTTATCTGGGCTGTGGAGAAAAAGAACTGCTGCTCAGTGGTCCAAAGTCCTCTTTTCAGATGAAAGTAAATTTTGCATTTCATTTGGAAACAAGGTCCCAGAGTCTGGAGGAAGAGTGGAGAGGCACAGAATCCATGTTGCTTGAAGTCCAGTGTGAAGTTTCCACAGTCAGTGATGATTTGGGCTGCCATGTCATCTGCTGGTGTTGGACCACTGTGTTTTCTGAAGTCCACAGGAAATTTTAGAACACTTCAACGCAGCCATCTACCACGAAATGTTAGATGGCACTTCATGCTTCTTTCTGATCAAGAGGAAGATGCAGATGAGCTGAAGGCCACTGTCAAAGAACCTGACAAGCTTTATGGAGATGCTGATTGAACATTTTCCAGCTAATTGGTTGAGATAGTGAATTGGTGGGTTTTTGTTAAATGTGAGCCTAAATCATCACAATTAAAAGAACCAAAGACTGTGGCACCATTGAATATTTGCCCACACTGACAAACGTACCAAAAGCTGGTTCAATGACCATGGTGTTACTGTGCTTGATTGGCCAGCAAACTCGCCTGACCTGAACCCCATAGAGAATCTATGGGGTATTGTCAAGAGGAAGATGAGACACCAGACCCAACAATGCAGATGAGCTGAAGGCCACTGTCAAAGAAACCTGGGCTTCCATACCACCTCAGCAGTGCCACAAACTGATTAAAGCAAAAGGAGCCCCTACCAAGTATTGAGTACGTATACATTGTAAATGAACATACTTTCCAGAAGACCAACAATTCAGACTAAAAAATTTTATTGGTCTTATGAAGTATTCTAATTTGTTGAGATAGTGAATTGGTGGGTTTTTGTTAAATGTGAGTATATCCCTAAATATATCACATTATATGTATGTTAAAAGAACCAAAGACTTAAACTACTTCAGTCTATGTGTACATGTGCATGAATTGACAATAAACAGACTTTGACTGACTTTGATTTAATACACGAGTTTCACAATTTGAGTTGAATTACTGAAATAAATGAACTTTTCCACGACATTCTAATTTATTGAGATGCACCTTTATATTTACATATATAATTTGGGCAGAAAAAAATCTTTATTTGCTGCATATTAGAATAGAATGGAAAGTTTCTTTGATATTTATCACAGATGTCTCTTTGCAGTTGTTCCTTCAGAAGAATGGGTTCACATACCTGATGTATGAGCATGATGTTTAAGCAGTGAGTAAATTATTTTTGTTCTTTTGTGTTCAGCCACTCCAGACTGGCACTTTTCTGTTATAAAAGGAAAGATGAACATGTGTAGGCAGTAGATGCAGAGCTCTATTTATGGCACTGGTTCATGCTTCGTCAGGTGTTATTGTCCTTGTTTAAGTGTCTTATAGTTTAATAAATGTAAGTCTGAATGTAGTGTATTTTCAGTTAGCTTAATGTGCAAACATTTTTGCATAATCAGTACTGAAATATAAATGAATATCTTGATGATGCACTTATTTATTCTCATGGATACTGCCATCAGTAATAAAAACAGCAAGAGCAATAGTTCACCCAAAAAATGAACAATTCAACAATTGTATTTGCATCTCTTTTCCATATTACAATTCATAGTGACTAAGAATATCAAACAACAACAAAAACATCCTAATTAGTCTGTACAACACGTTACTTCTCTTTAGTCATATATATATATATATATATATATATATATGTATATATATCTGTATACATAGCTTTGAGAGATGCACTGAAAAAGTCCAAATTAAAATTTAACATTATTGATGCAACCTAAATGCAATTTATACCAACATAATTCAGTTGTATGGGTTCAAACAGATTTAAAAAGAAATCACAAAAAATGCACATTATACATTCTGCATATTCAAAATAGTGCACGGTGTAATAACATATGTGTGAACCAAGGGTAAATGATACCAAAGCTGGCTAAAAACAATGCAAGTGAAAAATAAAACTGTTTTTCTTTTCCCACCACACCCTGTATGCCAATGCATTTGATGATTTCATTCATGAAGTGTTGTGAATTTGATATACGAGGAGAAATGACAAACTGAATATGCGTGTGTGTGTGTGTGTGTGATTCAGGGACTTGTTTCATGGTGAAGTCATTTCTGTGTGTGTGTGTGTGTGGAAGAGATGAGCAAAGGTAACCCATATCTCCTTTGTCTTTTGCCATATGACAATGGCTGTAAAAGGCTGTTGTAGTTTCCATGGCAACATGTCTGTGACTAAAAATCAGGTTATGGGTTAGCAGGTGCATGAACATGCATGTTTCTATATCTGCAGATGTTTCATATATTTTATCACCCCACATCTATCACACTCCCTCAGCATTTGAGGAAATATATCTGCAACAGGCATAAAAGTCACCTGTAACCACAACCACATTAGTTTAACTATGGTCTGAAATTGAAGGGCAGAAAAAGCAGAGATATATCTTGAAACAAAAAAATATATTTTGAAAAAAACCCTGCATAAACTGCACACACAAAAGATTAATTAAACATTATTTTATTACAGAAATAGTGTATCCAAAAATTAGGTGAACATTTTCTTACCCTCAGGCCATCCAAGATGAAGATGAGTTTGTTTCTTCATGGGAACAGATTTGGAGAATAGCATTACATCACTTGCTCACATTGGATCCTCTGCAGTGAATGGGTGCCGTCAGAATGAGAGTCCAAACAGCTGATAAAAACATCACAATAATCCACAAGTAATTCACACCAGTCCAGCCCATCAATTAACATCTTGTGAAGTGAAAAGCTGCGTGGTGTAAGAAACAAATCCATCAAAAAGATGTTTTATTCTGGCCAAAATATGATTCCATAATCCACAATAACGCTTCCTCTAGTTAAAAACTCCATCTCCTGTTGTCTCTTGACATCGGAATCCACCCACATATTTGTTTAGAGCTGTTTTGGACTGTTTTTACTTGGTGCTTGATCTTTTCACTTCACAATAAGTTTTATCAGCTGTTTGAACTCTCATTCTGATGGCACCCAGTAAAGCATGTTAATATAGTGCTTCATACAGAAAAAGCAAAGCAGCTTCACAGTCATAAACAGGAACATAACAGAATCAATACGGAAACTCAACTAATGAGACAATTCAGATAGTGCTGCAAAGCAGCTCAGTAGTGTTCCTGTGGCTCAGTGGTAGAGTATTGTGTTAACAGTGCAAAAGGTTGTGGGTTTGATTCCCAGGGAACACACATACTAATAAAAAAAAAAATGTATAGCCTGAATGCACTGTAAGTCGCTTTGGATAAAAGTGTCTGTTAAATGCATAAATGTAAATGCCATTATTCGGCTCAAGTTGGTTCAGATCAATAACAGTTTTAAGTTCATCAATTTTGAGACAAGAAATTCAGCTAAAAGGCATTCACTGCAAAGGATCCATTGGTGAGCAACTGATGTAATGCTACATTTCTCCAAATCTGTTCTGATGAAGAAACTGATCTACATCTTGGATGACCTGGGGTGTATACATTTTCAGCAAATTTTCATTTTGGGTAAACTGTTCCTTTAAGCAAATTGACCATCAACGGTGCGACTGTGGAGAGAGCGAGCAGCACCAAGTTCCTGGGTGTGCACATCACAGAGGACCTCTCCTGGACTAACAACACTGCGGCACTGGCCAAGAAAGCACAGCAGCGTCTCTACTTCCTCTGCAAACTCAGAAGAGCCAGAGCCCCGACCCCCATCATGTGCACCTTCTACAGTAGCGCCATCGAGAGCATTCTGACTAGCTGCATCACTGTGTGGTATGGCGCCTGCAACGCGTCCTGCCGCAAGTCCCTTCAATGGATAGTGAGAGCAGCTGAGAAGATCGTTGGTGTCTCTCTCCCCTCCCTCCAGGACATCTACAGCACCCGTCTCACCCGCAAAGCCCTCTGCATTGCAGGTGATCCCACCCACCCGACTCACAGCTTCTTCAGTCTGCTGCCATCAGGGAGGAGACTGCGGAGTCTCCAGGCGAGGACCAGCAGACTGAAGGACAGCTTCATCCATCAGGCTGTCAGGAAGCTGAACTCCCTCCCGTCCTTGCCCCCCCTCCCCTCTTTTACCCCACGCAACACTGAACTCTGACTGACTACGACCCCCCCCCTAGACCCCCCCCCAGGACCCCCCCCCCCCCTTACAAACTGTGACCCACCCGCACCAGTCACTTTGTGCAGTACTGGACTGATCTCTACCTCATCCAGCATTGTCTGTAAACTACCTCTTCTGACAGTCTGATAAAAGACTGTTCTTTTTTTGCACTACACATATATCTGCACAGTTCTGTTTTATTTAACTGGTTTGCACTCTATCTGCCATGTGCCTTGTGCCACTTTATCTATCTCTTTTTTATTTTTTATTTTTTTCTACAATGTCCTCATTTGTATATCTGTATAGTTTGTATGTACATATGGTTAAACTGTATTTATCTGTATTTGAACGTCTACTGTCAGTGTTTAATGTTAACTGTATGCACCAAGGGTCAGAGAGTAACGCAATTTCAATTCTCTGTATGTATGTACTGTACATGTGGAAGAATTGACAATAAAGCAGACTTGACTTGACTTGACTTGAAATTTGTTAAAATGTTGTTCTTTGATTTTAAAGACCATCAAGTCCTGACATGTGAACTAAGGCTATAAAAAAAATGAACTAATGAAAAGGCTAATCCTCTGTTTGCTCTCTCTAGTCTAGCGTAGACTGTAAGATAAGACATGTCAGGGATCAACTGGATGCTTCTTCCTTTCCTAGAAAATCTCTTATCTCCTCTTAACTGATGTGAATGTTCATGTTACTGCACATGATCATGTGACAGTTCTAATCAGAGGACAAACATGTTATTATGATCTTACAGAATCAGAGCTCACAAAGTTTGATAAGTGCTTTAAACAAAAAGATTTAAAGATGGCACCACAAAAAACAAACAAACAAAAAATACTTTTTCTTCCTCAAAACCTCCATTAGCTGGTACCTAATAAACACAAATCAAAATCAAATCAAATCACTTTTATTGTCACATCATCACAGCACATGTACCTTGATGAGTGAAATTCTTGAGAGCGTGCTCCATACAGTGCAGAAACAATTAACATAGACAGTACCATTACTTACAGACTTATACAGACAATGTGCAATATACACATACATATAGTCAGTACACACAGTGTACTGTTAGACATACTTACAGTTATCAATACACATTATACACCGTATGTACACATTCTACATTATGTACACATATATACACAAACAGTAATATGCAAAGGTGCAGTAGATTATACAACGTACATAAGCTGGATACGCAAATGTCATGTATGTGCATTGGATGGTATCCAGTGGTAGCAGATAGATTGTTGTATTAGTGCAGTGTGTACGTGTAGTCCAGTTTGAACCGTGGAGTTAAAGTGCAGTGCGTGGCATATCGTAAAGTGGGTGTGTGCTGTAGGGTGTATTAGTATTAGTTCTGACTGTTCATTAGCCTGATAGCCTGAGGGAAAAAGCTATCCCTCAGTCGGCTAGTGTGGGATCGGATGCTGGGGAGATGTCTTCCTGAGGGCAGCAGAGAGAACAGTCTGTGGGACGGGTGGCTGGAGTCATTGGTGATCCTCCGGGCTTTCCTTATACACCGCCTGGTGTAGATATCCTGGAGGGAGGGAAGCTCACCTCCAAAAATGTGGCGGGCAGTTCGCACAACCCTTTGCAGAGCTTTGCGGTTGCCAGCGGTGCTGTTTCCAAACCAGGCAGTGATGCAGCCGGTCAGAATGCTCTCCACAGTGCAGGTGTAGAAGGATCTGAGGATGCTGGGGCTCATTCCAAACTTCCTCAGCCGTCTCAGGAAGAAGAGGCGTTGATGTGACTTCTTCAGCACTGCATCTGTGTGAGCGGACCATGTGAGATCATCAGTGATGTGAACGCCGAGGAACTTAAAGCTGTTTACCCGCTCCACAGGTGTCTTGTCGATGGTGATGGGTGTGTGTTCTCTGCTCTGTCTCCTGAAATCCACCACCAGCTCCTTGGTCTTGTCGATGTTGAGTGAGAGGTGGTTCTCCTGACACCATTTAGTCAGGGTACTCACCTCCGCTCTGTAGGCCGTCTCATCGTTGTCAGTGATCAGGCCTATCACCGTTGTGTCGTCAGCGAATTTGACGATGACGTTGGAGCTGTGTGTGGCTGCACAGTCATGTGTGTACAGGGAGTACAGGAGTGGGCTGAGAACGCAGCCCTGCGGAGCACCAGTGTTGAGGGTCAGCGGAGATGAAGTGCTGTTGCCCATTCTGACCACCTGACTTCTGCCTGTCAGAAAGTCCAGGATCCAGCTGCACAGAGATCTGTTTAGTCCTAGAGTCTGGAGCTTCGCAACCAGTGTGGCAGGCACTATGGTATTGAATGCGGAGCTGTAGTCCACAAACAGCATCCTCACATAGGCGTTCTTGTTTTCCAGGTGGGAGAGAGCAGTATGCAGGGTGAAGGCAATCACAAGGCAATCACAAGTATGACTGATAAAGAAACCTGTGAGCCCTTATAAAGTTTTCCAAAATGTTTTGCCATTTTGCTTTGCAAGTTACATCAGTCTGTTGTGGATGAGGTTTATGGGCATCCGAGGAGGAGACTTTTGTCCACTGGACTTGGGTTTGATGTGTCATAAGTGACTAAAGCTCAGAACTCATAAATGCAAAGTTCTAGTCCTACAAAGAGCAAGTCATGATGACCCATCACCATTTCTCCTTGAGCAAGACACTTCATTCAGATTACTGCAGGCAGGATAGAAGTGTCAGTGAAATTCTTTCTACTATTGCAAATATGCCTATAACTCTAGAGTTGATGTATTTTCCTTTTATAACTTTATGACTGTGGAGGAGAAATTATGTCTCTGGAAATTGTAGACGGAGCCACGAACACCTTCGGATTGTGAAGGAGGAACCTGACACATTTCCGGTCAGATGGCAAAAAGCAGTTCCTCAGAGGCTGGTGTGATTCAGCGGCATCTATTCATAAACTCATCAGCCCTGTGAACCGATACAGCTGTCATCTGTTGACATGAAAAGGCAGAACATATATTTGCATTTTAAAACTGTCTTCATTTCAGCAGAATATATAATGAGTGTTCGTATTCCAGTGGAATCATGAGTTGAATTCCTCTGTGGTGAGTTCAGAGGAAGATAACAGTAGTGTGATGTTGTGAAATATGTCTGGAGCTGTTCAGAGGGTAAAGCTCAGCTCTGGGCAGATCTCGGAGTCATCTCTTTACATTACAGTGCTGTTACTTTATAGTTCTAATGAATGTGCATAAACTTGAATAAAATGTGTACATAATTTGTGAAGAAGCTTGTAAATACACTTTTAATATACTATTATTATATTATATTTAGGCTATTAATTATATTACATTATATTATTTTAGTCAGCTGCCTAGGACATTAATTATTGATATATTAATTATTATTTTAGTTCTAATGTTATGACCTTAATGTACTTAATGCACTTATTTTTGTGAAGATGTTTGTAAATACACATTATTATTATTATTATTTACATTGTGTTATTACTATATATTTTATTAATGATTGCAATATTATATTATATTATTATTGAGTTGGTTGCCTGTGAAATCAATCATTGTTATATTAATGTATGTGTAATTATGTAATTTGTGTAATTGTTATCTTATATTATTTAATTTTGATATTATATATAGAACATTAATATCATCAAATATTTCAGAGTAATGACTGGGCAGTCCCTGACTGTCTCTAAGTACCTCTCTGTGGTCTCAGAAAATAATTTAATTTCAACTCATGTCATATACATCAATATGATCTTGTATAGCTATTGATTTGATAAATAGCCATTTAATACCAATGCAGTAATGCAGGCAGTTGATAATTATTGCAAAATAATTTTTTGACACTTTTAAATGTACTTTAGGCTTTTATGGTCTTATATAAAAGTTAAAAGCTGCTTATTACCACTTAATGTCAAACCTGTTTATTTTGCAATAATGATCAGCTGACTGATCGTGCATAGCCTACCTATACTTTATAGAGGCAACGAGTAATTTCATCCATAATAGAATTTGCTTGAAGGATTGAAGCATCTGAGGTGTGATCTGAAGTTTTGCACTTATGTGTGTGAGCGTGTACATCATATGTGTGTAACCTTTGCAACTGGCGTCACGCATCGTCCACACACACTCTCTGATGAGAGTGAGCGAGGATCTCTGTGCGCAGTGCGGAGCTGAAAACATGAGCAGCGTTGCATTGATGATCAGGGTTTGTGCATGATGCATTAGACACACACAGGTGTGATTTGACAGAGATTATGCGTGCGATGCGCTCGAGCGTCTCTTCGCGGGGAAAGTGTCTTCATGAGTGTCCAAAGTAACAGCAACAGCAGTGGAAGTTTGGACGGAGCGCCATCTTGCTCTCAGTTCTCGACTGGATCTCCGACCCCGGGCTCAGTTTCTCCGCTCGATATCTGCGCTCCGCGGAGGCGTAAGGAAGGTAAAATCGGCGTGAATGTCAATTTGAAGTTTGTTCATGTGAAATCGGTCGGGATTGTGTTCGATTGACGTGTGATTTTGAGTAAATCTGGCCTTTAATCGAAGCGGTCGTGTCGGAGGCCGCTGATCTCTCGTCTGTTGACTGTGACTCTCTGTGTTTCTATAACAAACGTCGAGTCCGAGACACGAGCTACTGTGTTTTAAACTGTTTGCGATGGAATTCTGTCGCTTTTTGTGTTGATCGCACTCTTAATTTGACGTGAGGATGCCCATGGTCAAGTATTAGGGGACTCAGTCACTGGCCGTGTCTCAAAACCTTGTAAGATGTCTAACATTTACCTAGACAGCATTTTTGGGCATCATAGGTGCGTATTTTTTGTGCAGTTTTTCTGATGCCCCAGAATGCTGTCTTTGTGTCTAGGTAGACATCTCCTTGGGTTTTGACATGCGGCCAGTCTGATAAATATGAGTTGATGTTTTTGAGGTTTAGAGTATGTATTTATCACTCGTGTGCAATGCAATGGCTCATAAATGAGACGGAATCTGTAAGTTACCTGATAAACACGAGTTGCTGTCTGTGTGCTTGAGAATGTTTATCACCCGTGCATGGCATGCAATGCAACGGCCTGAAATGCTAGTTAGGTAGAAACTAACTGGGGTTTAGGATATTGGCAGTATCTGATAAACATGAGTTGCTGCTTTTATTGGTATTTAGTTACCTAGCACTCTATGCATATCATGCTATGGCTATCTAGGTAGGCAGATTAAGTGATATTTTAAGGTTGACTATATATTTTCTGATGCATGCTTGTGTGCATTGCAGTGGCCTATAAGGCTTTTGAGAGACAGCCAGCTATATTGATACATATGATATGGGTTGATGCAGTGATTCTAAAATTCTGTATAGTTTGGCAGGTCTGTATCGAAGCTGATGTGTACGTTTGAGAATCCAGTCAGCGATGCATGTAGGATGATGTGTAGGTAGACATGTAGGGTTTAAGACAAAACTAGTACTTGACACACAGTAGTTGGTGTTTATGTGTGAGTTTATTTATCAGTATGAAATGCAGCAGCTCAGAAATGGTTTCTAGGAAGCCATGTCAAATTTTGGAGACACTTGATAAACATGAATTGGTGTGGTAGTGTATAATTTATTTCACAAAAAAATATGCATTTGTTGGAGAGGTGTTGCATCTTTATGGTTATTTTAGTTTTTGTGTTGTTGCAGCTTATGTATTTTTTTCCCACTGGAATCATCCAAATGGCATTGAACCTGCAAAAGACCATCTGATACACATCTGATTGAAATGCATTATTTAGGTCATATGGTTTCCTTTGTTTTTGATATGTTTTTAATGAACCTAAGTTGCACCGGTTGTTTCCTGTGATATCTATCATATCCACCAGAGACTCGGGCTGGTCTGTGTTAATATGTGCTGCAAACATGAGTATGTGCACTGATGAGTGTAATATCATATGTGTGCTAATGCATTACTCAGATTCTCATGTCCAAGAATAAGTTCTTAGCCATGTAATGGCAGGCTCTGCCTTTAATTTTTTTATCAATGTTTTGAAAGAGTGGAACTTTTTACCTGCTTGTGCTTTTTTACATTTACAAAAAAAAGTGTTTATTTAAAATAAATGCTGTTCTTCTAATTGTCCAAGAATCCCCCCAAAAATGCATTGATTTCCACAAAAATATGAAGCAGAACCACTGTTTTCAGCATTGATAATAATAATAAAAAAAAGCAGCAAATCAGTATATTAGAATGATTTCTGAAGGATCATGTGACACTGAAGTCTGGAGTAATGATGCTGATAATTCAGCTTTGCATTACAGGAATAAATTACGTTTTAAAATATATTCAAATTGGAAACCCGTATTTTAAGTTCTTATAATATTTCACAATATTTTTACTAAATGTTTTTTTAAAATAAATTCAAGAGGTTTTAAAAATTAAGTGGCATTAATATTTACCCCAGGAATTGATTTTCTGGCATTTTTAGCTGTAAAAATGCACAAGATTACCATGGTGCAGCCATGGTGCATAATATAAAAGTAGGCTATTCAGTGTATTCATCTTCTATAAGAAGTTGAATCATTATTGTTTTATAATATTTAGTGATCTCTTGATGGCTCACCTGTGCATCAGTGCACAAACTAGGATGTGGCTTATGTGTTTCCTGGTCTTTTGCTCACTCATTTCCACTCCACCTTGTGCGTGTTTGGGAGGTGTCTTATTTAGCCCAGCGCTGTTTTCTTTGCTGCTCGGGTTATTTGCTAAAGCAGATGTGGCCTTAGGTTTATGTTTACTCATTCCCAGTGTTTTGATTTATCATCTGTGTCCTTTATCTGGGCAGCTGTGCTCTTCCTGCCCTGTTGACCTTCATAATTTCCCACCCATCCACCATCTTGGGATCTCTTTGGCTTGGAGCTCTATCTGGCACGAGTCTTATCATGGCAGTGGTGTCGGACGCATCCGCTGCGCCGGTGTTTATGGCTGGAGAACACCAGTGAAGATGAGCTGTTTTGTCTAGTCACTGTAATAGAGTTTGAAGACCAGATGATTTCTTTAGGCAGGTTTTATAAGGATGATTCATGCCGTTATTAGCTGGTTGTTCTTATCGGCTGCTGATACTGTATTAGTCTCATGTGCTGAAGAAACGGGGCCATTTAGCTGCTGCATCAATGATGATGATGATGATGATGATGAATTCTGTCTCCAGGCATCTGCTGCCAGATCATGTCAAACATGGAGGGAATAGTTGAACCAAAAATGTAATCCTTAGAGACGATTTAATCAGAATTCTTAGCAGAAAATTGTGGTTTGTGCACAATTTACAGTACCATTCAAAAGTTTGGGGTCAGTAGGATAAAAAAAAAAAAGGTTTTTGAATAAAGTCTCTTATGCTCATCAAGGCTGTATTTATTTGGTCAGAAATGCAATAAAAACTATAATATTATGAAACATAATTACATTTTAAAATAAGTTTTTTTTTTTTATGTGAATACATTATAAAATGTAATTTATTCATGTGATCAAATTTGAATTTTCATTATCATTACTCCAGTCTTCAGTGTCACATGATCTTTCAGAAATCATTCTAATATGCTGATTTGCTGCTCAAGAAACATTTCTGATTATCAAAGTTGAATATATGTTCATATATTTGTAAAAACGATATATTGTTAGAAAGTTCAAAAGAACAGCATTCATTTGAAATAGAAATCTTTTGTAGCATTATAAATGGCTTTACTGTCACTTTTAATCAATTTAATGCATTCTTGATGAATGAAAGTAGTAATTTATTAAAGGAACACTCCACTCTTTTTGAAAATAGGCTCATTTTACACCTCCCCTAGAGTTAAACAGTTGAGTTTTACCGTTTTTGAATCCATTCAGACGATCTCCGGGTCTGGCGGTAGAACTTTTAGCTTAGCTTAGCATAGTTCATTGAATCTGATTAGACCATTAGCATTTGGTCATCAAAAATGACCTAAGAGTTTCAATATTTTTCCTATTTAAAACTTGACTCTTCTGTAGTTACATCGTGTACTAAGACTGACGGAAAATAAAAGTTGTGATTTTCTAGGCTGATATGGCTAGGAACTATACTCTCATTCTGGCGTAATAATCAAGGAACTTTGCTGCCGTACCATGAGTGCAGCAGGTGCAGTGATATGACGCAGCGCCTGAAAGTAGTCCCCAGCTCAGTAGCCTATGATATAGCTGGGGACTACTTTCAGGCGCTGCGTAATATCATTGTGCCTGCTGCACAGATGGTACGGCAGCAAAGTTCCTTGATTATTACGCCTGTTTGAGAGTATAGCCATATCAGCCTAGAAAATCACAACTTTTCATTTTCCGTCGGTCTTAGTACACGATGTAACTACAGAAGAGTCAAGTTTTAAATAGGAAAAATATCGAAACTCTTTGGTCATTTTTGAGCGAGATGCTAACGGTCTAATCTGATTCAATGATCTATGCTAAGCTAAGCTAAAAGTTCTACCGCCAGACCCGGAGATCGGCTGAATGGATTCAAAAACAGAAAAACTCAACTGTTTAACTCTAGGGGAGTTGGAAAATGAGCCTATTTCCAAAAAAAGAGGAGTGTTCCTTTTAAAATAAACAAATTTTGAACAGCGGTCTATATGTATGGAGTCTATATGACCAAGTATTATCTGTAATATTGAGCTCACATTGATGTATGGAAACACACATTATATTTACATAAAACATTACATTTTTATGTATAATGGTAGATTGTGTCATCAATGTTTACTGAGACTAAAATAAGGTGATGGAGCTATGCGGTCAGTGGCATCAGCTGATAATGAGCAGGAAATGTCTCGAAGTACTTCCTGTTTGTAAGCCTCACTCCAGCAGGAAGAAGCTCTGTTGAACTTTGCTGTGAAAAATGAAAATGGATAAAAGAGCATAAAAATGTGGAGGGTCAGATGTGAAGCAGATCTTATTGTACACACATCTGGTCATTTAGAAACAAATTAATATACACATGTAAGTCTGATGTGAGTGTAGTTCTGTAGCTGTAAACCTTTTCTAAGTACTTTGCCTTTAAACCAGTAATATGAGTAGATGTATGATCTTCTGGCTCCTTTAGGGTGGCATAGGATCAGAAAACAATGACTGGATGGTCTCATGAGATTCCAGGAAGATGCGTCACCGTGATCACACCCCTCCCGAACCTCAACCCTGCATACCTGTGTGAGAACGTGTTGAGATTGACGTGATTGTCTGTGTGTCTGTAGGTATGGATGAACTGCATTCTCTGGATCCACGCCGGCAGGAGCTTTTGGAGGCACGTTTCATCGGAGCAGTTAGTGGAAATACAGGAGGAAGCACAGGGAGCATGAGTGGAGGACCTAAAGTAATGCACACGCATGCTCTTATGCTTAGTTTGTGTGCATTTGGGCTGGATTATGTTTTGGATTATATTTCATTGTATTTATATTTTTAATTAAATTATATTTAATTTGAATTAATTATTTTATTTTTGATTAATTTTGATTTAAATATGTCTATGTACAGGGGTGCACATAAGTGGTCCGCAGGTGTGCATGAGTGACCGAAAAAAAAAAAAATGCGCTGTGTAAATAAGTTCCGACCACTCATTTGGGTACCGACATGGTTGATAGCTGTTAATGCACAATTAACATTTTAGATCAACAAACTGTACTGTATAAGATTTCTATTCAAACTGAGAGCATAAATCTAGGCTACCCACTGCCGTTTTCAAAGCACAGTGCAAAACTCTGACCTTTCATTTACTGACGCTATTCCATCGGCAGCCCTAACCCGGAAGCGCATATACTTACTACAATAAAAGCTGGCTGATTTTAAGTTTGAAAATAATGATAAATTCATATAAAAAAGTAAATATTAGCATTTTATTTTAAGTTTACTATAAAATAGTTGTATCTGTATTTAATACTCTCTTTTTATAGTATTATCACACTTTATTATTTTGTTTATTTTATATATATAAAAAAATAGTGAAATAATGTTATTAGCACTATTAATTTATTTTTTAAAGTTCTATTTAGTGGTTTACACTATGTGCAGTGTGAGGACCAAACCAAATCTCCAGGTTCTCTTATGAGAACCAGGCTGAAAAATGAATTATGTGCACCGTCTATTTATTTACTTGGAAATGGCTAAATTGGATTTTTTGTTTTTAAAACTGAAAAAGCATCATCCGGGTAATTAAACAAAATGTTTAATGTAAGTTGTAAAATATAGTATAGTATATAATTATTTTTCCACACTAAATGTTTGTTTTTCACTAAAAATTAGCAAATTTTCTTATGCATCAATTTTAACGAAATTTATTGAAAAGCTAAATTTACTTCCATATATTAAAACGTTTTAGTAAAAAAAAAAAAGAAATTCCATTCATGGACTTTTTGACCCTTTTTCATTTGGAGTGATGACTAAAAATAAATCATTGAATGAGAGTAGTGAATTAATTCTCTAATATGGTCAGTTTGAAATGATTTCCAGAAATGAACTAAACTGACCAAGTCTAATGCAGTTTTTGCTGCTGAAGTTTAAATCAGAGGCTCTGCTATAACTGTATTTCCCAACACTCTCATACTCACAGAAACTCATGATGAAACCTGTGCAGTGACACTATACTTATGTTAATGTTGCTTAATTTAGTTTTACCAGTGATATCAGTATGAATATTTCATATATATTTGGTCATAATGTGCCAAACCTGCTTTGATCTTTCTATTTAGGGTTTGAACAATAACGAATGTTCCAGTCAGAGTTTTGGCAGCCTGGGGTCATCTAGTGACAAGGAGTTTGAGGTGATCATTATACTCATGCATACCCACTGAAGCTTTGTATTTATTGAACAGATCTGTTTCAATAATTTTTGTGCTCTGTCTAAAATGTGTGTTTTTTTTCTGTAAAGAACTCTGACATAAAGAAAGGAGGCTCGCCTGCATATTCAGTGAGTTTGACATTATTTTATCTTATTTGAATAGGAATTATTCTTAAAAACAAAAATATAACAATGTTCTAAATCCATAAGGCCATAAGTTTTCTTCCATGGGACACAAAAGGTGCATTTTGAATATCTTGGTTGCTGTATGATGAAAATGAATGGAAATGACAAATAAGAATGATTAAAGGGATAGTTCACCCAAAAATGATGTTTATCTGCTTACCCCCAGGGCATCCAAGATGTAGGTGACTTTGTTTCTTCAGTAGAACACAAAGAAAGATTTTTAACTCAAACCGTTGCAGTCTGTCAGTCATATAATGGCAGTCAATGGGACCTACGGCTTTGAGAGTCAAAAAAAACATACACAGACAAAACCAAATTAAACCCTGCGGCTCGTGATGATACATTGAGGTCTTAAGACATGAAACAATCAGCCTGTGCAAGAAACTGAACAGTATTTATATCATTTTTTACCTTTGATCCACCACACTTTCCAAGTGTCCTGAGCTCTTCACACAACAGCCAGCGCGTGACGTGTCAACATGCTCTGGAAGCGATGTAAAATATGATATAAATACTGTTCAGTTTCTTGCACAGACTGATTGTTTCATGTCCTCATCACGTGTCCTTGTATCATCACGAGCCGCAGGGTTTAATTTGGTTTTGTCTGTGTATGTTTTTTTTGACTCTCAAAGCCGTGGGTCCCATTGACTGCCATTATATGACTGACAGACTGCAACGGTTTGAGTTAAAAATCTTTGTTTATGTTCTACTGAAGAAACAAAGTCACCTACATCTTGGATGCCTTTGGGGTAAGCAGATAAACATCAACATTTTCATTTTTGGGTGAACTATCCCTTTAAGCTGGTCTATACAATTTATGAAGGTATACAGTGATGTCGTTGATGTCTAATGTGACGTGCCATAATTTGAAAGATGCAGTGGAGAGAAGATTTTCAGTGAATAATAACTTATACTTTAGTCTCTTCCTTCCGCAATGCTTTATTCAATGTCTTCTAAGGACAAAACTCTTATGAATCACTTTTGTGATAGTTTGGTAGAGCATTTTTGTCATTTTGGAGCTTGTCAGCAACTGTCCATATTCATTTTCATTACATTGAAAAGAGCATGCTGCATATTAATAAAAAGTCAAACGGGTTTGGAATGACATGGTAAATGATGTTTTGTACTAATGCTGTCTGGAAGCCTCATTGGTGAACCTTTTACTGCTCCTTTGAGACTTAAATTCAGCTTGGAGCTTACCTAAAACATTTAATATTGATTGTATTGATTTACATTTACATTTATGCATTTAGCAGACGCTTTTATCCAAAGCGACTTACATTGCATTCAAGTTACAGTTTTACATTTTATCAGCTCTTGCTTTCCCTGGGAATCGAACCCATGATCTTGGCGTTGCTAGCGCCATGCTCTACCATTTGAGCTACAGGAAAGATTTAGTGAACAAAAGTATTGATTGAATAGAAAAGTAACGCTTTTTTTTGTTTTCCAAGACTCCAGAGAAGAAGCACTCCGAGTCATCCAGAGGAAGAAAGAGGAAGGTTGACAACCAATCAGAGAGCAGCCAAGGTAACGTTAACTTCCTGTGTGTATGAATGAAGTACATCTTAATGAGAAATAGAGTAAGTTTTTCAATAAATTAACAAACCTGGCATTTTGGAAACATTTAAGCTGAAAATCATGTGCTTCATGTTTATTAGGAAATATTTAATGTTTAGCGCAGAAATGCAGTACACTGACAGAAAAGTGATTGTACCCAATGACCGTGTTTTGTTTTTTTACCTCTCAGGAAAGTCTTCCGGCCGAGGGCCCAAGATCAGTGATTATTTTGATGTAAGTAAAGCTTTGTGTGGATGACTCTGCGTTTAGTCAGCTCTGTATTAAATGTCAGTCATGTGTCAGAGAGCTTTTAGTCAGAGTAATGCTGCTTTCTCATCTTCTAATGGCTGCTCGCTTCAGTAGATGTTTTGACTTGTAGAGTTGTGAAATAGCTTGAGCGTCGTTAGTAACATTGTGATGATGTCACATCCTGTTGTGTGGTGCTGTTAAAAAAAGCTGAGCATATCTCCTTCCTGAAGTTCCAGGGAGGAAACGGATCAAGTCCAGTCAGGGGGCTTCCTCTGGTCCTGCGCTCACCACAGAACTCTCACTCTGCACCCGGCTCTATCGTAAGTGCTGATCTTTGAGACTTGAATATCATGTAAGGATCCAGCGATGTTTATTTATTTTTTTAAACGTTGCTGTTTTTCACTCTTCAGGTCAGACAGAACAGCTCCTCACCCACCAGCCTGTGTTTCATGGATCATACGATGAATCCAAAGCAGCTGAGCAGCAGAAGTGTCCAGGTAATACTTGTATCACGTGCTCTTCTCTCTGATTCTGTTAAACGTGTCAGTCTGCAGCGCTCTGATAAACGTGCAGCGTATGCTTTATTTACATTGCACACTGACTCAGATCCACATCCACACTCTGACACGGAGTGTGTGTATTGCATGCTCTGACACTGCAAAACATTCACTGAATACGCTGCCACTGTTTGTATGCACTGATGTTCTGGCGCTATTAAATATTTTTTTCTCTCACACGCTGATGCTATTACACATGCACACTGTACACTATGACACTGTTACAGCAAAATGATCACTGCACAGCAGTGTTGCCAACTTAGCAACTCTGTCGCTAGATTTAGTGACTTTTCAGACCCTCTTAGCGACTTTTTTCCAAAAAAGCGACTAGCGACAAATCTAGCGACTTCTTGGACAAACCTTATTTCGTTTCTGAGACCCACCGGTCCTGCCGCACGAGCGCGAGGTCTTGCTTTGCCAGCACACATACACCTCTCTCTCTCTGCGTCTGCTCTGTACAGCGAGCAGCACTTTCAGTTAAAAAAAATAGATTCTGTTGCTTCTAACTCTATTTTACATGCAAGTATAGCCGAAATCACAGCACAGCCATTGTCTTAATCATATGTGTATTTGATTTCATTAGACAATGTCGTGATTAGGATTTTAATGCAGATTAATATCTTCTAGAGCTGGTTATGTAGTCTTAATGAGCCGTGTTTCAGTCACTATAATATTCATCCCGTTGCCTGATAACAGAAACAGAAAAATATATCAATAAAAACAGTTTTATTGAGAATTTGGCTGCATTAAAATGCAGTATGTGAACATAGAGAGGCAAGACTATACGATGCACTGATGTCATGAGCATGCTAATTAGCGTATGACGTCATTTAGCGACTTTTCAGGCAGGGTTTAGCTACTTTCCATTGAAAGAAGTTGGCAACACTGCTGCACAGTGAAAAGTTTAACAGGCATGCTGCAAGACATGCACTGACACTATTAAATAACCATTGCATACACTGCTGCTATTAGGGGTGCTCCGATTGATCGGCTACAGATCACTATCAGCCGATAATCGCTTTGGGATGTTTGATCGACGGTCTCTAACAAGGCCGATCTCAAAAAACCAATCTAAAGCTGATGAGGCCTGCCTTGAGAGGTTTGGCATGACATGCAGCGGCACAGTCTCAGTCTCTGTCTGGCGCGATTCGGGTGAGGTGCAATTCATATTTCTTCATTAAATAACTTCTAAAAGTAATTTGAACTTTCTGTGAGACATAATTTCACTAACAGCGTGAGTGAATCACCGCGCGCTCTCTCTTTCCCTCTCAAAATGCACAAATGGCTTCAAATCACCACACATCGCGTCTGGCTATAAGCAAACTGCACAGTTGACACAGGAATTGTCACTTGCACAATCGAGGCAATGTCGCATCGTCACTAAAGTTTATAAATTGCATTTCTTTTTAATTCTTGCCAGTGTTTAAACCATTCAGTGCTCGCGTGCTCTCCTGAAGACCGTGTGCTCATGCACACTCGAAGTGCACACACACATAACGCCAGGTTCACACATACTCCGTATGCGGTACGTTTTTTTCCGCGCTCATGTTAACGGATTAAAGTGTTCACGCTGCACACGGTTGCGTTCCGGCAGTGCGCTCCAGGAGCGGTGTGTTTTCAGCAGTGCAGAGATCGTCTCCACACCAAGTTTGCTGCGCGCGCTGAATTAAAGTGACAGCGCATTGTTTGCGGTAAATTTGAAAACGAAAATGTAGTAATTACACCATAAATGCATATAATTAAAGTCTACTGTCTACTCTTTCAAAAGAGCACTTTTAGATAAACAAGGCAATAGATGGCACTTGTGGAGGTAGAAAAACAAAGTTCTTTATGAACCGCAGGATTGCTTGTAATAAAGATTTAAAAGCAAAAGGAAAGGCAGTAGAGCTGACTGTTTCTGTCAGTGGTAAATTTTTAATTTAGAATGTTTGCGATAACGTAAGAAAAGTATTTTAAATGTTTTGCCACTTGCTTTATCTGTGTGTAAGCTATTGTGCAACAATTACACAAGTGTAAAAACAAAAATGCACTGCATGATCGAACATTTAGGTGAGATATTTTTGAAAAATGTCTAAAAAAATGCTCCCCTCCACCCCTCAAATGAAAAAGAATCCCTTCTCTCAAGAGTCACAAGAGGGAAATTTCCCCCCATTTTCAAAAATGAAATTCAGGCCCTGAATAAATGTCTAAAATTCCTGATTGGAGTATCACTATGAATAATTCTACATGATAAAAACAAGGCTTTAAAAAGATCGATATCGATGATCGTATCGGCAGATACTGCTTTCTGTGATCGGCCTCAAAAATCCTGATCGGAGCACCCCTAGCTACTATTACATATATCTGCCGCTGTTTAATATACTCACTGTCACAATTTGCACACGTGCACACTACTCTGACACTGTGTTGGAAAAACTTTTATATATGCACTGCATTCACACATTTACATTATTAAACATGCACTGCACAAACTGACCCTTAAATATATATTACATGCTCTGACGCTGTTAAACAAGCCCACTGGTACTGTATATGATGCACTGTTTACTGCATATCTGTTGATCATACATGCCGTCATGGATGTTGTTTGCGTTCTCTTCACGTTTAACTCTCTCCTTCTCTGCTTTCAGACGGATTTGACACTGTTGAAACTGGCTGCTCTTGAGAGCAATAAGAATCTTGACCTTGAGAAGAAGGAGGGCAGAATAGATGATCTACTCAGGGTGAGTGTCATCTGTCCTTGAGGTTTTTTTCTTTGTGGCATTTGAATTCAGACATTGAGTGGTTTTAATGTTTTCTCCCCAGGCGAACTGTGACCTCCGCAGACAGATAGATGAGCAGCAGAAGCTGCTGGAACGTGTCAAGGAGCGTTTGAACAAATGCACTACGATGAGTAAAAAACTGCTCATTGAGAAGGTGAGCTGTGTTTGATATGCTGGCAGCTGTTTATTTCTCATGTGTCGGGTGTTTGAGTGACTCTCGAGTGTGTTATCGTCTCACTAGAGCACTCAAGAGAAGCAGTCCTGCCGTAAAAAGAGCATGCAGGACCGGCTGCGTCTGGGGCATTTCACCACAGTCCGGCACGGAGCGTCCTACACGGAGCAGTGGACGGATGGAAATGCCTTCCAGAACCTGGTCAAGTAAGAGTCTCATGCAGAAACACACTAAAGCTGGTTTAGTACGGTACTGGAAAAAGTGCAAAAATCTACCGTCATCCAATATCATCATTTTGCCATATTCAGTACTTGACCAGGATGCCAATGTTCTGCCAGTGTCATTTTATCTTCACTGAGATACTATTATAGTTTTCATTTATTTATTTTTATATTTTTATATTTTCTGTTTTCATTTATTTCCTTTAAAAGTTTTAGTAAATTTATGTTTTGTTTATTTTTATTTTCTTCAGTTTTATTGTAGTATATTAACTAAATGAAAATGAGAAATATTGCCTTGGCAACAAGCTCAAATAAAATAAGTTTGTTTTTTTATTTTATTTTTTTTAGTTTATTTTATGTAACTAAAATGTGTTTTTATGGTTTTAGTTTATTTAACCCTGGGGCTGCTATCATAAATAAAATCCAGATAGGATGTTGGTGGAATCTAATTAATTGAATATATAATTTTGTACAAACATTGACACACCTAAATATCTATTTTAATATCATTGAGGCACTATTATAATTGTTATTAATATTTTGAATTATTTTTGTTTTTTTATGTACATTTTGGTTAATTAATTTTAAGTTTTAGTTATTTTAGTATATCAAGAAATTAAATGAAAATGTTTAACTTGATATACTAAAATAAAATACGTTTAAGGTTTTTTTTTTATCTTATTTTATTTATTTTCTTTAACTATAATAACCTTGATCAGGCATGGCAGCAAAAACTTTGTTACATATGTAAGAAAAGTGTGGGGAACTTTGAATGCACTGTAGATCACTTCCATTGTAAATAATAATAGGGCAAGTGCTTTCTATTCTGCATTTGCATATGTTGTTTTTTTTATTGGTGTTTTTGAATTTTAAAAAAAAATTCTGTGTTGATAGGCAGCAGGAGTGGATAAACCAGCAGAGGGAAGAGATCGAGAGGCAGCGGAAACTTCTAGCGAAGCGCAAACCTCCCAGCACACCCTACTCCCAGAGCCCGACCCCCAATGAGTCCAAACAGAGAAAGACCAAAGCCGTCAATGGAGCCGACAACGACCCCTTCCTCAAACCCAGCCTGCCTACACTGTGAGACATTAACACGCACAAATACACTCGTTTACTTCCTTTCCATATGGAGACTTCCCGTTGACTTCTAATGATATTCAAATGAGACAATTAGGATTAATATAGACCAGGGCTGCACAATTCATCATTTTAAGATCATTATATAAGGATGCGTGATCTATAGAACACCAAAGGCTGCGATTTAAATAAGTTCAAAGTATTTTCTGCAATATTCTCTTCAAAAATGGTCCAGAAACACACTCTGTTATTGAAATGCTTCTGTATTGAATGTGCAGGCTGACTGTAGCAGAGTATCACGAGCAGGAAGAAATCTTCAAACTGAGACTGGGTCATCTCAAAAAGGTTAGTCTCTATATAAACACAATACACACACTCTCATGTGCATTAGGGTAAGATGGGTAAAAGGCAGTAACGTAGAGCATTAGTGCTTCTTGCATAAGCAGTCATGCAGAAATGCTGTTTCAAATAGTCTTTTTGTCCTTTTCGTGGAATCTGCCATTCATACATGTGTATGTTAATGTGTGTGTGTGTTCAGGAGGAGGCAGAGATCCAGGCGGAGCTGGAGAGGTTGGAGCGTGTGAGGAATCTGCACATTCGAGAACTTAAAAGAATCAACAATGAAGACAGTTCTCAGTACGTCCCGCCCACTTCAGATTATATTTAAATATTAAAATCTTAAATATGGTTTGTGGAGGTCTTGTGAAATACTTAAAGGGCATTCAGCGATTAAACTGTAATTGGAAAACATTGAGTATTTTCACTTTATTGGTGTATTATTATTTTTTTCTTTCTTTCTTTAGTTTTCTTTGCTGTTTGCTCCATTATGCTTCTTTTGAAATGGAATAATCACACTCTATTTGTGTTTGTGTTTATAGGTTTAAAGACCATCCAACCCTAAATGAAAGGTATCTTCTCTTACACTTGTTGGGAAGAGGAGGTTTCAGTGAATATGCAGAACATTACAAAAAAAACAAAAACAACAACAACTAGAAAGACAAAGAAAGGGATGATTTTATTTAATTAGAAAGACAAAGAAAGGGATGATATGGGACAGTATCAGCTTACAACCCCAAATTTGGGACTGGAAAACGCAAATAAAAAAAGAAAGTGAGTGTACTTTGACTTGTATTTCATTGCAGACAATATTAACACAAAATATTTCATGTTTTGTCTGGTCAACTTCATGTCATTTGTAAATATACATCATTTCCTGTCATTCAGACCTGCAACACATTCCAAAAAAAGTTGGGACAGTAAAGCATTTACCACTTTGTAATGTTGCCATTCCTTTTCACAACACTTAAAAGACGTTTAGGGACTGAAGACACCAAGTGATGAAGTGTTTCAGGTGTAATTTTGTCCCATTCTTCCTGCAAACAAGTCTTAAGGTGGGCAACAGTACGGGGTCTTCGTTGTCCCATTTTGCGCTTCAAAATGCGCCACACATTCTCTATTGGAGACAGGTCGGGACTGCAGGCAGGCCAGTCAAGTACCCGTACCCTCTTCCTCCGCAGCCAGGACTTTGTAATGTGTGCAGAATGTGGTTTTGCATTGTCTTGTTGAAATATGCATGGACGTCCCTGGAAAAGATGTCTTCTTGAAGGCAGCATATTGTGCTCCAAAATCTCTATGTACTTTTCAGCATTAATGGTGCCATCACAGAAGTGCAAGTTACCTTTGCCAAGGGCACTGACACAACCCCATACCATGACAGACCCTGGCTTTTGGACTTGTTGCTGGTAACAGTCTGGATGATCCTTTTCTTCTTTGGTCCGGAGCACACGGCGTCCATCCTCCTCCCAAAAAACCTGAAATACTGATTCATTCTCTGACCACAGTTCCACTGTGTGATGCCTCCATCCCAGATGCCTTCGACGGCGCTTCTGGACACTGTTACATAGGGCTTCCTTTTAGTACATTTAGCTGGCATTTGTGGATGTAACTACATATTGTGGTACTTGACAAAGGTTTGCCAAAGTAGTCCTGAGCCCATGTGGTGATATCGCTTATAGATGAATGACGATTCTTGATGCAGTGCCGCCTGAGGGATCGGAGATCACGGTTGTTCAGCTTAGGCTTGCGCCCTTGTCCTTTACGCACTGAAATTCCTCCAGATTCTTGAATCTTTTAATTATGTTATGCACTGTTGAAGGTGAAATATCCAAATCTCTTCCTATCTTTCTTTGAGGAACATTGTTTTTAAACATTTTAATTTTCTCACGTATTTGTTGGCAAACTGGCGATCCTCGGCCCATCTTTGCTCCTAAAGGACTAGACCTTTCTTGGATGCTGCTTTTGTACCAAATCATAATTACAATCACCTGTTGACATCAAGTTTCAAATCACATCATTATTTAACCAATTTACCTCATTACTAGCCCTAAATTGCTCCTGTCCCAACTTTTTTTGGAATGTGTTGCAGGTCTGAATGACAGGAAAGGATGTATATTTACAAATGACATGAAGTTGACCAGACAAAACATGAAATATTTTGTGTTCATATTGTCTGCAATGAAATACAAGTCAAAGTAAATTTAGAAATCACTACTTTCTTTTTTTATTTGCGTTTTCCATACTGTCCCAACTTTTTCTGATTTGATCTGTTCCTGCATTTTTATATATATTATAACAATGTTATTTTATTTTATACATATTATAACAATGTTACACGTATATTTCTAGGCCAGTGGGCACAGGCAATATAATGATCATGCAAACAATAAAAGGGTCAAACCTTTAAACTGTTATTCTTGACATTCGATAGATGATTAAAAAATGGTTCCCAGGTGGCTTCGAAGCCAGAAATGCTACCAGAAAGGTTGCTTACACAGTATTTTATATAATATACACAATGTAGTTACACTATTTTATTACTGTTTTACAGCCTTGGTGAGTGTAGGATACTTTTCAAAAACAATAAATATAATTTTGGGAGTCGAGAGTAATAGAAAGACCCCAAACTTTTTTACATTAGTGCATGTTAAAGTTATTTTCACAACCCATTTTACTTCTGTAAAGTGACATACTTGTGAGTGAAAATTAATGAGAAACATGTAGAACAGAACTTTTACCAGAAATGTATTGGATGATGAAACTGTCTATTACATACAGTTGTTTCAAAGGTGGATCAAGTTATAATATTTTGATAAAACATTACCAAGACTTTTTTTTATAATAAAGTTCATATTATTTTGAATCATTCCCCGTAAGACTTATCAAACAGCAAATACCATATCATAAAAGACACAAATTTTTGAATTATAAAATAAAACCTGTTTTATAGTACTATAAAAAGGACATCTTACAAAATGTGTACAGACAGCCATAGAGATACATTAACCTTAGCTTATATTTCAGGGAGTTTATTTTGTGAGACTTGTGGCTTGTTTAACCTGTTTATGTTGTTGTGTGAAGGCATTTGACCTGTTTGAGCAGCGATATGCTGCTGTGAAGATCCACCAGCTCAACAAGAACTGGAGAGAAGAAAAGAAGGAGAACTACCACAAGTATGTTGGCCATCTTTTTTCCCTTTCTCTCTCACACTTTCTTTTATGGACATGCTCATTAGTTGTTTTTTCATCTCCAGGCATGCCTGTAGAGAATATAGAATCCACAAGCAACTGGACCATCCCAGAATAGTCAAACTCTACGACTACTTTTCCCTGGACACTGACACGTAAGTCTCTTTTACTTGTTCTGATGAACCAGTCCTAGTTTTTGCAACCATACAGATATTGAATTAATGTGTTTCTGTTCTAGATTCTGCACTGTTCTCGAGTTCTGTGAGGGGAATGATCTCGATTTCTATCTGAAGCAACACAAGCTGATGTCTGAGAAAGAGGCTCGCTCCATCATCATGCAGATAGTCAACGCCCTCCGATACCTCAATGAGATCAAACCGCCCATCATCCACTACGACCTGAAACCAGGTGAATGCAACACACACGATAAAGGAATAGTTCACCCCCCAAAAAACTCGCCCTTTCAAGATAAGTTGCAGTTGCATATCACTTGCTCATCAGTGGGTCCTCTGCAGTGAACGGGTGCCGTCAGAATGAGAGTCCAAACAGCTGATAAAAATATCACAGTAATTCACACCTCTCCAGTCCTTCAAATAATATCTTGTCAGGTAGGGGTGGGCGATATGACCAAAATCTTATATCACGATATGACTAATTCTATATCACGATAACAATATATATCACGGTATAGTTTTTTTTTTTTTTTCTTTACAATTTTTTTTTTTGTGATCTTTGATTCCATAGAATTTTCATAATCCTTGTCACCAATGTCAATATCAAACTAATAGAAATATAATACAATATAAAACAAAAAAGCTGTGTACGAACATGCCTTTGTGTGTGTGTGTGTGTGTTGTATTGTGTAATGTGTATTGATGTGAATTAATGTTAGACAGTAAACGCTATTGGATGCGAACATTTTTTGGAAGAAATTAAATTTAATTGAATACAAGAAACCCCCCAAAAAACTCAAGCTCACTGAAGATAAACAATCAGTGATGAAATAAGGATAAGAAACTAATTGCAAGCAATAGGACAAAAACCTACATAAATAAGAAACGCTACATACATTGTGTAAATTAATTAGTCTTCACTGTGTTAGATATAATTAACATGTGTATTATGTATAGATTCTATACATAGGCTATATATAAATATATTATTATTATTATTTTTTATTTATTCTTATTAAAGTTACAAAAGTGATATAGTCAAGAGCAGTGAGAGATTGTTGTTTGATTAATGGCAGACGAATATTGGAGCGATTCCCCTTTAAGACCGAAGTCTGGATCCAATATACTGTTACACATGCATTTTTTTCAGCTGTTTACTCTCTCTTAAGACCTAAATCACTGTGTTTATGAGGATACTTGCAAAGACGGGGATTTTTACGCATATTAAGTGTGTTTATGTAATCGTTCAAAGCCAATAAAGCGGCAAAAAAAAAAGCGCGCTCCTCTCACACAGAAACAGAGACGGCGCACGCATATAACGTTAGCTCTGTTGTTTGTGCTTCAACGGCATAAAATCAGTTGTTTTAAAACGGCTGTGCTTAAAAACACGTGTCCATGCTACAGATGTAGTCCCTCGTTTAGGAACGAGCTCCTTGTTTTGTCTTGTCTGATCGTGCTCCTACTCGGAGCCACCTGCTTCTGTCTACTCTTCACGCAGTCATCCAAATGATGAAAAAGTACCGTAAACAATGTATTTTGCGACACCACGAAATAAACGATAGAGCATAATATGAAACGATAGACTTTTTATTTCGTCCATCCGATATATATCGTCATATCGCCCAGCCCTATTGTCAGGTGAAAAGCTGCATATTTGTAAGAAACAAATCCATTATTAAGACAATTTTAACTTTAAACCGCTGCCTTTTATCAGCTGTTTGGACTCTCATTCTGACGGCACCCATGAGCAAGTGATGTAGTCATAAATTTCAAGAAGAAACAAACTCATCTATATCTTGTGCAAAATTTTCAGCAGATTTTCTTTTTTTGGCTGAACTAGTCTTTTAACTGCTGGATCATTCACGAGTGCAATTCATGTAGCACATTGAATTGGTGCAGCAATGCTTTTTTTTTTTTTAAGGATGGTTGGTGGTTATTTGTCACACAGACTGTATAGGAAGTGTGTTTTTGGTTGCTCAGGAAATATCCTGTTGGTGGATGGAACGGCATGTGGGGAGATAAAGATCACAGACTTTGGCCTGTCTAAAATCATGGATGACGACAGCTATGGTGTGGACGGGATGGACCTGACATCGCAGGGAGCCGGAACCTACTGGTCAGTTCAATGCACTACAGAACATTGCTTCAGTGTTCAACTCAATCTCATATCTTTACAAACACATTTTAATTATGTAACCTGAAATTTAAGAATATTTATATGCTCTAAACAAAGCTCCAAAAAGGACACAATAGCAGCATAAATTTGTCCATATGACTTAGACACTTTAGTCCAGAAACGTTTAAAGGGGTCATCGGATGCGACATGCAATTTTACAAGTTGTTTGAACTGAAATGTGTGTTGGAAGTGTGTACACAACCACCCTATAATGATATAGATCCACCCAGTGTTTTTTTTATTTTTTTAGTCTCGTTAAATAATTTCCCCTTTCTCAAATCGAGCTAATCTCAGATGCCTGTCAGTGTTTGATTGACAGTAGCGTTTCAGCACAGACTGGACTTTTCATTAAGACCCTAAAGAATCATCCGATGACCCCTTTAAAAACTTATGGCCCCGTTTACACCTTGTATTAGATGCATTTTTGTTGATCTGATCACAAATGGACAATGCTAAACACAGGTGTGAATGGGGTCTAAAATGTTTTGAGCTTGTCCACTTTTGACCACTTCCAGAGGTAGTCGAAAAAACGCATTTGACTGGATTGCGCTCGTAGCGTGGACGCTCATGTCGTCGAATGCATTCTAAACCGCCACTAAACTCTTCTACAGGAGAAAAAGGACAAAAACTGAATAAAATGACATGTGATAGATATAAATAAATAAATAGGCCTACATGAAGTGTTTCAGTTAAATACATTTTAAAAAGGGGGGGGGGGGACAATAATTTTTACCAAATGTTTCATTTTGTTTAATTTTTATGGTTGCACCACATTTAAGGAGATGGCTGGAAGCATATCCTGTTTATTTTACAAAGGCATAGTTTTGTTCTTATTGTGAGTAAGTAAAAGTAAAAGATAAATAAAAGTAAGTTTCCAATTTACAGTTTAAAATGCTGTCTTACCAAAGCTTATCTTTGACCAAAAATGATTTTTTTTATAATAAAAATAATTTTTTCCCCCGCTTTGTCAAGGACATTTAATTTAAAGCGTTGTGTTGTTTATAACGAATGCTATTATATACAGGTGCATCTCAATAAATTAGAATGTTGTGAAAAAGTTATTTCAAAAAGTGAAACTTTCATATATTTTAGATTCATTACATGTAAAGTAAAACATTTCAAAAGTTTTTTTTTTTTTTTTTTTTAATTTTGATGATTAGAGCTTACAGCTCATGAAAGTCAAAAATCAGTATCTCAAAATATTAGAATATTTACATTTGAGTTTCAATAAATGACCATCCATACAGTATAAATCCTGGGTATCTCTTGTTCTTTGAAACCACAATAATGGAGAAGACTGCTGACTTGGCAATGGTCCAGAAGACGAACATTGACGCCCTCCACAAAGAGGGTAAGTCACAGAGGGTCATTACTGAAAGATGTGGCTGTTTACAGAGTGCTGTATCAAAGCATATTAAATGCAAAGTTGACTGGAAGGAAGAATTTGGGTAGGAAAAGGTGCACAAGCAACAGGGATGACCGCAAGCTTGAGAATACAGTCAAGCAAAGCTGATTCAAACACTTGGGAGAGCTTCACAAGGAGTGGACTGAAGCTGGAGTCAGTGCATCAAGAGTCACCACGCTCAGACGTCTTCAGGAAAAGGGCTACCAAGCCACTTCTGAACCAGAGACAACGTCAGAAGCATCTTACCTGGGCTGTGGAGAAAAAGAACTGAACTGTTGCTCAGTGGTCCAAAGTCCTCTTTTCAGATGAAAGTAAATTTTGCATTTAATTTGGAAATCAAGGTCCCAGAGTCTGGAGGAAGAGTGGAGAGGCACAGAATCCATGTTGCTTGAAGTCCAGTGTGAACTTTCCACAGTCAGTGATGATTTGGGCTGCCATGTCATCTGCTGGTGTTGGTCCACTGTGTTTTCTGAAGTCCACAGTCAACGCAGCCATCTACCTGGAAATTTTAGAGCACTTCATGCTTCCTTCTGCTGACAAGGTTTATGGAGATGCTGATTTCATTTTCCAGCAGGACTTGGCACCTGCCCACACTGCCAAACGTACCAAAAGCTGGTTCAGTGACCATGGTGTTACTGTGCTTGATTGACCAGCAAACTCACCTGGCCTGAACCCCATAGAGAATCAATTGGGTATTGTCAAGAGGAAGATGAGAGACACCAGACCCAACAATGCAGATGAGCTGAAGGCCACTGTCAAAGCAACCTGGGCTTCCATACCACCTCAGCAGTGCCACAAACTGATCACCTCCATGCCACGCCGAATTGAGGCAGTAATTAAAGCAAAAGGAGCCCCTACCATGTATTGAGTACATATACAGTAAATGAACATACTTTCCAGAAGGCCAACAATTCACTAAAAATGTTTTTTTTATTTTTCTTATGAAGTATTCTAATTTATTGAGATAGTGAATTGGTGGGTTTGTGTTAAATGTGAGCCTAAATCATCACAATTAAAAGAACCAAAGACTTAAACTACTTCAGTCTGTGTGCATTGAATTTATTTAATACACGAGTTTCACAATTTGAGTTGAATTACTGAAATAAATTAACTTTTCCACGACATTCTAATTTATTGAGATGCACCTGTATAGTGTTTTATTTTAAAATTGTGTATATAATTTGTATTGTAATTTTATAGCTACTTATATTTTCAGATTTTTATCTTATTCTGTTATGAATACTGGTAAAATGTAAAGGATTTGTTGACAGCATATAGGTGACTAATGTTTTTATTTTCTCACAGCGCAATTTTTACTGATATGTATAGCAGAATTCATCCATCCAGTAAAGGTTTTAAAAATAGCTTTGGGGGGGACAAAAACAAAAAAACAGCATTCGGCTCATATGTAAATTGTTTGAGCTTATTTCATAATATTAGATCAGAAAAAGCCCACATAGACCCTCCCCTCAAAAGAAATCATGACACGAAAGTGGACAGAAGAGACGGATTAACACACCAGGTGTGAACGGGAATGTCTTCCTCGTCTACTTGTGATCCGATCGACTGAAACGCATCTTAATACGAGGTGTAAACAGGGCCTGTTTGTATAGGGCTTTATAGGGTTAAATGTTCTAATGGAAACTAAATGTTCTGTTGTTTCAGGTATTTGCCACCAGAGTGTTTTGTCGTTGGTAAAGTACCTCCAAAGATCTCTAATAAAGTAGACGTGTGGTCTGTGGGCGTTATTTTCTTCCAGTGCCTGTACGGACGAAAGGTAAGGCACATTTAGAAACCCCTCTCTAACTACAGCCACACACAGTTACTGACGTAAAAAGCATTTTAGGATGACGCCGCATTGAATCTTTTGTTGTTCTGTAGCCGTTTGGCCACAATCAATCCCAGCAAGACATCCTTCAAGAGAACACCATCCTGAAAGCCACCGAGGTGCAGTTTCCTGCCAAACCTGTGGCGAGCAACGAGGCCAAGGTCAGTTATTATAATACAGTTATTATAATACAAAGCAGTCATTATAATACTTTTTTGTATACATTTTAATTCCTTTGTTTAACAGTTCTATCTGATTATTAGACTGACTCATGGGTAGGGCTGAACGATTTTGGAAAATAATCTAATTGCGATTTTTTTTTTTTTTTTAACCAATATTGCGATTTATATTCTGTATTATTCAACAAAGACAAGCAATAAATCATTGTATGGTATGCAGTGTTGGGCACGTTACTTTAAAAAAGTAATTAGTTACATTACTAGTTACTTCTCACAAATAGTAACTGAGTTACATCATTATAAAATAAACTAATTACCAGGGAAAGTTATTTTTTAAATGTTCAAATATGTCAAATAACTTGGATGTCCCCAATATTAAATGTTAAATGAATGAAATGGACACTAAATAGAATACATTATTATTATAAAACATTGCACACTAATCTACACTATTTTAATATTTCTGTGGGACAATGTGAGAGACACCTATCAAATCAGTTGATTATTGTAAATATCAACCCTCTATGGACACCTTGGCAATAGAATCTGCATTGGCTTGTCATTTTTTATAGTATATCAGATAATTAATATTGGTCTGGTGAGTAAACTAAAAAAAATGACAAGCCAATGGAGATTCTATTGCCAAGGTGTCCATAGAGGGTTGATAATATTTACAATAATCAATTTAATGATTTTCAATTATATATAATTATATCTATATAAAGCTTATGTTTGTAAAATGGCAGTTTTTTTTAAATATCTCACTTAGCATCAGTCAGTCAAAACATTATAATATGATATTATGATAATTTAGCATTAAATTTTAGCATTATATGATGATAGAACATTAGTAATTAGAATAACCATGTATGAATGTATTTGTCATGTTGACTGAATTTAGGACTGGTGGTGGTGCTTAAGATATTGTTTGTCATTTAGTGTTTCTATAAAAAAAGGAAAAAGAAATCTACAAATAATACTGATAAGATAACAAAACTACTACGAATTCTACTACTAATAACAGTATAAAACGCACTAAGGATTATTGAGCTGTTGGGTTCATGAATATTAATCAGGTTGTCTGCGTTCGCTCGAACTGATTCGCTGAAATCAAAACAGGGACGATGATAGGTGAGCGCCGGCCAATGAGATTGCCGTTTACGCATTAGCTCCGCCCACTAGCGGAGAACCCGGTAGTTCTTAAAAGCTGAAGAATTCCAAAGGAACTCTGTTATTTTGACAGAAAAATACAACAAAGGATATCGTTTACATGTAGCGCGTCAATTCTGCATGTTATGTAAGACCCGCGGACACAAAAACAACCCGCGGCAAACTGCAGACTTGGCAACATAGCGTGCCAACTTGATGCTTCCTCTGAAGACTGCTTAGATGTGTTTGACTTGAAGCACCGCTGCTGGACCGATCGCTGTGTGTGTCATCAAAGTACTGTGAGAGATATAAGAGAGCAGACGTCTCCTTATGCTTTCTCTCGCCGTACTTTGATGTCATACGATATATCTTCAAGTCGAACACACCGCTTTACTCCTACTCTCGCGTGACACGTGACAGTGTAATCGCAGCCTCTGCGGTTGAAGAATCGCGTTTTCTCATATCGCGATATTATCGCAAATGCAATTAATCGTTCAGCCCTACTCATGGGTCATGGAAGCAGGGGGGCCTTGAGGTCTGGTACATATATGACATGGACTACAAAAATACATAGGCTATATAGGCTCATATTTATGCACGAGAATTCGTTAATAGATCGCGATCTCGATTCAAACACGCAATCTTAATCCTAAATGACGATTCCGCTATGTCAGTTAAACCTTTGAAATCACAATCACATCAGAATATTTAAACCTGCTTTTGTGCAGCCGCTGATCCAGTCCAGAGAGAGCAGCGTTTATCATGTAAGCTATGAAACAGTAGGCTACATTCCTATATTGCAAACATTAAATAATAACAAAAGTATTGGGATAAAATTTTATAGTCCGGATATAGACTGATGTTGCGGCAGCCGCGATCAAAATGAGTAATTGACCTTTGGAACTAATGTTACGCTTCAAATATTATGTTACATTATGCCGTTAAGTGGTGACCAGTGACTGTTAAAATGTAGCTATTTGATGTAGTTTTTTACATGATGATTTCATTTAAATTAATATTTTTAAATACTCATAACATTAAATAAAACATTTTGTCAGAAACTCAAGTAAATGAGCCTATTATTGTACTATTTTATATTATTTAAGTGTATTTTATATTAATTTAGTAAATTACATATTTTGTTTGGTTGTACAATGTTTTGTTTTCAGAACAAAACATTGTACAACCCTTCTTTGGGTTCATTCCATGATTCATGGACGGACTTCTATCAGTATTAGACAGATCAGTTAAACAATGACAGCAAACAAGAGAGAGAATGTGAGCGCTGTTCAGCGCCGTCAAAATAAAAGTCCTGCCTCCAACACATCGGCCAAACAGAAAAACTTATCGGCCAATGCAGATATTTGAAAAATGCCAAATATCGGCTGATATATCGGTCTTGACAATATACCGGTCGACCACTAGTGGAAACCATGGTCTGATTTTCTGTCTTGTCCTCTGCAGGCGTTTATCCGCCGCTGTCTGGCTTACAAGAAGGAGGATCGCTTTGACGTCCACCAGCTGGGTAGCGACTCGTACCTTCTTCCTCACATGAGACGATCCACTTCGTCGGGGAACCTGCAGGCCATGCCTGCAAGCCCCGCCTCTTCAGGAATCATCTCCTACTGATTGGCTGATCGATCTTGATTGACGGTTCTGATGGAAAGTTCCCTCCCTTCATCACCTCGGGGTGGACAGGAAGGGGGAGGAGCTATATATGTCAGCTGTAGGACACGCCCACAGCGGCCAGAGTGACTGTCATTGATATTGGGGCAGGAATGGCTGATGTCATTTCCTGTGGATCCAGATGTCAGTCAAAGCTAGAACCATTTGAAAATGGATATTTGTTTTTTACACAAGACATTTTGTGGAGTAGATTTGGGAGGGTCGCGCTAACGTTTTAGCTTCTTGTTGATATCCTCCCTGAGCTACACCTCTGTAACGGGGTGTTTCGTTTTGTGTAAGTGTGAAATTTAGAGACAATTAATTGTAGTGTGATTGGAAATAGAAGAATGAGTGTTTTAATGTGACACAACGTGTCTGTAAGAGAATTTGTGTGTGTGCGTGCCTGTAAATGGATGTTTTACACCACAGCGTTATATGTTGGCTGTTCATCATAACATACATGTGTTGGGCACAGATTGCAAGGTGTGTGTGTTACAAAAATGCTGTGTCTATTTTACTTCAAAGTAACATGTATGAAAAATGTCAGTTTGTTTAAATGGACTTTATATTTGCAAAATGTGGATAGGTGAATCTCACCAAAAATGTCCAGGTCACATTTCACCCCAAAATCAAGGGAAAAAAGTTGCTTAATTTATGTGAAAGGAATTGAAGTTTTTTTTTTTTATATATATATATATATATACACAGATTTGAGCAGATTTTCAGTTTTCATGACAGTTAAACAAAAAAAATGTAGTATTTTTATATTATTTTATAAAAATTATGTATTTAAATTATGTGTGCGAATGAACACATGTATGTGTGTTTATTTTACATCCGTGCACGTGTGCACACACACAAAAAATAAATGCTGATATAAATATATATTTTTTCATTTTATGTAATGCGTATAAATGTATATGTATATGTTGTAGAATTTTTTTTCCTGTAATAGTTTGACGGTCATGAAAATTGTCTTATGTACACACACACACACGTGTTTTGTGAGGAGAATGGAAAGTGTGTGTGTGCGCTTTTTAAAGTACTTTTCGTTTACATCAGCATGAGTTAAAGGCAATATAATAAATACTATGTGTATATACAAAATGCGTCTTTCGTATTACAGTGAGTAATTTTCACCCAAATAAAACCGGGTTCTTTATTTCTTTAGATTTTGGAGTGGAAAATGACCTGGACATGTTGACCAGTTTCATGAGATTCACCTGTTTGTCCTGCATGTAGGAGGAGAAACTGTGAAATCATCTCAGTAGAATAGACCTCCTATAGCAGCTCTCAAACGTCACATACGAGTACATTGAGTCGAGCCTGTGCAGGGTTTCAGATTTTCTCAGTTTGTTGGTGACTTTTGTTGTCTGATGCGGCATCATCTCCTCGCTGCACCCTGATGTTGCTTTTAGTTTCACGATTTACTCCGATTATAATTTAGACCAAATATGAATTTGATTTACCAGGAAACAGCATGAATAAACCTCCATTGTGGTTGTGAATGAGTGTGTGTGTGTGTGATGCGAGCGATGATGGACAGAACAGACAGAAGGTGGGCCGGACCCCACCCTTGTTCATTAACCCCTTTATGCCCAGACCCAGTGCTGTCATGTTGCTTAGCAACCCTCGCTGATCCCGGAGCCTGAGTCAGGCCAGCATCTCTGAACGACGTGGACCGGACCACGATCGAACGCTCGAAGCTTCCAGAGTCTGTTTTCAGGGGAAGAATCTCAGCTTTTGTTGTTTCCTCTCTCTAAATACTCTTTCAACCCCAGAAGCAGTTTTCAGCTCAACATATGGTGATCTGTCTCCAAGTGCTGCTGCGATTGTAGAGAATGTAGCCAAAAGAGAAATAAACATTTTTGAAAATATTTGGATACATATGCTTTCTTTCCCTAATTTCTTGGACAGTTTCTTGTAATAGCAGAGCTGTTATTATTTGTTTGCTCTCAGGGCTCTTGCTGGACAGAATCAAAAGTCAGCCTGTATTTCACAGCTGAGTGATAATTATATCTTAAAGCCATAGTATGGAGAAAAAAACCTTTGAAATATTTTAAGGCTGAGCATAGGTAGGCAAATATTCACTATAGAAATGTCTGTGGTTTCATTTAACTCTATATTTATCTTTTTAAATGTATGATGGTACAAAAATGATTTCCATGAGTTTTCCAGGTCTGGAAATCATTTTTAAAATCCTTGATAAAAAATTTTCAGGGCTGTCGGAGCCCTATATGTTAAATAGCAATTCCTAACAGCCTTTAAATGCTTGTTTTATTTGTGTCTATTACCAGATATTCTTAAAGTACATAAGTGGTTCTCAACCAGGGGGCCACAAGATGACTTAACATGATGTAAGATGAGCAAACAAACTAAAACAGCTACAAATGAAGATGCATATATACTTATTTTAATGTGCTCACTCAACAACTGTGATTATTATTTAAGAACCAAGAACCTTGAGAGTGTAAATGAGGGAATTTTAAAATGTTATTTCCAGACCAGGAAAGTCATGGAAATGTTTTAATTTAACATAACTTGGAAAAAAAATCCAGCTGGAAACAATGAAAATTCATAAAAAGTGAACTCTGAACATTCAGTTTTTGAAAGATCCAGAATTATGGAAATTGAATGATTCTATTATATATTGCAACTCTTACAGTTGCTGTAAATGAAGTTGTATAGAGATACCTTGAATAGAAAAATCTTAGCTACTGAGTCCAAAAGGCTGAGAATCACAGATCTACATGACATTGACCCAGCCGATAGTTGTCATTTTTAGCACCAATAACTACTAACTGCTTGCCTGATTACACATTCCAGGTTTCATCTTCAGATTATCCTTGTTTATAATGAACTTTTTTTTAAGCATTAAGTGAAATGTGTAAAACAAGTGTTAATTCAGCAATTTGTACATTTTATCCATTTATTATACTGCTTTCTAGAATACTTGATTCTAATATGTCAGTTGTGGCAGTCAGTGGTTAAAGATTTCTGCTTTATATCGTAGCCCTGATCATCGATGGGTTTATTTTGTGATGACCTTCTAACTGTACGCCCACATATATCCTTATCTAACCTGCTGTCTAAAAATGAACACTGAAAACCTTTATCGCTTGACTATGGTCAAAGCAAGGAATTGCAATGTGATTTCATGCAAACTATATTTAAACCCATGTCATTTCTACTCGACTCACAAATGACCAAATTAAAGAGACAGAGACAGCCCTAGTGTAAAACTGGGTAGTTTATTGCTTGTGTATGTTTGAATAAGAGATTCCTTCACAATCTTCAAACTGCACAAGTGCACATTCAGCCCTGCAGCGCATTTGTAACTGTGTTTCAGTTCATCATGACGGCAGAGCTACCATACAGAGAGTGTGTGAGAACACGCGAGAGAGAGACAGAGGCCCAGAGCCCAGTCTGACCACAAATAGAGTTGTTTCTGAGGAAATCAAAGCATTCGAAACAAACGTTGCAAAGAAAGAAAGAAGTCAGACATTACATTGTAAAATCACATAGCAATTGATAATTACAGGGAATGCTATACTAACATTTGAAAGTTGATTACAGGATATACAGAAAGAAAAAGCACGAGACGGCACCGATTCTGAGGAGAGCGCAAACCAGATATACAGCCATCTCTGTTTTTTTTAAATGTAGTTTTTAATATTAGCCGTCCATCCACATGCTCATTACTCTCAGACACTGGCGTCTCTCAACAGAACCGTGTTTATCTCTGTGTGTGTTCACACACTGGAATCTTTTTGTACTGAATAAATACAATAGAGACGTACGGAGGGACGCCCTCTGGCCCCGGTCCGGCCGTTACGAGGACTCTGGGGCCGCCTGCGCAGCCGTCGTCTCCGTCGCAGCAGGCTTCTCTGAAGGCTTGTCTTTGACCACAGGGGTGAGCGTGGCATCCAGTATGAGCGCTGGAGTTTGCACAGCAGCTAAAGAGATGGGCGGGATGTGGTCAGATGGTGCCAGGGAAGATGGCAGCGTGACCCCGGGCATGCTGGGAAGTGTGGAAGGGAGAACGGTGTGCATGGGCAGAGGAGAGATGCCAGGCAGGTTCAGAGGAGGGAGAGGAGGCAAACCTGCAGAGAGAGATCAGATCAATATTCAGCAGACTTAAAGTCAAAGAAATTAAAAGGTTTTTCACTATGGCTGGTTACTTTACACTGGGTTTCAAATGTAAGGCTTTTTAAGACCTTATTAAGGACCTGCACAAATAAAATTAATACAGCATGTCTATTCAGAACAGATCTCAAAATAAATCATGCATCTCAGATAACTTTACTTGATTAAACAGACACACAATCAACAAGGTTTTAACACTGCTTATTAGCAAAACGGGAACTGCAAGTAATATATTCAAATACTCAAGAGAAATTTTATTTAATATGTAATGAAATTGGTTTATGTCCCAACTTATCAAGTGATAATATGTTGAATCGATACATTTATTAATTATTTTTTTTTATATATGTTTTCTGTTTTCATTTGAATTGTACAGTACAGGGGTGGTTGACTGGTTTTTTTCTAAGCTTGATTGTGTTTATGGGGTGCAGTCTAACATGTATTCATGCATTGTTTTTTTTTTTAAAAAAACATTATTTTTCACATAATTTGCCTTTATTCTACACCGCTCTGTCCCTTCTCTGATAAACGCTCTGATGATTTCCTGGTTTTATGAAGCCCCTCCCTCAGAAATACTCGATGGGCTCAGATTGGTTAGCTGGTCCAGTGTGTTGTGATTGGCTAAACCGTCTCAAGTGCAAGTCTAAACGTCCCGCCCCTCTCCTCAGCGGCATGTGCTCCGGTTGAATTGTAAACAGTGGCGTTGTCTATAATGCTTATCAATTTGAGCCCGATCGAGACGCAGAGGATATTAGTGAAGAGGATCGTGCAGAACCTGTGCAAGCACGGCTCTTAATGGTATGTTTGTTTGTTGTTGTCTCATACTTTTAGATATGCTGCTATTTGTATATGCTACTGCTTCTGTTTGAGCTGCGGTTTTATCCTGATTAAAGCTTTAATACAGCATGGCAATCGCATGCTTCTCATTGCTATGTGAAACAGGGTTGCTGTAGGATTTTTAAGCTCAAATTTAAGACTTTAAGACCTTTAAGACCTGCACAAATAAAATCAATACCATATGAGTGGGGTAGGACAATGTCTATTGTAATCTATTAAACTGTAAAATGACTGTAAAAAGCATGATTTACAGTTCAGATACAAGTTTTCAGGAAAACAAAAAGTTTTATAAAATGATACAATTCACATTTCAGCATTTAAATCATTTTTTTTAAGAAAATGGATGAGTCAAAAGTATTAATTATTATAGTAATTTAAACAATTATCAATAAATTATTATATTAATTAAATAACATACAAACACATTTTACTGTTTAGAGTTTTATAATGAATTATCTTTTGATCGATCCACCAGTTCACATTTACAGCTGTGCGTGTTAGCAGGGTAAAAACATGGTTGATTTTCACATTGGTCTGAACAAAAAACTACCCAATGTTCCTGCCGTACCGCAGGACAGACAGATCTACTCCAACAGAGGAGACCTGATTCAAACATCAAACAAACAGATGCAAAGACTAGATCCATGGAAACTATTCATTTTTTATTTTTAATGTAAGAGCTAGCGTGAACTATTTGAGGAGGAGTCAGCAATCTCCATTTAGCCTTTTTAGCTGTGCAAAACAGTTCATTGTGATGCTGGATGTTGTAAATTAGTATTTGTATTTAAATTATTTTACATTTATTAAAGAACTAATAATCACACTAATTTGTACCGCAATTGTTTTACCATTTACTGCACTTTAAGTGTGCCACACATCAGACGTGAAGCGCTGCGGCTAATGAACTGAAGTCTCGCACAGACACGTCTTTCTTTCCAAGAAAACTGAATTTAAAACCAGAATACAAAGAATATATTGAAATAATTTAGGTTAAATATTTCAAGAGGGATACCAACGGAATAGCAATGCTATAAAATTATAGCCACTAATATTTGGTTAGGAGTTGAAGTTAGCAATGACAATAAATAAGTGTATACAATTAAACAACTACAGTAAATGGATAGATAATTCAAGTTTTTTTTTTTTTTTTTTTTTAGAATAGAATTAGAATAGTGAGTGCTTAAAGAAAAATAGAATAGAGTGCTAGTTAAACAAATAAAGAATAGAATTAGAATTGCTAGAGTTAAAGTCAAATAAAGAATAGAATTAGAATAGAGAGTGCTATAAAGAATAGAATTAGAATGAGCCACAAATAAAGAGAATTAGAATAGAGAGTGCTAGAGTTCGAGGGTCAAATAAAGAATAGAATTAGAATAGTGAGTGCTAGAGTTAAAGGGTCAAATAAAGAATTTTATCTAGAGTTAAAGGGTCAAATAAAGAATAGAATTAGTGAGTGCTAGAGTTAGGGTCAAATAAAGATATAATTAGAATAGAAGTGCTGAGGACAAATAAAGATAGAATTAGAATAATAGAGAAGCAAATAAAGAATAGAATTAGAATAGAGAGTGCTAGAAAATCAAATAAAGAATAGAATTAGAATAGAAGTGCAGAGTGCTAGAGAGTCAAATAAAGAATAGAATTAGATATGCAAGTTAAAGGGTCAAATAAAGAATAGAATTATAGAGACAAGTCTCAGTTAAAGTCAAATAAAGAATAGAATTTAGAGTGCTAGAGTTAAAGGGTCAAATGAATAGAATTAGAATAGAGAGTGTAGTTCAGGGTCAAATAAAGATATAATTAGAATAGAGAGCAAGTTTTTAGAATTAGAATTTAGAGTTATCAAATAATAAATAGAAAGAGAGTGCTAGAGTTCGAGGGTCAAATAAAGATAGAATTAGATAGAGAGAAGTTCGAGGGTCAAAAAAATAGAATTAGAAAGAGCTAGAGTTGTAAAGATAGAATTAGAATAGAGAGTGCTAGAGTTAAAGGGTCAAATAAAGAATAGAATTAGAATAGAGAGTGCTAGAGTTCGAGGGTCAAATAAAGAGAATTAGAATAGAGAGTGCTAGAGTTCGAGGGTCAAATAAAGATATAATTAGAATAGAGAGTGCTAGAGTTCGAGGGTCAAATAAAGATAGAATTAGAATAGAGAGTGCTAGAGTTCGAGGGTCAAATAAAGAAAGAATTTAGAGAGTGCTTTCGAGGGTCAAATAAAGATATAATTAGAATAGAGAGTGCTAGAGTTCGAGGGTCAAATAAAGATAGAATTAGAATAGAGAGTGCTAGAGTTCGAGGGTCAAATAAAGATATAATTAGAATAGAGAGTGCTAGAGTTCGAGGGTCAAATAAAGAGAATTAGAATAGAGAGTGCTAGAGTTCGAGGGTCAAATAAAGATAGAATTAGAATAGAGAGTGCTAGAGTTCGAGGGTCAAATAAAGATGGAAGAGATGTGTTTTTAGCTGATTCTTGAAGATGTTTCAGGATTCAGCTGCTGGATTGAGTTGGGCAGGTCATTCCACCAGGAGGGAACATTTAATGTAAAAGTCAGTGAAAGTGATTTTGTGCCTCTTTGGGATGAACAATAAAGTGACGTTCTCTCACAGAACGCAAGCTTCTAGAGGCACATAAGTGAAGTAATGAATTTAGGTAAAGGGGTGCAGAGCCAGTGGTGGTTTTGTAGGCAAACATTAATGCCTTGAATTTTATGCGAGCAGCTATTGGTAGCCAGTGCAAATTGATAAACAGAGGTGTGACGTTCTTCATTCTTTCTTACATTCTTTTTGGCTCATTAAAAATGTATCTTGCTGCCGCGTTCTGGATTAATTGTAAAGGTTTGATAGAACTGGCTGGAAGACCTGACATAATACATACATGCAAAATAAATAAATAAAATAAAATAATTAAAAAAACAAACAAACAAAACAAATCAAAACTATAGGGTCCTAGAAATCCAGTTCTGAATCTACAGCCTCCAGTATTGCATGAATACTCCACTCACAACAACAGCCTTATTGAACATGCACATTCATTCTCTGCCAGCAGGAGGCGCTTTCGGAACTGTTTCCACGGTAACAGCAGAACACAAAGCAGTGCAGCACTGGACTTTTAAACGTGCAGAGCTCATATTTATTTATAGCTTTTTGAAGTTTAATCGTCACATTAAGCTGCATCGCAATTCTGGTCTGTACCCAAATTTAAGACCTCTTGAAATCATAATTAAGACTTTTTATGACCTTAAATTTGATCAAGTAAATTTAAGACTTTTTAAGGACCCGCGGGAACCCTGTGAAAATAAGTATAATTGCAACAGTTCATTGTTGGAGCTGAGCTGATGATCTGAATGAGAGAGAGAGAGATGCAGAGTGTGTGCAGAGCAGAGCGACGCGAGGAACAGTATTAAGAACCGCTGCTTTAGAACATTGATTTTGAAACTTGTGAATCCATTAGAATAGTTAGAAGACAGAATTGTGATTCATATATGAATAGATTTTTACATGCACTCCTAGTTTTCTCTTCCTCTTCTCTAAAGCAGCGCAGCATGGCCTCGCCCACTTTGCTGCATGTTCCCGGGGGCGGGGTTTATCTGGGTATCTGGGTTAGTCCCTATGAGCCATTTTTGTAGGCATTAAACTGCCATAATTTTAAAAGACGATATCTCCGGTTGTGAATGAACAGCACTCTCTCCACATACATTCAATACCATGACTGAGGTGCCCTTGAGCAAGGCACCGAACCCCCAATTGCTCCCCGGGCGCTGGAGCAATGGCTGCCCACTGCTCCGGGTGCGTGTTCACAGTGTGTGTTCACTACTCACTGCTGTGTGTGTGCACTTGAATGGGTTAAACGCAGAGGACCAATTTCGAGTATGGGTCACCATACTTGACAATACATCACATATATATTGTTTACAGTTTATTGTGTAACCTGGAAAAAAAAAGATGCACAATGCAGGACTTTTAATCATAAACCAGCCTGAAATGCATCAGGACTCTTATTTTGAAAATATCTATGCTGTACTACTTCCAGTTGCTTTAAAAAGATGAAGGAAATAAAAATGTGCAGTATTACAACCATCTACAACATTATATAAACATGAACATTAAGTAAACATTGCAATAATTCATTAACAGTCGATCATAATCAATTACTTGGCATAAATGAACAGTACTGATTGTGAACGTCTCTGAAACCGCAAGCCTGTAGAACACACATCAGCGCTGCATGTTGATTTTGAATGTGCAGCCCTCATGTTAATGTAATTAAATCCGTTTCTTTTGAATTTCAATAAATATCACACCGGGATTACCGCTTTTCAGTGCCCAAATTGAGACCTATTAAAATTATAATTAGGACTTCGGTTGCAGATATTTAACACTTTTTATGACCTTAAATTTGATCAACCTGATTTTAAGACTTAAAGGGTTAGTTCACCCAAAAATGTAAATTCTGTCATCATCAACTCACCCTCATATCATTCCAAACCCGTAAAACCTTCGTTCATCTTCGGAACACAAATTAAGACATTTTTGATAAACTCCGAGAGCTTTCTGATCCTCCACAGACAGCAAGGGTCCTTACACGATCAAGGTCCAGAAAGGTACCGAGAACATAGTTAAAATAGTCCATGTGACTTCAGCGGTTCAACCATAATTTTCTGAATTTCTATGGAGGGTCAGAAATTAGGGCTGTTGCGATAACCGCAATACCGCGCTATTGACGAGCATAACCGCAGAGGAATGCAACAACCACGATATTTCCTTTTTTTTTTCGTAAGGTTACGCCTTTCTCATTTTATACTTAACAAGCCTAAACAGACAGCGAATGAGAGAGATCGACTGAGCGTGTGCGATTACCTGCGTCTGTCCTTCAGGCCGAGTCATGTATATTTGTGAAAATAGGTTGTCATGTCCAAGGAAAGCGAAATCTGTCTTAACATCGACGCTCTGCTGGTCAGCTGAGCCTTTAAAAGTGGCACTCAAAGTTAAAATGATTTCAGCAGCTTGTTCATTACATATCTCGAATGAATCAGCGTTTTTGAACATGTAGTTGAATGAACGGTTTAAGACCCACTCAAAGACAGTCCCTTACCGCCACCGTGTGGCGCAACAATGAAACTGCACTGACTGACAGTCGTCTAGAACTAACTGTTATATATATATATATATATATATATATATGCTAACAATAGACCAACGATCTTATTGTCTGGTTTATTTTTTGTTATGTGGACCGTTATTTTGTCATTCTCTTCTGTTCACTTCCTGTTTCAAAGCGATTTAGTTTCGGTTTCATTGGTTTCTGAATATGACCTCGTTACATCGTAACACATACACACAGATAGATATATATATATATTCGGTATTTATGCGGTATGAGTATATATATATATATATATATATATATATATATTTTTTGGGTGAACTATCCCCTTAAGGAACTGCAGGAACCCAGTTTAAGTGGGCGGTGCTTGGTCAGAATAAGCTGTAATATAGTTTTGATGCCTGTACCTGCTGTAGTGGGAGGTAACCCACTGATTCCAGCTAACGATAACGGTAGATTGAGGTTTGGGAGGTTAGGCAGGTTTGGAAGGGGAGGGAGGCCAGGCGGTAAGGACATCAAACCTGAAGACACAAAATCAAAATTATTTAGCCACATGAATATTTGAATATTATACTTGCTGTGGCATTTCATTCACTTAATAAAAAACAGAGATGAGTGCATGTTCTTTACCCTGTAAGGTGGTGGAGGGGTTGACAATGGGAAGAGGACCCAGCCCCGGGGTCACCTGAGTGGGCAGCAGGGGGACTGTGGGAACACCTGCCAGAAATGACAATTTTAAATTTTGCACTAATTACAATTAATTATATCATGAATTATGCACAATGTAGGAAAAATATGAAGCACAAAATAAAAGCAGAAACAATTCACCTGTGTGGAGCTCTCTGGGTATTGAGGACGGGGCAGAGCTGAATGACAGGCCAGACAGACTGTCCTCAAGCCCTGTGGGAACAGGCTGTGACACAGGGGGCGGAGTTACTGCAGACAACTGAACCTGAGCAAAGCATCACGGAAGTCAAACGTCTGACCAAATCTATCAGAATACACCATGTGAAACACATACTAACCTCTGTGAAGCCGTCCTTCAGCGGGCTGGCGGGCTCACTGGGGGTGTGTCCGGGGAAGCTGATTTTCTTGCCCTCTTCGAAGGGCCGAGTAGGGATTCTGTGCAGGTAACCATAGCCGATACCACAGCCAAGACTGAAGGAAGAAAATAATCATGTCAGACATGTGCACAGAGACAGGAAGCAGAGAAAGCGAGAGTTTCACACATGCACACACACACACACCTGCCCTCTCCACCCCAGGCACCGTTGGGTGTAATGACCACTTCTCTGCAGTTGTCCGTGTCAGTGTTGTAGACGTAGAGTTTCAGGCCTTTGCCCTCATGGGTTTCTATCAATGAGAATAAGTCCTCTGACTGGAGAAAGAGCACAACACACACAAAATGAAAAATCAAAAACCAGTTGATGAAGCAGTAATTTGCCTTTTTGGGTTAGTGCTGCTGTGCCACTAAAATCTTTACACAATGATTTGAACATTCATTTTTTTAATACCTTGCAACTTAAACATTTGCTTTTCTGTGATCTTCGTGATGTTCATTGTAGCAAATTCTGCTGATTTGTCATCAAAATAATGCCATCTAGCTGGCTAACACAGATGACTTATTTGAGTATTATTTATATACTATTATAGTAAATATTCATATTTTGAATTATCATTTTTTTATATTATCAGATTTACTTGTAGTTTAAGTTTCAGTAACTGTCATTTTTTAATTAGATTTAAATGCTTTTTATTTTATTTTATTTTAAGTTTTAGTCATTTTAGACTTTTTTATTGTAAACTTATTTCAGTTAGTTGCCACAGCAAAAAAAAAAAAAAAAAACAAGATTTTAATAGTTTAAGTTAACGATAACTACTGCTGTTTTCAACACCAGCGTAGTGTTAAACTACAAAGCAATTAGTTTGGCATTGTACGTCATCGTTTTCCAGAAAATTTGTGCTCATTAATTTTTTAATTCGATTTTAGCTGTGTAATTCACAGCTTATTTTATTTCATTTTCTTTCTTTTTTTTAATAAGGGGAATTTGTAAAGTGAACATATTTATTAAAAATCCTAATGTTTCTAATATAAAAATGCACTGCTAAAAATTACAACTAATCTTTTTATATTATTAATGGATAATGACCGCAACAATTTTTGGTAATTTCAGCTCTTTTCTGTGGAGTCTGAAAAACCAGCGTTTGTTAGCAAACCATAATTTTAATCTATATTTGAGCTGCAGAGAGTGACATTCTTTGACAATTTATCCAAAACCAAAAAACCACATGTACTCTAGAACTTTAGTACATTTCCGTATGTCTGTACACAATGATCAAGACATCTGAAAAGAGTTGGAAATGACGAGAAAAACGTACCTCGTTCATGACTGTGTCTGCTCCGATGATGTAATCCGTGTGTGGTCTTAAACCTGCTAATGCTGCTGGAGAATTTGGCTCCACTTCCTACAAAAACAGTAAATTATGCATGAAAAAACTCATGCGAGATTTGCATTTCATCTTACAGCTCGATCAACCGGTCTGTTTTACAAGAACACGCCCTTTTCGAACACTTTGCTGAATTATGACTAATTGACCAGAAGTAGTTAATCAAAATGAGGACAAAGCAAACTTTTCATCAAACGCCACCCCACCCATACAAAATATGCAGTGTAAATAACTCATGCCTTCAGCTTTCTCTGATTGCATTCAGCACTCTTTCATTTACTCACCAAAACATGCCAGACGTTCTCATTGGCTCCCTCAAAGCTGCAAAAGCGGATGCTGACCCCCAGAAGACCCTGACCGCCCCACATGTTGCTGGGAGTAACAGTAGCTTCCCGCAGCTCAAGGGTTTTGCTGCTGTACACCAGCATTTTCACAGGTTTTTCAACACTAGCCTTCAGTATGTCTTTCAACGTGTCATTATCCTTGTTCTTGGGGGGGGAAGCAAAAACAACATATACGGTTGACACATTTCTACTATTACTATACTCATGGTCTACTGCATGTGGTCCAGGTGTACATATATCAGTTTTTACAATGGCTTCAAATGTGGTTCATCCAATCAGATTTTAGAGTCAGAACTGTCAGTTTTACTGTTCAGAGTCTTTAAAGCATTAGATAATGTCAGATTTTCATTTATAATGAGTTTAACTCACTGGATTATCCCATGATTGTCATTATTACACAGTTATTCAATACATAAAACGATTTTCCATTTGAAATTCCTAACACCTGTTCATACAGAGTAAATCAAGATTGCATCTTGGCTCAATGAATAGCCTAGATGATAGATGACCCTCAATATGTGCAACAAACGTACCAGTCTGTTGTTGTTGATGGACACAATGAAGTCAAAGAACGGTTCGAGACCTGCTCTATGACCGGGAGAATTCTCCTGCACCTGCAGAACACAGAAAACACCCCATTTAACATTCAAATAGAACCAATGAATGACCTATTAAAACCAAAAACAAACATTACAATCATCTAACAAAACTCCAAACTGGCATATATCACAGATCATGAAATAATAAGCTTTGCAACAAGTAAATGCCAAAGTAGACACTTAACAACCTTTCTATCAGATCCCTGACTGAGATGTCAACCATTGAGCAGTCATGCATACATGTACCCAATTATTAAAAAAACAGATGCGTGCATGTAATTTCTTACATGTTTCACGAGGATCATAAGCAAACTGCTTTAAGTTGGGCCAATTCGAGTTATGACAGATTAAAACTAAACATTTAAACAGTAAAGCATCATGACATGTAGTGAGCTTCTTCAATAGTCCATCCATCAACAATTATATATTAAAAAACACACATTGTACAGTAGGATAAATGAAGATGTGCTTTTTAAAGGGTATCAGTCTTTGCATGTCAAATGATGAAAACTCCCGCGCATTATATCTACATTTAACAGCAGGGATGTTCGTTTATCCACATTAGCATTTAGCCACGGTTAACAGGCCGCACAGACATCCCCGGCCTCGATTTGAACTTTGTGCCGCTAGCGACACGCGATGTACGGTATGAGTGAAAGAGAGAAACCAAGAGACACACTCCAAAAACACACTCACTCTGAGAACGTGATAGCCCTCCGAACCACCTCCGGGAATTTCCACGCTCTGTGCTCCCCCCATGATCCCCGCTCCGTGTCACCGGTGAGAGTTTTATCCGTTTTAATAGTTTCTCTCCCACCAGCCGGGTTTGTGGACAGACACGTCGGAGTCTCGACGGCGGTGAATGACGTGGCAGTGCAAGAAGGAGGGCTCGTGCTTATGTGGCGCACAGGTAAAACTGCGGCGAGCCTTTTTTTCATATTATGAATAAAGAAATCATGGTTTATTTCTAATTTCTAAGCGTAATACATGTGAACGATATTATATGCAACCATAGAAGGCACAGTAGCGATGTCGAATTCGTGAACGAATCATTCATGTGAGTCGGATCTTTTTGATGAGTTGTTCGAACTTATCTGAATGATTCACGAGCTGTTCGAGTTAACAGAAACCTTTTTGGGACAGCCAGTCTTCTTCATAAATGCCTGTCTTTTTCTGTGTTTGTGTGTAGTATTTGCATTTACTCTGTCAATACAAATAATGCATAACTTTTTTAAATCTCCAAACATAGATATAGAAGTTGGGAGTATTTGCTGGCTTGATTAAGTAGCAGTAAAATTCTACAAAATGATAACTTATGTATCGACTAGGGTTTGATTTGATGTTGTCCACTAGGGGACATATTGCCATGTAATTTAGTTCCTGACACACAGCAGAGATCAAATAGCGCCCCTGGAGGAAGTCAAATGTGTGCAACATGCTTCCAAATGCTTCATTTCTTTGTCACACTGTAGATGTGCTGCCTTCTTGTGGCAAATAAACGATAATACACAGAGCAGGAAACTAACGAAAAACGTGATAAAACATTTTTACATTTCCTTCTTGTGATCAGTATTTTGAACAGAGTAACATGGTAATGTTTTATAGGGACCGTGGTATCTAAATATGATATTACTTTTTATATATTAGCATTATAATACCATTACAATTATAATAGCATTATATCTACAGTATATTTTTCTAATAGTACCATGGTAATTTCATGGCATAAGAATATCATAGGCTAATCATTGTGTATTAAGGCTATTTTATATATCAAAGTGCAAAGGTATTATCAACTTACACCATTATTTGTTTTTAAGTATTTGTTGCCACATTATTTGTTTTTTTTAGGGCAATTTGATAGTATTTTTCATATATATACAAGATCTTAGTTATTAAAAAGGGTTTATAGTGTCTATTGCCAAAATATATGAATATATGCTAAATATGTTGCAAACAGCTGTGTATAGCATGTATTTAGCCTGCATTTGTGACCCTGGACCACAAAACCAATTTTAAGATGAATAATCTATTTGTTTAGATTATACATCATCTGAAAGCTGAATAAATAAGCTTTGATGTGTGGTTTGTTAGGATAGGGCAATATTTGGCTGAGATACAACTATTCTAGAAAATCTGGAATCTGAGGGTGCAAAAAAAATAATAATAATAATAATTTGAGAAAATCGCCTTTAAAGTTGTCCAAAAGAAGTCCTTAGCAATGCATATTACTAATCAAAAATTAATTTTTGATGTATTTAGGAAATTTACAAAATATCTTCATGGAACATGATCTTTACTTCATATCCTAATGATTTTTGGCATAAAAGAAAAATAGATAATTTTGACCCATACAGTGTATTGTTGGCTATTGCTACAAATATCCCCGTGCTACTTATGACTGCTTTTGTGCTCCAGGGTCACATTTAGGCTAAATGCAAGTGTGGATTTTTTAAATATACTTTCAATGACCAATAACATATTGTTAGAAAATATATTTCCATAAACATATTTTGAAATAAATTTGAGCAAATACTTTTTTTTTTTCTCTGTATATTTTGAAATATTTGAATATTGTCATTATGACATAGCTTCTAGTGTCTGAGAGCAGCTGGTTTAAAATAAGAATGAAATAAAAGAAAACACAAACAAACTCAATGTGAAGTGCTAGTTTATTATATGCTTTAAAATAAATGTGCAAGATTTGTACATTTTAAAAAGACGACTAACAGAACATTCTTATACTTTAATAGCTTTTTATTGTGCCATGTACATGTGTTAATAACAGTTTACATATAATGTGATTGCATTTTAAAGTGCCATCCTTACCGAGGAGACCAGATCGCCCTCACATTCAACATGTACAGTCAACCATTTACAGCAATAGAGGAAGAGATTATTGTGCATTTGTCAAAAACACTTTGAACAAACAGAGAACATGAAATAAACTGTCATCTTTCACATGTTCCTAAGACAATAGCTGAATCTAAATACCGCATAGCAATAAACTTTTAATAAGTGTGAACATGAACACAATCTTCCAGCATCCTGAGGACATTTACAGCCTTCCTTCTAAGTTTGTGCTTTTTGTTTTCTTTTCTTTCTTCTCTTTTTTAAATATGATTCTGTAATTGCCTGAGTTGAATATCAATAATTAGTAATATACATCTGGTAACTAACTACCTTCATATAATTGATAGGATTGCTTATAACATTCAAAGATACACACGATAACATTATAACACTAACGCACTGATTGCACAGAGTTAAGGGCCTCAACGACAAACATATACAATATATTCATATATAAATAAATGTGTATAGATTTATACTATAATTTATATGCTTGCTTATTTCAAAGAATATTGAGTATATTGTAAAATGTATGGCACTAGTTCTGTCTTTGGCTCACAAGTACACTACTGGACCATAAAACATTAGCCTAAACTTGTTTGATTATATATAACTTGTCTTAAAATACAAATGAAGAACCGTTACGCATGAGAGAAATACCTTTGAACACCGTTGGCTCACAATATAAATAAGTCTTTGTTTATAGATTTATATCAGTACATTTCAAACTGAAAATTGAATACTTATGTTTCACCTCACAAAGGTGTTGATTAAACACTTTACATGACCTACTAAAGGTTAGTTTAGAGAACACAACACTAAAATACAGATCAACCACTGGTTTACACACAGACCCCACTACTACACAGAAAGGGGTTCGAGCTTCATTAAAAGGGTGGTGCGTCTTTGCTTGTCTTTATATTGTATTTACAAACCCAAGCACCGACAGTTACACATGATCCCAATGGATTTAAATGATGTTATAATGTGACCGTTTAGCTATATGGGCTACGTAATCTGTGAGCTAAAGATCTAAAGACATTGAGAAGAAGGACAGAACATATTGGACCACAATACGACGTTGAAACATAGCCATTAAATGTGTAGACCGGGCGACCGTCCTGTCGAGACGCCTGAGCCTTGAATATAGACACAGAGCTGCAGTTCTCTGCTCTTAGTTACAGGTCGTGACCCAGCCTCTCGATCTCATCGATCAGGAAATCGATGTCGGACATGGTGACGGCGTGATTGGAGACGACCATTCGGAAGAAGTTGACCTTGTCTCCCTGTGGTTGGTATCCTACCATGGTTGTGCCGCACTCCATCATCAGTGCTTTGATCTTCGGCGCCACCTGCAGGGGAGACGGAGAGTAATTATGAAACAAGTTTGTAGTGATGGGAGAAATGAAGCTCAGCTGAACCAATTTTCTTTGTAAAAGGATTCATTGTTTCAAAGCACTGGAAAAACCATAAACTGGTGACATATGCTGACTCAAAACGGTGTAAATGGAATGAAAAGACAACCCAAATATGTACATATGATGACATCCTCTACAAACTAATTGCAAATGTTTTAATGAAAGTGTTATTACATGTAATCTACGAATAATTAAATACCATTAAAGATTATATATATTATATGCTATATTATATACTATAAGATTATAGTATATTATATATACTCTTAAAAATAAAAGTTCTTTATTGGCATCAATGGTTCCTTGAAGATACTTTAACATTCAGGGACCTTTCCTTTCCAAAAAAAAGGATCTTTGTAGTGAAAAAGCTTCTTTAGACTATTAAAATTTTCTTCACACTAAGAAAAAAAAAAGTCCTTTTAAAGTAACAGTTTACTGACAATTTCCTTATCCTCAGGCCATTCAAGATTTCTTGCTCTGCAGTGAATGGGTGCCGTCAGAATGAGTCCAAGCAGCTGATAAAAACATCCACAAGCAATCCACATGACTCCAGTCCATTAATTAATGTCTTGTTTTAACTTTAAACTTAACTTTAAAACACAAGTTCATAATCCATAATAACACTTCCTCCAGTAAAAAAGTCGATCTCTTGTTGTCTTGATCTGTGGACATTTCTCTCCTGATTCAGATTAAATGACTTTTTCAGAAGTGTTATTATGGATTATAGACTCATAATTTAGCCAGAACTATGGATATTTTTCTTACAAACCTGCAGCTTTTCACTTCATAAGACATTAGTTGATGGTCTGGAGTGGTGTGGATTACTTGTGGATTATTGTGATGTTTTTATCAGCTGTTTGGTCTCTCATTCTGACGGCACCCATTCACTGCAGAGGATCCATTGGTGAGCAAGTGATGAAATGCTACATTTCTCCAAATCTGATCCAATGAAGAAACAAACTCATTCATCTTGAATAGCTTGAGGGCGAGTACATTTTCTACTGAACTATTCCTTTAAGGACTGTTCTGAGCTTAAAGTTTATTTGGAGAACCCAAAATGGAATCCGTGTCATTTTAAAATGTTTTTAAAAGGTTCCAAAAAGTATGACGTAACGTAGCCTCATCTGTTGAAATCACATGACTCTTTGATAAAAGCTTCAAAACCACTGATTCGAAACAAGATTTGTAAAATTCGTTTTGATCACTACCAGTTTGTGTGCTTGTTACTCTCATTTTTTATATAATTGAAATCAGATGAAGTACCCTGTGTAGTTTCTCCCTTCGTTCGTCTCCATGTGGCATGCCACGCAAGCTTGGTGGAATATACCAGAAGCAAACATTTGTGTGCTGGGGCTGCAGAGAACAAAAGAAAGCAATAAGAAAAGTCATTACATTCAGTATTAGGTAAGCAGTTTTTTCAATCTATACTTAAGTATGCATGTGCCTGATACAAACCTGGCCCTCAAAGACCATTTCATATCCCTCACGGTTCTTGATTTTATTGTAGAGATATTCAGAAAGCTCCAGACATCTGTCAATATGCTGCTCAAACCCAATTGTGCCCTGCACGGATAAAATTCACCAGTCAGAATAAATGTGTGTTTCTCAGCAAAATACTCATTGCTATAGCCACATAATTGTTTTTATTTTAAAATGTGGGAATATAGTGCATATATACCACTTTACCTGCATACATAATACATAATGTACAGTATAATATGTACAATATATATAAAGAAATACACTGTATAGCAAATCTTGGCTTTGTGATTGTTTATATTGTTGCAAAAATGTAAACTATTATTGCAGATATTATATCCAACTTTCTTTGCATATATACAGTATATATAAAGCAACATATAGTATATAGCAAATCTCAACTTCCTACATTTTTTATTTTGTTGCAAAATGTATAACCCAGCTCTCTATATAAAGTTGGACATATAAGTATGTCCAATTTTATCCACATACATAGAATACTCATTTCTATTTGCAAATACCTGCTTGATTGTTTATTTTGTCACAAAATGTAAACTTTATCATCGCCCAGCTCTAATCTGCTAAATGCAACTATAAGGCATGAAGATATTAAGATACATCATCATCATTTTCTGTGAAGCTGTTTTTGAAGCAATGTGTATTGTGAAAAGCACTATATACAGTATATTAATTGATTTGACATGGCATAACAGCAGCTGTTGTGACCCACCTTGGCCTTCCACATGAGCCAGAATTTGAAGATGTCTACATGTCTGCCACACTGGATGGCCTTGTCTCCGGTGTCGTAGTTCACGTCGTACTGTTTGTCTGGTTGGAAGAGGTATCCAGCACACATGGAGTTGCAGCCCTGCAGAATGCCCTGCAACAGAAACACATCTCCTGTGATCAGCAGCTGTATAACTAAACTTTACATGCATTTGAATTGACTTGATCTACATAAATTCATTTAGCAGACACATCTATACAAATGAGTTTGGTGCGTATCTGCATATCCAAGATTTTTGATCTTCTTTAGACTTGTACAGGATTTAAAATTTTTGTTTGTGGAATGCTCTGCCCTTCTGTATTAGATCTGAACCTTCAGTATCTGTTTTTAAATCATGTTGAAAACTTACATTTATGATGTGGTGTTTTATCAATGAGAACTTTCTACTGTACTGTTTCTTTTAGTTATTATTTTGTACTGTCTTATTGAAATGTTTTTATTGTGCAGCACATTGGTCAACCCATGGTTGTGTTTAATAGTGCTATTTAAATAAAATTGACATTGACATTGACAATGTTTTTGAAAGAAGTGTCTTCTGCTCACTAAGGCTGTATTTATTTGATCAAAAATACAGTAAGAACAATAATATTGAGAAATATTACCATTTTAAAAAACAGTTTTCTATTTGAATATGTTATAGCCTATATAAAATGTAATTTATTCCTGTGATGCGCAGCTGAATTTTCAGCATCATTAGTCTTCAGTGATTCTTCAGAAATCATTCTAATATGCTGATTTGCTGCTCAAGAAACATTTGTGCTTATTTTCAATGCAGAAAACAGGTGCTACTGATTTGTTTTGAAAAAATGATTTTTGATGAATAGAAACTTAAAAGGAACAGCACTGATTTGAAATATAAATCATTTGTAAGATTACAAATGTCTTTATTGTCACTTCTGGTCAATTTTATGTGTCCTTGCTGAATAAAAGTAACAATTTCTTTAAAAAAAATCTTACTGACCCCGTTTTTTTTTAACAGTAACGTATATAGATGGACTTTTCCAAGGCAAATGTTAATGCCAGATGTTAATGGGGCCCTAGTGTGTGATAAATCCTGACTGTTTATATCTGTGACTGTTTACTGTCTCACCTTCTCTCTAACCAGGATGGCTGAGCATTGCAGTGGTGCACCCATCATCTTATGAGGGTTCCATGTGACTGAGTTTGCTCTGAAACAGACATGTGGCTTTTCAGGTCACACTGCACCTTTAGTTTGATATACAGTCATTTTAGCACCTCATCTCCTGTGATTTTTACATACCTCTCAATGCCGCTTAACTTGTGACGGTGTTTCCTGGACATCAGCAGTCCTCCACCCCAAGCACCCTAGACATGTACAAACACCATTCACTGAATGATTTAAGATGTATTAATTCATTTATTCAATGCTCATTTATTATATTCATCTATTTAGTAACCATTTCAGCAAAGCACTGAAAGCACTGATTGGAAATGCATGTATATATTTGAATCAAACTTAACTTACATCCACATGTAACCACAGGTTGTACTTCTCACAGATGTCGGCAATGTCGTTGATGGGATCGAATGCTCCATATACTGTGGTACCAGCTGTTGCGTTCACAAACAGTGGCACGTAACCCTAAAATAAACATTCAACATTACATTCACTGCTGATAGTACATGGCCTAAAGATAGTGCCCTAACAGCAAGTTCCCACTTAATTAACAGAGAGACTTAGAATTAGTACTTAAAGTTCAAATCATCCATCAGCTTGAGAATACCTGCTCCAGTATTGATCCACTGAACTCTTCAGGCACTGAGGTTAAATACTCTCACTCACTTGTCTCAGCAACACAGTACAGCACAGTGAGTCTGAGCATCTACTTACCTTCTGTTTGGCATCAATGATCTTGGCCTCTAAGTCAGCAGGTATGACACGCCCCCTGAAACAAGACAGCCAATGAGGTGTAAGTGGGAGGGACTCTAGCAAATAAAACATGAGCTTTGAAAGAAAGTAATGTAGTGGTTAAGAGCTCAAAAGAAGATGATACCTCTCATCTGTCTTCAGGAGAATTACGTTTTCTTTGCCAAATCCCAGCACTGCTCCTGCCTTTTTGATTGAATAATGACTCTGCAAAAAACAAACAGTGGAGTTGCCAATTAATCAAATGGCTAAATAGCATAAAATTAATGCAACTGTTACTGTACATTAATACTTCAAAAATAATAGCCTACCATATGTGCTGATTGAAATGTAAATACTTGTTTTATCATTAATTTTGGGCTTCTGATTCCAAAAATAGTGCTTGTTTTGCACGAGTATGCCACACATTTCGTAGCATATTTGCTTTCTATGATCATTTGTAAGGTGAAGTTTTGTACATCCTTTAAAAAACTGCCACTAAGACATAAGTCATATCTTTCTCTGAGCCAGGTTACAACAATTAAAAAAATCTCAGCTGATTTTCACATGTTATTTTCAATGTTAAAATTATGGCCAGTGACAGAAGAAAATGCAAACATGAGCCAGATGTTTTCTGCTACATATGTGGCTGTTTTAGACAGCGACAAAAAATTGCAGATTTTATGAAAAAAAAACTTATTTTGCTAAGTTCTTTGACCTTACATTGAATATTTGAATGCATTTTTTTACAGTCCTTTGCGGATTGTTAAGTTAAATGATACATTTTGAATATTTCTTTTTGCCATTAAAACCAAAACTTTTGACTGCTTTTGTTATTTTAGCAAGTGCATTAAAGCTGATATATACTTATCAAATGTTATATATAATATACCAAATATATTTTTGAGCTTAGCATCAAATTAGGTAATATTAGGCGTTCTTGGCAAATCAGCTGATTTTAAATATATATATATTTTTTTCTTCAAGATGCAGGGCTGTGTAACATATGACCCCTAGAGGGAGACAAATCCTCTGCTTAACTGCAGTGATAGTGAGGACTTACATGTTCAGAAGTGAAAAGCACGAGTCGTGGTGCTGCAGACATGCCTTTGGTTTTGACTTCAGGGAAATACTTATAGCGCGCAACCATCACACTGTACATGTTTGATATGGCACCACCTGTGAACAGATTCATCACAGTAGGCTACAGCACCAAAATAAAATGTGTTAGCCAAAGGAATAGTTCAGCCAACACGAAAATGTCAATTTCCTCATCCCCTAATTTTATGCACAACCTATGGTACACTATATTGCCAAAAGTATTGGGTCGCCCCCTTCTAATGAACAGGTTTGACTACTTTAGTAATTTCTATGAGTACAAATCTTAATGTTAAAGCATATAATGATATTCTAGGAAATTGTGTGCTTCTAATATTATAGCAACAGTTTGGACAGGACCTTTTCTATTCTAACATGACAATGCCTCTGTGTATAAGGCAAGGTTCAAAAAGAAAATGATTGATTCAGTCAGTGTGGAAGAACTTGACTGGTCTGCATAAAACCAAGTCCTAATCCCAGTTTAACACCTCTGGTGTGACTGTAAATGCAGACCTTGAGCCAAAAACTCATCACCAAACACCAATGACTTGTACATACACTATATAGACAAAAGTATTGGGACACCCCCTTCTTTAGAACAGAAAAATGCACTTCCAAATCTGTGGCAACAACGATGGGAACATAATCCATGTATTTAAAAAATGTATTTCCATCTCTGTTGCAACAGTTTTGGAAGTGTCTAAAATGACTGAACCCATATGTACAAGTCATTGGTGTTTGGTGATGAGTTTTTGGCTCAAGGTCTGCATTTACAGTCACACCAGAGGTGTTAAACTGGGATTAGGACTTGGTTTTATGCAGACCAGTCAAGTTCTTCCACACTGACTGAATCAATCATTTTCTTTTTGAACCTTGTCTTATACACAGAGACATTGTCATGTTAGAATAGAAAAGGGTCCTGTCCAAACTGTTGCTATAATATTAGAAGCACACAATTTCCTAGAATATCATTATATGCTTTAACATTAAGATTTGTACTCATAGAAATTACTAAAGTAGTCAAACCTGTTCATTAGAAGGGGGCGACACAATACTTTTGGCAATATAGTGTATTTTTATTAGACTATGTCTTTTGGGTTACGTTTGTAATGGTGATATTTCATCATTCAGTTTGTTATGGACCAGTTTACCTGGTGAGAAGAGTCCATCGCCATCACCATTAGGCCATCCAATGATCTCTCTCATCTTCTTGAGGGTCAGCTGCTCCATCAGAACAAACACAGGAGCGATTTCATATGTGAACCTGAACAACACACAGGAAGACCAGATTTAGTCACATGAGACTTGCAGCAGAAAGACTGAAATGGTATTTTCTTGTAAAACGTACCCTAGTATGCTTTTTTTTTTTTTTATTTACACCATCGAAAATTAATCTTTTCCAGTGCAGAAAAATATCTAGATGTTTAGTTCTTGTATCCAACTTATTTTTAACGTAGGCTAACAGTGGGTAATTTGTAGTCTCAGCCTCAGACGTCACACCCACGGACCGTTGGCTAAACGTCTGATGCATATGGCACACTTATCTGGAAACACTTCAGGAGTGTCGAAGTCGTCGTTGGATTGGTTGAATTATACAGGATTTCTGGGAGACGTGTGTGTCGCGTTCTTTAACGTTCCGCCTGGAAACAAAGATGCCGTGGAGCTAAACCCCCTCACGAAAGAAGAAAGCCGTCGTGTTTACAACTGTGACGACGAACGCTTATCAGGTCGACTAAACGCTGGATTTTCAAAAGTATGTGAAATATTTAAAGTTTACGGCATAGAATCTTTAAAATATGTCCGAGAGTTTCACACCGGTCTGTTATTGTGGCGATATTTCCACGCACAGAAACGTGACGCTGAACGAAACGAACTGTGATTGGTTGTTTGACATGTCGGTCAAACGGCCTCATGGGCGGGCCTTGGCCAATGAAAGCGGACATCTATTCCAGACCTTTTTTTTTTTTTTTTATTGCAAAACATAAACATTACAATATTGGAAAATTAACACGGGGCATACGACAACATCACATGTAGATATAAGGACTAAACAAATTAGCATAATATATCGTTACAAAAAAATAAATAAAAATAAAATTTTCATTTACCTTACAGCAGATTCAAGAATGTTAAATGTTTTAGAAGCCTTTGAATTCAAAGGTTTGGACACATTCTTAAAAGAAGTAAAAAGAGACTTTACATCAGATGAAAACATTCCAAAGTTGGGTTTACAATGAATGGTTCTGGCTTTATGAAGGTGAAATTTACCCAGAAGACAAAGCAATAATACAGTATGTTCAAGATTGCTGTCTTTAGAATGAAAATCTGATAGGAAAATAATAGATTCTGTCATTTTGATAATTTTTTTACAGCAGAAAGAAATTAACACGGTAACTTCTGACCAAAAAGACATGGAGAATGGGCAATGACAGGTGTAGAATAGATTCTTCATCAGTATTACAAAATGAACACAATGAAGAGATATTCTCAAAAAACCTGCTTAAAAATAAATTACAAGGATAGTATCTGTGAACAATTTTGAAATGGAGTTCTTTAATTTTACTTGGATATTCCAGACCTTCAGCCGTCAGTCTGAAGGTCTGGCTACGCGAGAAGGTCATTTGTAACTTGTATGTGCGAGCAGCGAGACTTCCGGTGTTGTTGGCTTTCAGTTATTTTAACTGTACAAAAACTGCACGTTACGCTTCTGAATATTGCAAATTGGTAGCTATTTCTTTTCATATTATTTTAATTTATTATCGTATTCTTTAACACACTGATTTGTAACGCAACCCTGTTGAAAAATCCAGCATATGCTGGTTAGGTAGCCTATGTTTTGAAGCATGGCTGCTGGTTTGAGCTGGAGGTCCTTAGCTGGTCATGAGCTGGTTTAAAGCTGGTCATGTGCTGGTCCTAAGCAGGAGCTAGTTGCTTAGGACCAGCTTAAACCAGCTCATGACCAGCTAAGGACCACCAGCTCAAACCAGCAGCCATGCTTCAAAACCTAACCAGCATATGCTGTTTTTTTCAAAAGGGAAATACTACTGCACTTTTAGTTTGGCTACTTAATTAATATTTAGGCTACTTATAGCCTATTGCAGCAAATGAATCGGAAGTGTCACACATTCACAAAAAAAAAAAACAAAATAGGGTTGTGGCTATAAGTGATAAAGGTACGGCCAATAATAAATTACATTTTATATCTATTAGATTGTGTTTTCCCTGCTGAAAAAAACAATAGAAACCATCACAGAAAATTCTAATGGTTTCCACTACAAATACCATTACAAACATTACCCATCAACTTTTAACCATAAAAAAATGTTTTGGGACATATTCCATTAGGATTTATTAGTTTTAACAATCCACCAATAGAAGCGACCAATTACCAGTA